>VZZY01013061.1:1138-64022 GCA_013400335.1 Eurystomus gularis | reverse complement strand
CGGCAGCCCCGCCCGCTGCGCCCAGCCGCCGGGCAGCCCGGCATGCTGGCGGTGATGGAAGGAGGCGCTGGGGTAGGTGTTAAGTCAAGCCGGGCGACCAGCCCCGGGCCCTGGCATCTTTTTGACCCTGGCCCATGTTTGGAGCCCCCAGGGCCTGGCGGGGATGTGGGAGCCACCGCGGGGCGAGGTCACCGCGCCGGCCGGCCTCGCACGGCACGAGGCAGCTGCGGGGCCCCTGGGCTTGGCCAGGGTGGCTAACCGAAACGGCGCGAAGGTTTATCAGGAAAGGCCCACATGAAGCAGCAGGGGTCAGGTGGTGTCTTTCCATACTGCGCGTTTTATATCAGAGGAACAGCAGCTTTTGGTCCTGTTGAGAACAACCACTGCGGGTGTCCCAGCAGAAAGACGGAGGGATGGTACATTCCTTAGGGTTAACAGGTAGGGACAGCTTCCCACGGGGTCTTCCCCTGCCCCCGTGATTCAGGTCATTTTGAGATGCTGCCTGTCCTTCTTCCCAAGCGTTGGATATTGTACTACTGTCCTAAAACAGCCATTATTAGGACTTTGTGTTTTGTTAATTGTTTAGATAGTTCGAATTTGATACCGCTGCCTGTAACAGCCTCCTATAACAAGGTCACATGCCAAGCAGTTCAGGCCAGATAGCAAGACCTGGCCTTAAGCCCGGGGTAGGAATGCTGTAACACTAATGACAGCTGGATCCTTCGACGTCCGTTGCTGTTTTGTTCTGGGCTACTTTTCACTAAGAGATAAGGATAAAACACAGAGCTGGTCCTTTTTTTTTGCCTCCCCAGTGAAAAATAACTCTTAAATGTCTAATCATGAATGGATGCTGTGATCGTATTGGAGGAATATTTTCCCAGGGTTTTTCCAAATGAGAAATTTACCTCTGCCACATGCTGCTCTCAGTTCAACTGTGATGATGAAGTAAAACATAAAATTACATTTTTCATAGAATTCCCTGTAATGGATTGCCACAAGAAAAAAAGATTATTTAAAACAAGATTCTCTGTGTACAAGTAATGGGCATGGCTAGGAATTGGCGACACATGCAAACTAGGATAGAGAGCACAAATATACAATGCTGAAACAGGAGGGGAATGAGGATGCATGACAAAAATGAGATGGAGACATGGAGGGGAGTCTGAATATGACCAAAGCTACAAAGCTTTTAATGTATATTTGGAAGGATCCACATGCTCCCAGCCCAGAGATTCACAGGATGTTTTTTTAGTGTAAGTTAAGTTCAAATGATTGATGTTGGTGCCACTAAAATCCCTTTCACTTGGAGAATAAAATTATATCTCACATTAGGTTTTTAATAAAAATTTTCACTGCTTAGTTGTCTCAATCAGTGTCAGCAGACATTTTCCCTAAAATAATTTGTGTCTCAGAGGTGTCAAGGATGGAACCCATAAAACTTCTTTTTAAACATAGATGTATATCACTTCAAAACTATCAGAGCAGCTCTGCTTAAGATAGTAGTAGTGGGCTTCTTCAGGCTTGCCGAGTCCAGCACTTGTCACCGCTTTACAGCTACACTTGCTGGGCGTATCAGACACAGCAATCAGAATACTCCAGTGGTGCCAAGAAGCACAGCAGTCGCACCCAAGAATGCAGACATAGAGACAAAGCTTGGTGATTGGCACCA
This sequence comes from Eurystomus gularis, assembly GCA_013400335.1. Taxonomy (NCBI): domain Eukaryota; kingdom Metazoa; phylum Chordata; class Aves; order Coraciiformes; family Coraciidae; genus Eurystomus; species Eurystomus gularis. The sequence continues at coordinate 62,353 of VZZY01013061.1, read as the reverse complement.
CAGGGCAGGAAATAGCAGACTTTATGCTTTTTTACTGTACTGGTACTCTTTTTAAAACATACCCATTTTAGAATACCGGGCATTTTTTTCTATCCTTATCCCAGTGAACACTTCCATTAGGATGCAGACCAAAGAAGTAATGGTATGGCATTAGTGCCAGTCCAAGTTTAAGATTGGTTACAGTCTGAAAGCTGTGGCTGTTGGTTACATGCTAACTGCTATTTCTGTCTATATCGTGTTCCTGGGTGCAGGAATTTGCATTCATTAGGCAAGAATATAAGCCCTACAGCACCTCCTGATTTAATTTTTCCAGGAATCTTTGCACTTGTCTGTTTACACCTGGGTTGTTCTTTGTGTGTGTGTTCTTACAATGCCAGTTTAGACTGATAAAGAAAAAACACAGGCAACTCGCTTGCTCATTTTGAAAATCTTAAAGTTACTTGAACAAATGTTCAAAACCCTAAAGGAATGATTTTGCATCAGGTTTTTTGGTTTGAATACTGACTGGTATTTGACAATGGTGAAAGAAGTAGCTCTCTGGTTTGAAAACCACCAATGCACAAACAGCATTTGCAAAAGTTTCACCCACTAGTTGTTATTTCTGCATGTGAATGCTGATTTTCTTTTATGTGTATCCCCCGTGCTTTGGTTGCTTTTTAAAGCTGTTTGTTGATAAAAATGCCATGGTGTCAGTTAATGAGCAAGACACTTGAGTGAAACATGACTTCTGCCTGGATGCGAAACTTCATCCAAAAGATGAATTGAAAGTTTCTGATATTTCAGAAATTCATATAAGTTTGTTTCCTTCATTTCTGTTGCACTTCTGGTTTGGGGGCAGAAGCAGAAGTGGAGAAAAGACATGAAAGTGTCTGCAAGATTTCTAGTTTCATTTTGCAGGCCCAAGAGATTCAGATAAGCTTTAGAAACCACACAGCTTCTGGAGTAATCTCCCAAGCTAAATAACAGAAGTGTTGTCTCTTGAACAAACTCAGCTTGATTAAACAAAACATATGACGCACAGGGGGAAACACAGAAGCAGCAAAATGGCAATCTAGCCAGATTTACATATGATATGTTTAATGTTATTTTCAAATATATTACAGCAAATCTGTCTTCAAATAAAAATTACAAATTAAATACAACATTTAAAAATCATTACAAATTAAGGCTTTGCTGTAAATATTGTCAGAAGTGGATTATTGAATAGGCTATCACATTAAAAAAAAAACCCAAAACAAAAAAAACCCAACCTATTTTCCAGACTCAAGTGCAGATATTTTCATTTACCTCAAATCAGGCTGCATATGTCCTACTGAAGTCATCTGACAATTTCAATGTTACAGTGAAGAGAGGTTTGATTTACTGATAGCAGGCCGGATGGTAGAAAGGATGCCTGAGAAGGTATTATCTTTCTCCTCTAGCTGAGAGTATAAGCCTCCAGCCTTCACATAAAGCACTCCAGAGAGCTACTGCAGTTTTTTGAGTCATACTAGACATCCAGTTTTAAAGATATGTGGCAGAATTCTCTGTGCTGACCAGTTGCAGGTATTCCAGGGTACCGGATCGGTAGCTGGCTACCCGTGAAAGCTTCTGTGTCTTAGATCCTTCATTTTCCCTTTTCTGAAGAATATTGGTTATCATCTCTGCTAAGTCGTCTTGTAACCTCTGCTGGTTCTCACTGAAAGCAACAAGATGGAAATAAAAATAATCAGTGATTCACACATTTGTAGTAATCTCCAGATCCCCAGCATTTTTTAAACATTTCTATCCCACATTTATCTTATACTACTGATAAAAAGTGTGGGCAGAACCAAATTCAGGTTCTGGATTTGGAAATAGAATTCAGGATTTGCACGTGATTTTTCCGGGTAGTATGGATCAGTGTCTCTGTAGCTGTGTCATTATCTACCTTAAAAAAAAAACATGATCGTCTGCATGAAAAGAAAGACATGAACTAGTTTCACTCCCAATCAAAATAGATTATAGCTCTCAGCACTGTTACTGGCACCAGCACTTCCACTGTTCAGCTTCAGGTGGCCTTCTGTAACAGAGTTGCCACCTTTTCATAAGTTTCTGTAGTGTATCTACCTTCTGCTGGAGTATTCCCCATATGACAATTTTATCAGTCACAGCTTATATGACGAAGCAAAACCAAAACCACCACTGACCACAGTGATCCGGCTCAAGAGGTACCTTCAGTAGTAGAATTCAGAATTGCTGGTTCATAATTCTGATAGTCTTAACAGATCACATTATTTTTTTTTTATTTTTTTTTTTTTAAAAAGGAGTTCTGAGTTTACAAGAGATTACCATAGAATTATGCTTGACAGTATTTCCTGCTCAGCCCAGAGACAAAAACTTATACTTGCTATTAAAAAAAATCAAAGTTCATGAGATTCTGTAGTAGATTAAAAGTTTGATTGTTTCAGTTTTGCAAATGACCTGAGAAAAAATTTACCTTTCTCTTAGTCTCCTCTATTCTCTTAGGTAGATAGGAATACATGGGCAAAAATATTTAATTCCCATGGATACAACGTGTAAGATTCAAAACTTTTGCAGTAAAAGTAAGCTATAATATTTACTTATGCCTTTCACCATAGGGGATCCAAATGTGTCCAGGAAACTATAGTTTGCAAAATAATTGCTTCAAGTTGTACTGAAACACTGTCATTTCAAAGCATATGGCAGCAAATTCCCACTTAATAAAAAGAGACTGTACACAGGAGTTTAGCGCACAAAGCAAGGAACTTCCACATTTAGTGAGTTTGCAGGAAATAAGGCAGTGCTCGTATCCAAAACACACACAAATCAAACACAACCAGTTATCCTGACTTCAATTTTTGCACAGTTTCTCAAAAACACTTCTGCTATTCTATATTTTGTTGAGTACTAATGCAAAATGATAGCTCAGTTGCAGGACATCAACTTCATATTTTTTTCCCTAATAACTTATCTCTTATGTGTTAGAAAGTAAGTTTTTGTTCAGTTTTTAAAGACTTCATGCCTGTGCCATACTACAGTAACTTTGTCTGCCTCTTCTAGCAGCATGCTGCTCAAAATCCTGCAAGTTTAATTCCTTCTCCAGATTCCCCCACAAGAGCTCACAGGCACAACATAGTATTAGAGAGAGCTGCACATTCAGTTGTGGTTATCCTCTCATTGTACTGTCACACACAGGTGCCGTTAGGACTAAAGTTTGGGGAATATTCATGTTTTTCATTTTTCTGTCCATCTCTTGCACTTACCACATCAGCAACTTGCTCTGTTAGTCTTATTTCCCTTGCAAGGAAATGAACCTGTTAAATGCTCATATATATACAAATAACCTTCAGCACACACAGAGTCCCATGTCATTAATATCTACACATGTTTATATGCACATACACTTTTAACCCTCTACTGAAGGCAAGTTGAGTGGTATAAAAAAACCCACAAGTGCCAGGGAGGAACAGTGAAAGCTAAAACACAAAGGCTGGGAGTTTCTCTTCCCACTTCACATATAAAGACCATCTTACACAGAAGGAGGTGTTGGGAGATTGTATTTCTTGTCCTCAGTACCCGTCAACCAGTAGGTAATCTCTGTTCCTCTGCCCTAAATATGTATGACAAAGAAGAGAAAGCACAATTTTGGGATTGGAATGCAATTTCCTGTAGTTAATTTACTTAAATAATACTGTATTGCACATGGCCATGAGTGCCTTTGCTTGTTTTCAGTAACTGATGCTCACAGCAAAGGATTAAAAATCAGATATGAGAAGAAGAATAATGGGGAAGATGCAGCTGCACACCCACTCCCTTATTCTATGACCTGAAACACATGCCATGGGAGAGGTGAGCTGTGCTGCTTGTCATCAGTTCCCAAGTACTGACATCTGCCAAGTATAAAACACTAAAATAAATGGATTGGTAGATAGAGAGCCAGATACTGGAGCATACGCAATTTGACTATAGATTCAGCTTCCCTTCCATCAGATTAATTGACTCCACAATTTTCTGTTACAAATGATATGTTTCATTTATTCTCCACATCTTTATGTTGCTTTAATGTTTGACTTAGGGAGCTCTTCATTGCCTGCATTGTCTTTATAGACGTGTTCAACCACTAAAGACCGTGATACCAATTGATCTGTAACACTTGTTCCCCAGCTGTTAAGTAAGTTGGGGGGTACTCTCATCTATATCATGCTTTTATACTATCTCTCTTCTCTGTGTTCAAGCACGCATGTGGTAAAGGTTACCTTCAAGTACGTTTCTCCTCTCACTTCATACTGGAATTGGCAGTCTGTTCTTTTCAGAATGCTAATAGTGGAACCACTTACATGAATCCTTAAAGCTAAAAAATAAAGAGACAATGAAAGCTCAGTCTAAAAATGTGCCATATAATCATATTAAGTGTATGTGAAAACTGACGCTATAGCAGAAACTCCTCCAGTTACTATCAACATAAATTCTGAGAGTCAAATGACAGTCAATCACACTGTTACACAAAAAATACAACTCTACTACATAGCATTGCTTCAAGGGAGGAATAGCTTGTACAGCCATTGATCTGACTGAAATATAGGTGACCATGGTATCTGTAGTATTTAGATGCCAAAAGGGAAAAAAATACTTGGGAGTGATCTATATAGAGAATAGTCATGTGAAGACACTGGGCAGAAGGAAGACAAACTGGCTCTTGGCACAGTTCCCTCATGGTGAAGTTGAAGACATAATTGCTTCACCTTAAAATATACAGTCAGCATATTTACACAATGATGCTGTAATACAATTCTAGGTCAAACTAAAATCTGCAATTCATAGCGTAAAATTACATTCCAGACACATAAGTATCATATCTTCCAGAGGAACTCAGCCAGTGATCCAGCCTGTATACTCCCTGCTACCAGCACTGAAGCGTGAACAAGGAATAATTCTTTGTTGCCCAGCAGGACAGTGAAATAATTGGTAATCAAAACAAATAGGGCTTCTTTATCTTTACAGCTTCTGCAAGCTGATAATAAGTTATTCTCAGCTGAAAACAAACACTTTGGTCACAAACTAACCAATAGCCTTTGGTCCTTTCACACTGATAGCTAAAATGAAATCCTTACGCAAGCCCGTGGATTCCATCCGTGAAGCTGTGTTCACTGTATCCCCAAACAAACAGTAACGAGGCATTTTTATTCCAACCACACCTGCCGCACATGGACCTAGAAATGGGATGCAGAGAATGAAAAAGGTATATCAAGAGACTATTTGGAAGGTGCCTCACTGTTGCAGAGCAGTGCAGTGCCTGCTGGAGCTCTGCATGCCTCACCACTGGCAATATTCTGTACCTCACTTCCCAAAGTATCTAGTGGTCTCCCATTCCAAACCAAGCTTAGCTCTGTTAGTCTTGCATAATCCAATAAGAGCATAAAAAGGACACAGCTGCACAGTGTTAATTGTATTGAAACACAATTTCCATGCAGAAAAAAAAGTACAGTTACTAACTGTAAGTTTTGGAAACAAGGGAAAAAAAGAACAAGCTTCATTATGGAGGGGTGTATCGTGGTGCCTCAAGCGGTTTCCCAGTGCCACAGTCATTTTCACTGATACCTTCCTCCCTTGGCAGCTGACCTTCCTCCCTTGGCAGCTGGTGTTCAGGAAGTTGTTGAAACAAGTAGAAATAAATTGTCCCAAAGTACTTGGAATTATTGAGCTATCTGAAGTTCCCCTTTGATAAAAAGTATATTTATGGATAAATTAAAACATTAGTTCCCACATAGGCTTAACAGAACTTTTGCCTCCAAAAGCATAAGATACAGGCCTGCATTTTTTAGCTAGACAAGCATAGCTGGCCATGGCTTATCCCCCATTTTGTTCAGGGAGGAGCGATCTGTGAAGGCTTATTTGATACAACGGGCTTAATCATACCAAGAAAAATGGCAGTTCCTCTTCCTAGCTACTGACTTAAGCTATGAATGAATGGGATGGGTTATTTCACTACGGGGGAGCAAAGCAGTGGCTTATTTACTTCTGTTGCTCTTCCTCCAGGTACATTGTTTTTAACCTGATTCTTCCTGAGGAGAGCAGTTGCGCCTGATGTACTACCAGATCTTCTGTGGCTGTCTATTCTGTTCAAAAACTAGGCAGCAACATTGTCATTGTGATCTAGCACTGTGTACCAGAGTGAATTCCAATGCGAATCCAAACAGGCAGACCCGGCAGATGTCTCAGTTCAAACGATCCCATGAAGCTGAGAATGTCCAGAGCCATCATGGAGATGTCTACTGCATGCCGGTTGCCATTTCTCTTTGGTAAACCACTCACCACCATGTAAGCATCACCAATGGTCTCCACCTGTGGAATCAAAATTAGAACTCACTACCTGCAGACATAGTAAATTACATATTTACATTTAATTACAAATGGCATTACATTAAAAGCAGAAAGGTTTTATCTGATCCTCCTGTTCATGATTAAGCATTTCTTCCCTGGACAGCAGGATTCATTAGCTTAAGGTAGCTGACACCTTTTTGGTATATGAGTGCTTATAACTATACCCAGCATTCCAGTGAGTAAACCTGTGACTACCTCGTATAGAAAAGATGGTATAAGCAGGCACACTGAAAGCATTTTGAAATGAGGTAATCTTGAACTGTTTTTCTCTCTTTTGTCTTTGCGTAGAAGGCAAATTCTCAAATCCACCACATCATCCAACTTGATTTATGTGTCCCCTGGTTGTTAACTGAGCAGAGTTCATCACCTTGTAAACATCATGGTGGTCAAGAATGTGGTCAAAGTTCTTGTAGATATCATTCAACATATCTACCACCTCCATAGGGGTGCTGTATTTGCAGAGTGTGGTGAAGCCAACAATATCACTGAAGTAGATGGTCACTTCTTCAAATAGCTCTGGCTCTACCAGGCCAGTCTCCTTCAAAGACTTTACTACTGGCCTGTGGAAATAGAGAAGGCAGGAAGACAGATGAGTAGTGTTTAATATTAAAGGTATTTTTTCATGCAACCCAACCACATCATTGCTTTCTGTGTAGGAAACATCAAATAGTTTGCTGAAAACTACCACTGTAATCGCATTTTAGATGTCTTTAATGCCTTTCAGCCAGGGACCTCAAAGTGCTTACTAATGCTAATTAATGTGCTACAGACTTACAAAATCAAAGTGTGTTAATAGCCATGAGGAAACTGAGGAACAGGCAACTGAGCTCCTTGGCTAAGGTCAGAAATAGGGATATTGAGTCAAATTTAAAATGGAAATTCTGAAACTTCTGACATGTAGACCTATATTCTACCTACACAATAAGTAAGAACAGACATATTTTTCTGTTTCATCAGCACAGAAGTAATTTTCTCTTACATCACCTTACCCTGATTTCCAATCAGATATCATAGTCTGATAATTTTATGGAACAAAATGTCAATACCATGACAGTCAGTATCTATTCAGAGGGACCTTCATTTTCTTGTATTTCTAAATCCAGGAAAATATCTGTTCCTAGTGGAGATTCTAGAAGAGAATAACTGCAAGAAACTCATAAAATTGTAGGTGTTGCACAATGCTGTGTTCCATCTACAATGAGACAATAATAGAATGGTAGGAACAACAAAGAGTGGAAGGAAACATGGATTCCTTGTTGTGCAGTCTACACAGACAGATCGTTTCAATTTTTCCCCAAAACTGGATTGAACAGACACTTTTATTTTTAAGATGAGTTATAAAATCAATACCCTGATTACTTAAGTACCCTTGAAACTAGTAATGACATAGCAGGATAGTTTTACTATTCCAAACGTATGCAATGCCAAAATTATTGCCAATATTATACTATCAATAATACTTTCCTTATACCATACTCTGAAGCTTCCATCTAGCCCAGTCTGACCCAGTATGGGTCAGCCCACCTGGGACCCTCTGTTGCATTGCTAAACCTCAGCCTGACATGGGACTGCACTCCTGCTATCCAGCTGGAGACACTCCCTCTACCTAGCAAGGTGCTGGAGCAGAACAGAGCTCTGTGATGTGGCATAGAATCATAGAATGTTTTAGGCTGGAAGGGAACTCTAGAGGTCATCCAGTCCAACCCCCCTACACAAGCAGGGACATCTACCTAGGTCAAGTTGCTGAGAGCCTCATCAAGCCTGACCTTGAATGACTCCAGGGATGGGGCCTCCACCACCTCTCTGGGCAGCCAGTTCCAGTGATCTATGACCCTCATGTTAAAGAACTTTTTTCTATTATCCAGTCTAAATCTATCCTTTCCTAGCTTAAAACCATTAATCCCTGTCCTGTCACTACAAACCCTTGTGAATAGACCTTGCCTTGCCTTCCTTTAGGCCCTCTTCAGGTACTGGGAGGTCAGTATAAGGTCTCCCCAGAGCCTTCTCCTCTCCAGGCTGAACAGCCCCAGCTCCCTCAAGCTGTCCTTATATGAGAGATGCTCCATTCCCCTGACCATTTTGGTGGCCCTCCTTTGGACATGCTCCAATATGTCCACATCCTTCTTGTGCTGGGGGTTCCAGAACTGGACGCAATACTCCAGGTGAGGTCTCACCAGGGCAGAGTAGAGGGGCAGAATTACCTCTCTTGATCTGCTGGCCACAGTTCTTTTGATGCAGCCCAGGATGTGATTGGCCTTCTGGGCTGCCATTGCACACTGGTGGCTCATATCCAGTTTTTCATCCACCAGCACGCCCAAGTCCCTTTCCACAGGGCTGCTCTCCAGTATGTCCTCTCCCAGCCTATACTGATAATGCTGGTTGCCCCGGCCCAGGTGCAGGACCCTGCACTTGGCCTTGTTGAACCTCATAAGGTAGATCTGTATGTTCCTAGGAAGGCAGTGAAAGAGGTCTGTGCTTGAAAGGGGGATCCTGTGCATGAAGAGAGGTTGAGGAAGATAATGCGTCCCAGTACCATCTTGGCATGAAACTCCACCATAGGATGGAGACATCAGGGACAGCTGCTTCTTCTTTCCTCTCTAGCAGGATCAGATTAGAGGGGAAGGAAATAGAAGATTAATATTAATCCCAACCCTCGCTCTCCAAGAATCAGGTGATAGATGTAAATAAAATGCCAGTGCCTGGTCGGTTACCTTGGAAGTAACATGAAATTAAGCCTGTCTGCTCTGTCTCGCTCAGCTTTGTATAGCTCTGTCCTTTCCTCCACCAGGTGCTCCAGGTTCCGGGAATACAGCTGTAGACGCCGGATCAGGGTATCCATGTAGCTTTCATTGGTCTGGCCATGGTAGTTACTGTCAATAACAGAAATACACAGGAGCCAACAAGAAAGGTTGGTGGAAGCACATTGTTGAAAGAGGCGAAAAAGGAGCAACAGAAAACTTCTCCAGTGTTTGACTTCCATGTAGTTAGAATGCAAAGTGCTTCATTCTTTTTCTTGCTTGGAAGGCTTTTGTATGAATTGAAAGTCTGTGATCCACACTTGTTGCTTGGAGCTAGTAGTTCTTAAAGCACCCTTAAATGACCTAGCCCTGCTAATATTGTCAGCTTCAGGTTACAGGTTACCTTGGGTAATCCATGAACATTCATTTGTAAAAAGTAACTGACAAGCTTGAATTCTGAGAGAAAGCTAAAGATGGTAGGTAGAAAATTGCATATAGGGACTTCAGCCAAAAAGATTATGACAATTTGGGGCTGCTCGTATAGAAGACAGAACAATTCAATTGAACAATTAGCAGCCCCTGGGCTAGTTGTGCTTGCAAGATCCAGTAGACTCCAGCCTGCTAACTCCTGGAAGCAGAAGTATGGTAACACGAGGCACGCATAACCCCTGTTTGTCTGCACTCGCCAAAGCAGTCTGAAAATAGGTGGGGCCAGGCTGACTGGAAGAGCCAGATTAGTATTGTACCCAACTGGACTTCAAAACCACTCTTACTTTAAACAAATCTTTTTGTCAAGGGTGCACCATCTTAACCCTTCCATGAGGAGAATACTGTGTTGTGTGTGGCAAGAGGCAACCTCTTTGCTTTTGCAGGGTGGAGGCTACGAGCTGAAGTAGGACATCTTTCTATTCAGCTGCAGTAAGATTATTCAATTGATACATTCAGTTACGCATGGTGCAGTTGTCCTTCTGCCTATGTAAAGTGTAAAATGATGCGAGTACTGTTGGGGTTTGTTGCTGAAGAGAGCTTTAAAAACTAGGGAGTGATTTCCCAAGAGAAGTAATTAAAAGCTAACTTTTTGGACATCAAAATAATTAATTCAGAGCCAACTTTATAGGAACAATGCAGCATTGGCCCAGTGAAAGGTCTGCATAACCCCACAGGGTTTATCCAGATATGGCCCTTATTATCCCCCAACTTTATACCAACAAAACCCCGCAATTAATGCTTCTGGTGAGTTACAACCCAACACGTCTAGTCATCTTAATTTGGGACCATTCCAACGTATTTATGGCACAACCCAGCTCATCCAAACTTTCTAATCATCTCCCAAATATTTATGTGCATTCATTTCCCGAAACTTAGACAACATGAGTCACTATTCAACTCTTGACTAGGGACAGGGGGTGAATTAGTTGAATGGTTTAAATCTCTAATTATCCAGTTTGCTTCTTTCATAATGTACCAATTTGAGGTATGGTGATCATCTTACCCTCACTCAGCTAATACATAGATGCTCATGTATACACATGTAAGTATACATACACACATGCTCACCTGCTTTGCTATCAAAGATTAAAACAGCATCTAAGTGAAGACACTCAGTTTTCCCACTGACTGAATCATAATCACATCAACTTGCACACTTAAAAATATGAGCTTTCTAAAACTTAGGCAGGTTTGAAGAGTCTTTAAAAATGGAGCCCTTGCTGCTCACCTGAATATTTTAGCCAGAGTACTCTCAATTTTCTTAAAGTCAGGCCTTTTCTCTGGATCTTCCTCCCAGCAGCTCTTCACTAGTGTATACACCTTCAAACAAAAATGTAAGGAAAGTTCACCTGAGTAATGGATATAGAAGGATAGTGGTACTAAAGAGCAGTAGTTCATTAGAGAATTTCTGGTTACTCTTGACCGGCAACATATTAAAATGTGTGACTAACTGTTTTGAATCTATGGTTAGGACACTTAGGGCAAGCATCATAAACTTAACTCTGTGGTGACTAGTGACATGATCTTAACTTGAATTTGCAATGCATACATGAAAGGCAAAAGGTAAAATATATCCTGTCTTGCAGCTGGTGCCAGATACAGTCATAGACGTGAAGATAAATGCTGTGGTAATTTTATTGCAAATAACTTGGGTTTGGGATTTTTCTAAAAATACGCGATTCAGCCCAAAAGAATGGGGTTCATTGCTGAATATGTGGATGTCTACATTACAGACATTTTCACCTGAGCAAGAAGCCTTAGGAGCTATATAATCAGTGGAGAGAGGTATATTTGAAGTGTGATTCATCCCATCTTAAAGATATCTAAAACAGGTCAAAAGAGTGGCACCGTATAAGCATCCATTTCTGTCCAGTGAAATAATTTCCATGAGTTATATTTCATTTCACTGGTAACAACTATAGAATACCAGATTTTCCCATGGGGTTAGGGCACTTGGCGTAAAATGTGCGTAGCTTTCATCCTCCCATGATCATGAACTCTAGTTTGGCCAAGACTTCCACCCTTCACCCAGAAAATGGCTTGGTTAATTATTAGCTTACTTCCATCTGTCTTTCTCCCACTGTTTCCAAGGACAGGTCTGGTCGGAAAGGCTTTAGCCCTTTGCCATTCTCCACTCTGTAAAGTTTCTCTAACACAGGAAAAAGATGCAAAGTTTTAAACAGAAAAAGCACAAGACGGACATTCTTTGTGGATAGTGTCCTGTCAACAAACTGTTACTGTACAAACAGAAGCCTTGAAGACAGTTCCTTCATTTTGATGTGAATTTCAGCTTTGGAGCTTTTCTAAATATAATGGCACAAGATCAAAACAGGCTGGCTTGAAGGCCCTTGAAAGCAAAATGAATAGGAAGGTACATGAGTATTTATTGGTCACGGTAGACATGGTTATGGCATCTTCCCAAATGAACGTTAGGCATTATTAGTATGCCTCTCAGCATGAAGTATAGCTATAGTAAAAAACAATGTGGAAAGCCCATTGTGACTTGATCAAAAGTATGGAGACATACAACTCTCATCAGAGCAGTTCAAATCATCCTGCAGATGCTCAGCTTCCTTAAAACTAGGCTATTAATGTATATGGTTTAAAAACATTGTGTTTGTTAGCTCATTTGTACTCTTATTAATGAAATCAATTCTAGGGAAGTTATTTGGATTCCAAACACAGCAGATTGCAGGCTGCATTTGCACAACTGGATTTAAGCAGGGTAAGTGAGAGCTAAAGCAATACTCCCTCTCTTTGTCCTTCTCCTTCAGAGCTTAAGACTTCCAGAGGTAGGGGGTTTAAAAAAGAGAAGCAATTTCCTACCTCTGGGGAGTGAAAGAGAAACTGAAAAGGATCTGTGAAGAAGCATGAAACATTTATTAATTATGTCTGATTATATTTGGGAGACAATTTTATTGGAGGAAGTATATAATGAAATGAGGAAGGTTGGTAGCTAGGGATGCCTAAGCATGCTCAGTGTGCATTATCACCCTAAAAAGATGCAGTAGCTTCCAGCTTTGTGATACAGAAATTACAGACTACAGGAGAGACTTGAGACTTGAGTCTCCCAAATGCTACAGAGTAGAGAGACTGCTAAGAAGTCTTCTGTGGGCTATGAGGCAGAAGAATCTGTGTAAGTCTCATGTATGCACAAGGAACGTGTTGGATTTCCATGCTGCGCACACACCTGAGAGCGGAAGCAACAGCAACTATTAGCAACACTGCAATTAGCCAGTGGCAGAAAGTAGTGGAACAAGTAGGCAGCTTGAATTGAGAGTTAGTATGTGACAAGATTTCACAGTTTTAAGCAGCGAATGAGGTGTTGCTGCCAAAGAGTGGAGCAACCAGCTGGCCTAACAGCTCTCTTGCAAAGAAGTCAGTGAAGAGGACTATGACCTAGAAACTTTGTACATTAGTAATACAGTTCTGAATGCCCATTTCCTTTGTGGGACTTCTTTTCTCTCATTAGTAGCAATATTATGGTATGATAAGTTGATTGATAGGTATTTGCAGAAAATTAGCTCACTGAGTACCTGGAAGTTTTGTTTAATTTTCCTAAGTTGGTGGATGGAGGCTAGGTACAGGTTTTTTTAAACAACCATTTAAAAATCTAAACGCAGTCCTTGATGCTGCCAATGAAGTCTTGGAGAAGCAGTTATATCAATTGTCCTGAAATATCAATATCATGTCTTCTAGCTTGCAGAGATTAATTTCTGATAGCCTAGCCATTGAAAGACTTTCTGCAGGAGGCTTAAAAACCAACTGAATGTAACATACAAGGGGGACATTTCTTTGCCCATTATCATTTACTCTAATTTGGCATTCTTTTCCTTCTTTTTATCTTGGATGTTTGTAAATTAATGGTCACCCCATTGAGCTACTCTTTTCCAAAGTTAGATGATCACAGAAGCACAGAATGGTTTGAGTTGGAAGGGACTTCAAAGATCATCTACTTCCAACCCCCCTGCCATGGCAGGAACACCTCCCACTTAACCAGGTTGCTCAAGGCCTCATCCAACCTGGCCTCGAACACCTCCAGAGATGGAGCATCCATAACCTCCCTGGGCAACCTGTTCCAGTGTCTCACCACCCTCAGAGTGAAGAATTTTCTCCTATTTTCCAGTCTAAATCTACCTTCTTCCAGTTTAAACCCATTATCCCTCGTCCTATCACTACAGGCCTTTGTAAAAAGTCCCTCCCCAGCCTTCTTGTAGGCTCCCTTCAGATACTGATACAAACAAAATTCAAAGGTGTTTGAATAAGTGTGGCCCACCTTCTCGCTGCCTCATCCACGCTAATGAATTAATCCAGATATTTAAATGAGGTGCCACTTCAGCAATATATAACACTCATTCCTTTTTGTTACAGAAAGTTTTATGAACTGCTGAAACTAGACTGAACACATTTATTCAAATTGCGTAATCAAAAATCAAGAATAACACCAGAAGACATTAGATCAGCAATATATATCTTAGACATCTACTAATGCTTTTAAGGAAAAAGCTTTGGGAAGAAAACAATCTCCTTACTGAAAAACTTAACATTTCAACTGAAGTTTACAAAGCAGATTTTCTTAAAGTTACGTGATTCCAAACTTACCAAACAGGCTTCAGGCCCAGTATGTTTATTGCTGTCTTACTAAATGCTTACATGCTGATAAATGTGACCAACTTCAGCAACATCACCTAGAGGTGCTAAAAATTCTTTCAGTTGCATGGATTAACCTAATGCTATTTGAAAGGGACAGACTTTCTAAAATGACAAAATGCAGGTTTAAGAAACAGGTTGCAGCTGAAACAAGGAACCAGACTGTTACTATGACAGCCAGGGTCAAACACAGAGCAGTGAGGATGCCACCACCTCCCAGAAGAGGCCAGAAACACTTTGTCTGAGGCTAACTTAATAACCATGAACATAACACAGAAAGACTGTAACTGCTCAATAAATAGTTAAAATAATGTAGTTTGTTATTGATTTGCTTTGCAATCAAAATGAGCATGGGATAAAATTGCTCTTTCCTTTCTTATCTATTTTGGTGATATTTGTGAAATCCTTGCATTCATGAGGATTGTGCCTGTCTCTTCCCAAGAAAAAGGAATAGACTTATTTTCTCTACCTTATCTTAAGTATGGAGTCGTGAAGAGTTTGCTTGAAGGCAAACAGGCATTTCTAATCTCTTTTAGGCCTATATTTATATTAAAGAGTTGGTGATATGAACTACTGTGTTGCCCCAAATATGAACATAGATTTGCAATAATGTAGGATGATGAACACGCTCCAGAAGTTATTCTCATATATAACCTGGGAAGAGAGCTATTAGGCTGTCCAGCTACTGCTCTAGATGTTTTAACAAATGTGAGGCGGATCTATCAGAATGACTCAGAGGTAAAGGCAATGTCTAAACTTGTTGTTGGTAACTGTCACTAGGAAAATCCTAAACCCACACATGCTTTTATGTCAATTCTAATATATGATAATGCCTGGATTCTGGGAACTAGGATTGACTGGGCTGTTAGTCACTCAAAAACAGTGTCACAAAATGGGTTTTCATGGATACACTACAGGAGAAGATGCTTTTTCTGACAGAAGTTAAATGACTAAAGTTAGTTTTGACAGGCTTGAATAAAGTCTGAATTGCCAGTTTTTAAATGTCAACTGTTCTTGTGTTAAGCTGCTGAGTTTCTGTTGTTCTGTGTTGACATTGTTGATTTACAATGCCTAATACGAGTGAATTATTATATGCTGTGCAGATCTCATAATAGAAAATCCCTTGTGGCCTTTAAATGTTACAGTAAGTCTGAATAGTGTGTTATAATGATAATCTTGTAATACTGTGGCCAAGGTGAGGGGGGAGGAGAAAGGGCAAGAAAACTCAATGTGAACTTTATTTATAGAAAGAGTAAGGACACTTGCCCCCATTGTGAGATCCTTCAAACACGCTCTTCATTCATCACACAGTGAAAGAAGCAGCAGTTCAAGCAGCTGTCAGAGACAGTGCCTTTCACAAAATGGGCCAGTTACAGATACACCACCTTGGAAGGCTGCAATGGAGGAGAAATTTGGAATTTACCTTTGTTGTCCCAGCAGTGTCCAGTATAGAATGTCTCCCTGCGTAGGATGATTTCTTGGGCAATGATCCCATAGCTGTACACGTCACCCTTTTGAGATACATCAGCACGACGGAGATGCTCGGGAGCTGTCCACAGGTCTGAAGATCCAGATGACAACAGGGGACGAAGTAAATGGAGAAGGGAAAGAAGTAATTGAAAAGGGTGATCTTTCTCAGAGCATCCATTGGCTATAGTGATATTTCCTTTTACTCTTCTGTATCAAACCCAGGCCTCACAGGTACTGCCTACTTCCTACTTCAGCATTTTTCTTGAGAAGCTGACATCAATACAGTTTAGATAAACCTCTGATGCGGGAGTTCTCAATTGCCTGGGATTTTCTGGCCCTACTGTTTTCCACTGTAGGTGCAGACCCTCACACCTCCAGAAAAGTTATAGCTATTGGCAATGAACTTGTTTTTCTTAGCTACCTTTCATGGGCTTCTTAGAAATAGCCTACGCATCTATGTAAGACCAAGGAATGCCAGTGCTATAAGAAAAAAAATGTGAGCTGTAAATTACTGAGCAAGATGCATGGAGTTTTTTATAGAAGATGTCAGATGAGAAGACTGTAATATTTCCCAGCAGCCTTGATATCATGACTCTATTGAAATAATTCTCAAGTGCTTTTGAGCCTGACATAATATTACCTGTTCAAAACCACTTTATTTCTACAGAAAATATTAATCTGTATTTCTAGTGTAACAAGCACCATTGTACATCAAAAACAGAATGCTGCCATGGTATGACACATGGTATGGCATGCTGGTGATCATAACAATGACCTGAACACAGTGACCCGAACACAGTGACCCAAACACAGTGACCTGAAGACAGTGTTATGATACCAGGCTGCAACATCTAGTCACAATGAATCTGTAGATCTCTTGTGAAACAGTAAGTTTTCTTCAAGGAAAGAAATCTAGCAATGAAAACTTTTGAGCCTGCTTATGAGCAATGAAAGAAGATAAATACATTACAATGTAATAATAATATAAATTTAAATATGAAATGTGTAAAATGAAGAATGAATACAGCAGTTATATTCAGTGCACTTTTCTTACTCTTTTTTATGCTCTTATTGCTACTTTGAACTTGTTTATGTCTGAATGTAAAAGTTTTCTCTCAACCCAGCCACAACCACAGTTTCTTCTCAGATCTGTACTGCTGTTATGGCACAGTGCTGTGCTTATTATACCCCAAGATACTGTACAGATTCAGATGACATAATTTCAGATGGGCACATCCTTTCACTCAAGATCAATTAAGAAGGAAAAGATGAGTAGAAAGGAGTGCTCTATTTTACAGAAATGTCCTATGAATATGAAATGAATAAAAAACGTAAAGAAAAGCTGTTAAAATTCTTCCAATCTGATTGAACACATATTGATATTTTCCTGCCTAAGGAATGGAAAACATTAAGGTGACCATTGCATATCACTGCAGGGTCTTTTTAAGGACGATCAGAGTTATGAGTGTTAATGTTTAAATTAAATCACAGAGCACAGAGGTAACACGCATCTGATGAGTGACAAGACTGTTGTACTTCTTTTTTCTTCTCACAAGTTCAGTATTACTGATGAAGAGAGCTGTTTGTACAAAGGCCTGGGATGCTGAAAATGCTTCTTGCATCTCAGTTATATGTGAAATCTCTGTTTTCTAAACTCTAAGTTGAAAATTAATCTTTCCTTTCCTTCTTACCTACACTGCCTAATTTCTTTCTCTATCTGCTAATAATTTTCTTTCACTGTATTATCTAAGTCAAGACAGTGTTTTAAGATATCATTTGTATGATGGCTGCTACATGAAACAAAATCATATTGCATGTTCTGTACTGTGTACCACATGTGATTAGGCCCTACTGGAATATGAATATAAGAAAATTCCATTGAGTTGCAAACTATGAAGGAGAGTCCAATTGAGCACTGTTTTTACCTTTCCTTGGAGGCAGAAGCGAATTACAGCCAAAATCAGTGATCTTCACTACCATGCGATTGTCCACTACACAGTTTGTGGATTTGAGTCGACCATGAACTTCAGTTTTGCTTGAGTGCAAGTAAGACATCCCCTGTGGTTGATAATAAAAGAGGAAGAAAGCAAGACTGCATATGAGAGACTCAGCTGTTACCAGACTCCACAAGAACCTGAAGTATTAGTGTAGTATCTGTCCAAGTAATTAAATGGCCTTCATCAGCAATGGATATGCATATATCACAAATCCCTGTCATGGAGGGAAGCAAATATTATTTTACAGAGGAGTCTTTCCAAGATAACAGGAACAGTCAATGTTAAGAAATGAGGAGGTGGGTCATTAAAATGGTCACGCCATGGAAGACCATCCTTCCTCTTAGTTAACAAAGGCCTGACATAGCAGCTGGGGTTTTGATAAGATTAGAATACAATTAAGCAATTAGGAGAAGTATTTCCTCCCACAGAAGTATTGATTTTGCTTGCAAGAAATGCTTTTTTAGTAAATTTAGTACAGATTTGTTGGAATATGACACAAAAAATGTCCTTCCAACTACATGTTCATCCAGTGGACACCATAGGTGTGAGATGAATTGCTCTTTATGTCTGTATCATCTTCAAAAATTACTATACACCAGACTTCACTCAGAAATATTGCAGCAGATCCTCTTCTGCAAAACAGAGGGCTAAAGAGGGGTCAATGCAGAGAGTGTTAGATGATGCACTAAGGCCTATATAAGGCAGGGCATCAGCTAGACAATCATAAAGGACTCTTCTGACCTAACTGATTATGGTTTTCTCTGTACTGGGCAATATGTATAATGTATTCATGAGCTAAAGTTGTAAGTGGGCACCATGAGGACTGGCCGATGCAGCTTCAACGGGATTTCCTGAGACTCAGATCTTGACTCACAACACACACAGGCATACAACAGTGTGTAGTTTGCCACTTTTTACTCATCACCTCTGAATTTATCTCATTTAGTCTAAGACACTTGAATACGGTAAAATACATGAGAAGGGGCCAGCACTGAGGCATAGCAGGAAAAGAACATTAGTAAGTGGGAGTAAACTGAAGGGAGTAGGTATGCTAATTTGCACCCTCTTGCTATTATTTATTCTGTTTCATCTCTCTCTTCTAAACTACTTAAGCTCACACCTACTTATAGCCTGCTGCTGGTTTTTTCTCTTCCTATAGTCCTCTTCCTTGTAGCTCTGTATATGAAGCACAGTCTATATTCTATGGAAGCCAGAATAGATGTGTCATATCAGTTTAGCTTATTCCCTGAATGGTCTTCCACTCAGACTCCTACATGTATAGCTCATCCTCTTGTATGATAACTGGTAGATGGACAGGGTTAATCAGGGTTACATAGCTCATGTGGTCATGAATACACTGTATGACATGCTGGGTTTTCTCTCTACTGGGTACCTGTAATTGGGAACAGGTCAGTAAATGCTACAAGAGATCACTGACACTTGAGCTGAGTTTTGGGCAAAGTAGATGTACGTCTGAGACACAAGCAGCCTGCAAGAGATGCAATCCCTGGAGAATGTTGCTGGACTGGTTACCCTGGACCTATCTAGACTATGCCAAAATTTACAAAGACTGTGCATTCTGTATCCAAGGAACACATTTCTTGATTAGACAGCTTTTATCATACAGCCCTGATGACACTATCCAAGATGTTTTCCCTGCTTTAGGTTTTATTTCCTCCAGCTGTGCCTTCTTCCAGATCCTGCTTTCATCAGCCAGGGAATACACCCATTGCTACAACAGAATTCCTAATCAGTTTTAGCATCAAATGGCAGGCAAAGGTAATATTTATTTCCTTATGGCAGGGCTTTCTTGTTAACAATTTCTGGAGGCAGAAGTCTTATAGATGTGCCTGATAAAATGTTCCTCTTTCCTTCCAACTATCCTAGGCACCCACCTGAAAACACAGAACCTATTAAGAGCCCATGATGTGCTTTTCAAAATTTATAATGACTTCCAGTGCAGTGCTCCTAAATCCTTGAGGCATTCTTGTAACCTCTGCTCTGAAGCCCTGAAGTTTTAGTTCTGACTGTGAACCCTTTCCTTGACACAATGCAAGAATATTACAATCCCTTGCACAATATCCTGCAGCAGCCCCTTATTTAATAGTGTTGCAACAACAGCATATGCACTAATAAGTGCATGGCTTGATTACTGCAATTCCTTCTTAGCAGACCTTTCATCAGAGCTCTTTGATCACATGTAGCCAAATCCATGTGGCTACAGGTGGTGGCATCAGGCCTAGAGACAGCAAAGATAGAAGAAAAGGGGGAAATAAGTAAATAGAGCATTTTTAGGGCCTACCCTTTACCTACCCCACCTTCTCTAGTGCACTAGGGGCTGTTCTATGAATAGTTGCTACTTCGCTAGCAGTACCAGGGAACAGAAATGATCCAGCCTCTGTTCAGAAACATTGATGCAGCAGCTTCTGTGCCAGGTGAAGAGTAGGTGAAGTATGAGGACTGTCTGGGCAACAGTAAAAGCAGGGTGTAGGAAAGTGGTGGTGGGGAGAGGGGAAAACTGTGGTTTAACACCAGCTGGCAACTAAGCACCACACAGCCGCTCGCTCACACCTCTTTCTCCAACAGTGGGACAGGGAGAAGAATTAGGGAAAAAAGTAACACTTGTGGACCGAGGTGAGAACAATTTAATAATAGAAATAAAATAGAATATTATTATAATAGTAATAAAAAATAACAAAAAGATAAATAAAACCCAAGAAAAATAAGCGGTGCACAATGCAGTTACTCATTGCCTGCTTATCGATGCCCAAGCAGCAGTCCCTCCTGGCTGACTCCCCCCAGTTTATGTATTGAGCATGACATTCCATGGCATGAACAGCACCCAGCAAAAGCTGGGCCTGTGCCTACCTTCTGTCCAGCTCTGAGCCCGCAAAGACTCCCTGGTCTCAAGCTGCCCAAGTTTGTCACAGGAGGGCAAAGGAACTGCAGGAGCTGGTCATAGGGATTTTAACAGCCTGGAGGGCTGAGGATGGGCTTTAAAAGGGCAGATACTGAGATGAGAGGAACTGGAGCTGAAGGGCCATGAAGTGACTTATGTAAAGCAAGAAGCCAATCAGGTAAAAACAGACAGGGTGCCTGGAGGTTGGCAAGCTATAGTTTGGAAAAAGCAATACAAGAATTTCATGGAAATGTCTGTGTCCCAGAGGCTTCACCACAGTATCAGGTCAAGGAAGAAGAGAGGCTGGCAGATCATCCAGGTGACAGTAACCTTCCTGATATTCCTGGGTACATACAAGTTTTCAGGAAGCTTTTGTGAACCATGACTACCAAAATGGCTAATAATACTCAGGAGCCATTCTACAGAATGGATGTGGTGTGCCACCCATCCTCAGATGCCATGTCCTCACTACCAACAACACAGTGAATGACTGGTTGTGAAGTCCCAGTACGAGTGCAGTCACTGGGTATTTGGTCACTCCCTTCAGAGAGACTGAGATTTTTCTCTCCTTCGTGTAAACAGAGCCAGTACTAGTCCTTATTTTCTAAGGAAACATCTAAAGGCGAACGGCAAAGGGTTAAAAAATAGTCTGTTTTTTGATATGATGTAAGGAGGAAGGGAAACTCCACTGCTGCTATTTAAAATGAAACTTCATGCTGAATGTTAACTGAACTTGAAAGCCATTAACAAGGCCAACAAACTGTGACAATTAGGATTTAATAAAGAGCAAGATTTTCAGTATCTCTTTAGAACAGACCCAGTGGATTAATTCATCGTGGAGACCAAATCTGAACTGATGCATGTAGAGAAATGGGAGGACTATCCAACTGCAAACGAGTAACAGGAAAAGGAGAGCAGCTGAGCACTAGCAAAAAGGCAGAGATAACCCTCTACATTACTTGCAGAGGTATAATGAATTATTATACCTGTGAATTATAAAGTCTCCTTAACTACCAGGTAAAAAGATACAAGCCTCTAATACAGAATACAATTTCCTTCACCATGCATATTGAATTGTCCTACCACAAGGATCTAAAATGCAAAGTTCTGTTGAAAACTACTGAAAACAGTCTTGGTTTCTGTACAAGATTAATTTCTCCCCTCTCAAACCACCTGAAATGGATAGCTGTAGTGAGAAACTAGAGTTTTTCACTCTAGTGAGTGAGAAAATCATGATGCAAAATAAAGAGTTTGTTTAGAAAAAGTTGGTCCCATCTCTGGATACAGATTAGAATAATTCCATCATTTGAAACATCACAGTTTTACTTTGTTTGCCTTACCTGATGCCAGAGAGCAGTGTGTTTTGCAGGCATTGTGACTGCACATGCCCTACTAATCAGAGCTCCTAGTCAACAGATTGTAACCCTCTGGTCTTTGGGTCACGGTTCTTTGGGGCAAACTTTATTTGTTTATTTATAAATAGTCCAAAGCCAGATCTGGCCCCTAATTCCTCCTTCAGTTTGAGAGCCACTGGCTCATCCTGCCTCATATACGTGTCCCCAGAGAAGGAAAGAGTGAAAGGGCATACAGCTCTAGCAAGGAAAGGAGAAGACCTTGAGAGCTGCCTTTCTCCAGAGGATCCGTTTTGCAAGACAGGGCAGGTTGATTAACATTGCACTGTCAGCAGCCCACTCACCTTGGCAATATCGTACATGACGGAGATTTTAAATTCCCAGTCCATGAACGTGCCATCAGGGTAGGAGATTTTATCATTTAAAACATCCTGTCAAGAGAAGAAAAGAATGGTTCTAATGTACATCAGGGAAATAGCAGAAGATGAGATATGAGTACCTAAATCGCACAGCCTTTCAACCAGCAACTGAAAGAGGTAGTCCTTCATTTTTTATAGGGAGTACATGCACTAGAGCAGAAGCTGACTCAGAAAACAGGGAAAATGAAATATATTTTAGGTTTACAAAGAGGTAGAAAAGTGGGGACTCCAGAAAAGAGAGTTTTGTGTAAATAAAGGTAAATTGTGAATTTGCTCTTAAAGCTGAGTCTTTAGTAAAGCAAAACAGCTGAGACAGAAATGGGCAAGATAAAGGAGGGGAGGAAGGGAGAAGAATTTCTGTGTTTTGTGCTCACAGTCCATTTCCTACCAATTTACTCATGGCCTTATAAGTTCAAAGTAGACTGTTCCTTTATCCTTCAAAGTGCCAGTCATTTACAGTTCTTCCAGCCACTATGATTTCTGTTGCTAAAAGTAAACATCCATGAGTATGCCAGTTTGCAAGAAAAGAACTAGAGATAGAGCTGATATTTTGCTGCCTTGCTGTGAGTTTGTTCCAGAGACCACTGCTACTGACGAGAGCCCTTTTGCAAACTCAAAGCAGAGACAATGTATGCCTGCAGAAGAGCTGATGCCATCATTACTTCATGATTAGCACTGAAATTATAATAGTAATAATAAACGGTAAGTTTTTCCATAACTTTTGCCAGACATCAATTTACCATTTCTTTTTATAAACAAAAATCAAGCACTGTTTTCCCTTACAGCACAGGATTTGCCATATTCCAACTTCAAACTGTTTGTCCCTTATTAATATGGAATGTATTATTTTCTCTGTCCTTTCACACTCTGGGAGCACTGTGGCATCAGCAGAGACAACAACCACAGCTTGGAAAATAAAGAAAAAGTTATATCCTATATGCTTCAAATAGGGGGCACAATACAAATACTGGCTGTTGCTATTGTCTGAGCAGAGCTCTGACGGTACTTTTCCTTGCTTGCGCCTCACCTCAATCCTCTGGCTGCTGAGAACCATCAAACTGATGGCAGCTGCAGCAGCATCTGTGGAAGGCTGGAGAGAACCGAGCAAAGGAGAGGAAACTCCAAGTCAGAAACCTCCATGGCTGCTGCATGAGGGCCAGAGACATAGAGATGGGGATTTTTTCTTTTCATACTTTGAAATTTGATAATTTGAGGGTGGAAGGAGACCTGCAAAATTCTTTACCCGCAGAGAGCCTCTTTCGCAGTACTCAATCACCCCAAAGATCATGGTGTCCATCTTCACAGTGCCATAGAACTTGGTCAGGTTGTAATAATCAATCTGTAGGAGCTAGAGCAGAAGCACATCTATTTTTAAAAGCAATCATTGTTAGTAGAGAAACACAGATCAAGGATACTTGTGTGATGTGGCTTTTTATCTCAAGTCCTGATAAGATGTATCAGTTTCCTTTAAATCAGTGTGTACTAAAGCACTGAGTGAAGTACTTGAAGACATTTGTCATTCCAGAGCCTTCTGGATTAGGGAGATAACAGTGGCTGCTGTTGGATACCGCAAGTTAATTCCAGAGCCCCCTATAGTCTCCATTAGAGCCTCTCTGCTCAAAGCTCCCAGTTGACCAGAGTAGCCATTTATGAATGACAGTCATTTATGAATGATGCTGCATGATATTATGGACTTTGTCCATTTATATAGACAACTGTAGTTTACTTTGAGGTATTTTTAGAGCTTATTGAATTCACAGTATAGCTGTGTTGTGTAAAAAGGAAAACTACTCATTCAGAAAGATGCAGTACTGCAGCCAAATCCATCTCTCATGTTGGAAGAGTCTGTGTGCAGAAGTCAGCAGGAAGTTACTTATATTTAAAGAGCTGCATGTGGCATTCAATAATAAGATTTAACTACAGCATTCTGCTACTAATTAATTAGCATGATATGAGCAAAAAGAGTGCATTGCCTTTTAACATCAGCTACCAAAATGTATTTTTAGCAAGGCCATATGACAGAGCTTGAATTACTTCATTCATCCTCAGCTTCACTGGCATCCAGTTCTCATCAGACTCTGAACTAGTGATGAGATGACACACGCAAAGAGAAAGTTCATCAAGCAATATCCTTTGAGGAACTCATTACTAGTCCACCTCACAAACATGCACAAGCATGTGGCTGTTGAAGTTGACAGTGCAAAGCAATGACTTCACTCATAGGCTCCATCCCACCCTGCAATGTCCTGTTGCTATGTGCAGCAGTTACCTTATTCAGTTCTATTTTTTGCTTCTCTGAGAAATTACCATCACTGTTTTTGAGATCCTTTAGGATCACCACCTGAAGAAAAAATACCAGTGGGAAAAAAATCATAGGTTTAGTATAATAGCAAGACGTGTCCATACAAAGAAGTACTTTGGAAACACCTGCCTACTTCTTTGATGTTGGAGTTTCAGTTAATCAGCTAATAAGTAATAGAGTTATATTTCCTTCAAAAGATTTCCCAGGTTTTTCCCAGGAACTATTTAGAACTGTCAGTGGTGCAGATTTTAACTCAACATGAATATACCTCAGTCAGGCACATAGCTCTACTGAATGTATGAGAATTGCCATGCAAATGGCCTGTCCTCCATTAATCCATTAATTTCCTCAGGACCAAAATACATCAGATTTCTGGTCCCGCTCTTTCTGCTTCTGCACTTCTGGACTAGGCTAGGGGTTCATGAAGCCTAATATATTGCCTCCTGTCAGTAAGCAAAATACAAAGCGTCTGACAGGGAATGAATTACTTATTCCTTCCATAAGATCAAGCCATTTTGCAAAGTCAGAGGAGGTGGAATTATCTCTGGAGAAGAACAACCTCCTCCCAGAAAGAGCCCTCCAAAGCCAATGAAGGGAGCATGGACACTGCAGTCACGTTACCTTCTTGTCATATTTGCCTTGGCGCAGTCTCTGGATGGTGTCACGTCTCTTATCTTCATCGATCTGAGAACAAAGAAGAATAATTAACTTGCAATTATCACATACTCCCCACTTGACAGGACCAGAGACATAAATAATGTCAGTGTGCACCACACAAAGAAGCATAAGCCTCTCTCTCTAGGGAGGGCCACTACATGCCACAGAAAGTGTGGGACATCCATGCCACTCCCATGCCCTCCACCTGCTGCTTTCATGCTTTTGGGCGTTACAGAGGAATAACAAATCACAGGGAAATTATTTGTAACAGGAAGAGACTGGAAATTAATACCCAGCTCATTCCCCCATCACAAAATGAGCTTTACTGCTGGGAAACAGTTACATTTTATTCAGGAGAGATAGATGGAGAATAATTTATTTTTTCTTCAATATAGCAAGTAAGGGTTAAAAAAAAATAAATTAAAAATTAACAGATCCTAGCAGATACTACCAGAGCTATAGCTGGCATTGTAGTTGGAGATGCCAACATGCCATCATCAATGTTCTTTAGGAGATAGAATCCAAGACCCAGCTCTGGGCATCATGCTTCTCTTACCTTCAAACTAACGTGACTTGTCTCACTGGTCTCCAGAGGCAAGATTTCCTCAGGCGGTATATGGGACCATTTCTTCCATCGGCGCTCATTATCTCTCCTGTACTTCCTGAAAAACGAGTGAACAGAATATCCTCCCAGTGAACCGAAACCCACAACAAGAGATTAGGACAGGGAAGCTTCTAGCGTCAGGGTGACACAAGGTTGGAGTATCAGGCTGGCAAGGCTTGAAGCACAAGCGCTGTGGTTCTCAGTTTTCCAGTTTGAGGCTGGTCTAATTCCCCTAGCTTTGGGGAAGCCTAAATGCTCATTCAATTCCGTAGACCTAGCAGAAAAACAGAACAGATTTAGCAGAACAACTGCTAGGCAATTGGCAGCGTCTCATGGGAGGTCAGAATAATTTAAAGCACAAAGGGCCATCTGGTTTTTATGCAGTTTTCTCCTCTGTGTTATTGAATGTACTCTGAAGGGAGGTCCCACAAACAAATGCAAGCCAAAGGAAGTCCTGCCATCAGCACTGGATTGGTAAGAACTGGTGTGACTACAATGCCAGGAGAGGAGGTAACAACAATGTTGAGCTAAGATGCCTTTTTGTGGGTGTCCCTTGTATTCTGCACATTTTGTAAAAATGAGGGAAGAGCCCTTGGAACAGGGAGAAGGGAGCCGCTGTGTCCCTTGTAGAACTTCAAAGCAGACACTGTCTTCTCTTAGAGAAAACTTACGAGATGTTTAGTACTCATGGAATTACCTACTTACTTGTGCAAGTCCTTCCTCTATTAAAAAAATCCAGAGGACTGACTGAAGAGACTGCAGGAGGATTCTAACACACTGACGACTGCTAGCAAATGCTCCAAATGGGAGAACCCACAGTATTGACCCATAACATAAATGTTCCCTCTTCCAATATATTTTAACGTACCTATGTATAAGACAAGGATGGCCAACAATTGTGGTAAGAAATGTTTTTCCCAGTTCAATCTCATAAGCTGTATTGTGTCACCAGGATGCACTGCAATTCAAACTGGTATCAGCTGGTGATTAAGTACATATCAAACTGAATTTAAATCTACTAGGTCTATACTTAGTTATGTGTTTTTCAGGACTTTGCCCTTTTACTTAGCAGTCAGAGTTACACAGGGAGTTGGGGGATAGTTCAGGTGTCCTAGAAACTTGGAAGATAAAGAAGGAATAATGAGGCATTGTGTTCATTTTCATAGCTGAGTCTATCTTTGCTTGCTAGGAGATAATCTTCAGTAGCAATTATAGTTGAGAAGTTTGCTATTATTTCGACACTAAAAGGGCAAGCTCTGTTCTAAAAAATCCTCAGGAATCTCTTCTATATCTGATGCTTGCTTACAACAAGTCCATACTGTCTTCACACAACTTGTAATCAATTTTCATAGACACCACAAACTTTACCGGTCCATTTATATATTAATGCTTAGATGTGGCAACAACTAGCTCTTCTATTTCCTGAATACAAGTGGATATGTAAGAGTTGTATACCTTCATCTTTAATTTTTCCCTTGAAGATTTAGTTAGCTGAGCTACTGAAAACAGACACAGGGGTAAGACTTTTTTTAAAAATATGAAAGAAAAACATATACTTTGGAAATAGGGGGGAATTTCTTCCAGCAAAGGAGACATCATTGAATTCTATTTCTGCTTGTTCCATCATGATAAAGCTGAACTGTGTAATACTCAGGAAATTCTAGCTGTTAGAAAAGTCAATATGTGAGGAGTTGGACTGAGTGGGAGGATACTGAAAGACAGGATGGATCCATGCAAAGAAGAACACCAAAACTTCATGGTGTTTTGACTCCTTGTAAATCAAGACAAATACCTCCTAGATTGAACTTTTATGTCACCAACAGGTTAAAGAAATGTAAGCTGAAGATGGGCAGTAAAGTGGAAGAAGTCTGAAGACTGGGCTGAGACATACGTTTCTGTGTTTGTATAGGAACCAGAGCTTTTTAGCAGACACAAAAACTCTGAGTCTTGCTGCATCTTCTCCCTTGATTATTAACCTGATGTAACAATGCTATGAATGCAAACACTACTTGGCATATACTGAAGAGTTCACACTGAGAGCACCCACTCAGGTATTTAAGGTAAGGTAAGCTAATGAATAGCTCTTCAAGGAGAAACCAAAGGCATTGCCCTAGAAAGGAAACTGTTAGAGGACCAACAGAAGGCCAAAGGGGTTGGTACCTTAGAATGAGCAAAGAGATGATCAGAACCAGAATCACAATTCCAGTGAGTGTAAAGACAGCAATAGTCAAGATGTGTGGGCCTGCAGAAAAGAAAAATAGAAAAATAAACAACTTGACAGATGACATTGAAAAACTATATTTAAGAAATTTAAGAAATTACTGCCACCCACGCATGTGCAAGTCACAGTAGCTGAGCAGGGATATTCTTTGGTCACATCCAAATTGAGAGGCTCTAATAAAGCCCAGCACTGCCTAAAGATGACACATGCTTGCCTCTTTCACTACAGAATGAAGCATGATCCAGAGCAGTGCAGTCTTATATCCCCACCTGAGGCATGGGCATTCTGTAAGGACACTCAGGTGGGAGGTGAAATTAACAGCGTTAAATGTCACATCAGCTCAGCAGTGGTTTCCAGATGTTCTCCTCTTTAAAAACAAGCTAGAATAGTCCAGGGATAAATCTGACTTTTCTTAGTTTTAAAAAATGAAGCAGCCAAACTTCTCCTTGTAATAACTTGGTAAGAGTGGATGGTGAAGGCAAACCTTGGGTACAGGTCTCTGTGGGATAGCAATGTGAATAGAGTAAACATTTGACAATTTGAAATCAAGCAACGTGACATACACTAGGTCCCCTCAGAATCAGGCAGCAGTTGAGCAGGAATTTTGAACATATCAATGTAAGTGTCTGCATCTGACATAGAATTCACTTTAGGAACTCCTTGGATTTTGGACCCAACTTCCTAGCTGTGATTTTTC
Source organism: Eurystomus gularis (assembly GCA_013400335.1). NCBI lineage: Eukaryota > Metazoa > Chordata > Aves > Coraciiformes > Coraciidae > Eurystomus > Eurystomus gularis. Next base: position 33,495 of record VZZY01013061.1, on the reverse strand, counting down.
TTGTTCTGTGTATCATGTTTCCCCACCTTCTTTCCATGTGTTCATCCCAGCATCAGCCTCAGGGCCTCCTAGTAACTTAATTTTTAGTCTGGTGCTTTCCATTGAAAACTGTCAGTACTACTGCTTCCCTCCACAACAAGGGGCATTAAGTCACCACTATAAAACGGCAGGTACATGAGAATGTGCAAAGCCAAACTTCAAGTTTGTGAATCGTGGCTTGCAGCTTAACAATCAGTAGATGGTAATTTCCCATGGGTGCGCTGGGGAACCACAGTTTCCCGTTCCTGGGGCTCTGCTACCACCTCCTGGCTCTTAGTGTTATAACACACAAAGGGAGAGGGCATCACAAGTCAGTCCTCTGGAACCAGAAACGTTTGGGTATTGAAGGCTGACCTTAACCATGTTTAGAGCAAGGGTTAAAACTTTCTGAATAATGGGAAAATGTGGACGAAGGCCCTTTTTTTATAGGATGCCAGGAGGAAGGAGGGTAGCAGAGCTGAGTTAGCTGTTCTGAATTACAGCTTAGGCAGGAGCAGGGCTCCCCTTGCTGTGTGTGTTCATCTCCCCGGAGGAAAAAACTTGTTTCCGATTGGAAAGTTTTGACTGGTTTTAACAAAGCATGGTGATTTCTTGAACTTTGGTTGTAAAAGAGTTGCCCTTTGGGGGAATATATTTATTTAGAATCACACTGAAAGAATGTTATTGAAAAAAAAATGTGAAAACAAAATAATCAGGTGCCTGCTGGAGGTGGTTTTACTCTGGTTTAGTATGTATAGCTTAGCCACAAAGTCAGGCCTTCATTAAGTACTGAATGTTAAGCTACTGGTTTGTAGATATTGGCTCTGTGCAGTTCCCATTTTTCTTTTGCCTCTGTGCAGCATCTTCAAACAAGGACACACTGAAAGGAACGCTTTAAAGCTACAAAGGTTTACTGACAACATGGCATGTTGTGGGACCCAGGGGATGGATGAGAGTGGGACTGGGGCAACACCAAGAAGACTAGGGCAAAGCAGCACACAGCTCAGGGAGCTGGTGTAGGGAGACCCTGTGGCTGACATGCAGCGTTGCTGTCTCTGCACAAGCAGGACTCATGGTCATACCAAGCCAGACCAGAGATTTGACTAGAGGTGAAAAATGAAAGCTCCACTGAACTCCCTCTGCTCTTCCCAGAGCCCTCTAACTGGAGTCTCATCAGTGCTGCTGCCTGCTCCTGACAGCTCCCATGAGTCCCTGGCAATGAACCAATACTCCTGCTTCTCTTAAGATGGGTTAAGCCCTGATTTGAAGCCATTTGATTTACTTTACTGAGGAATAAAAAGGTTCTAATCCATGTACCACCTTATTGTGAATGGAATCTTAGCAGAAGGTGTTTGTTTCTCCGGTTACTGCTCTGCCTGTTCCCTAATGGAGGTAAGCAGTACTACAGTGAACTAATGGAGGCCTTTAGCAGTGACCTTTAACAGCAGCACCTTTGGACTGATGGGAATGACTTAGGTGAATGCTAACCCACTGTGCACTAACCTTTGCAACCACTGCCACTGCAATAATTTTTATCCTGTATATCACACCCTAAAGCATATATATTTCCATTGCCAATCACCATGTGGCAGCAGTCTAGATGGGGAAACAATCCCAATCTGATCAGACCACCAAAGCTGTACTCTGCTATGCTGAGTAACAAGGGGGTTCATCCGTTCTGTCCAGGAGTCACCAAAAACTCAAAATAAAAGGAAGTGGTGATTTCTGGGATTTCAGATTTAAAGTTTGAGTGTAGATAGAGCAATAACCTACTTTTCTATTGGCTTTCTGGAAAAAGCCAGCTTTCCTAAGAGACCCTTCCAAAGAAGCACTCTGAATCTGCACAGTGCTGTCCTCTCCCCAGCTCCTTACAAGGATAAAGGGGCAAGCAGAAGCCACCATGCCAGATCAGTGATACAGAAATGTGGAGTCAGATCATTAATCATAACCTTAACTCGCTAGTTCAGGCAGAACTTTCAAGCAGTTCACACCACCATTATCTTCTAGTGAAGGCTGTATGTTCAGGGATGACCTCTTCTAAAACATGGCATGGTATTCCCCGCCATCACTGGTACAGTGTGGAGTCTACCAGATACTTAGTAGCACCTAAATAGAAATGCAGGTTTAGAACCGGTCTGGATGCAGAGAACATGGGGCAGGGGAAGGAAAGATGCTTCTCTGCAGCCAGCTCCTGGCATCACTGGTGAGGGCAGTGTGAAGGTAATGTGCTGGATTGCACAGCAGCTAGATCTTGGGACTGTGTGATTTGTCTTCAAAGAATAGGTAGGTTTAATGGGTGTCTCACCTGCGCCTGGAATATCACTGGGCAGCTTGTTGTTCTTCCAGACAAAATCCGGACTGGTAGTCACCGTATGTGTTGCATTCTTTTGAGTGTTGAAAAACAGAAGAGTTCTGAACTATGGGTGTAGGAGGGAAGAAACAGTCAGCAGCTGTGCTCTCCCTCTTTTATCCCTTGCTTCAAACTACCTTTAACAAATGTATTGCTCAAATCAAAGTAATTCTTGCTTTTTCTGCTACAGTGCATTCCTTGGCTTAGCCATGTTTGGCTGCGATATTCTTCCTCATTCCTCCCCTCTCTCTAAAAAGTAATGTATCAGTCCCACAAAATACTAGCTGCACTTCACTTACTGAATCACCAGATGACATCAATCCTGTCATTCTTCAGCATATCTCTCACAAACCCCTCCTGGCATGCACAGCGTGCCTTGGCACACCACCGCTACTGCTGTAGTTATTTTCATCATTCTTATGTAGTAGTACAGGGCATTTTGTTTCTCCTTTCATGCATAAGGTCAAACAGGTGCTCCTTGGACATACATACATGATCTGCAGTTTGTGACGTGTACAGCACGGTCAAATTTGTCTCAATGTCTCCGAATGCATCTAGAGTCACCGGACCCAGTACACCTGCAGACATAAGGAATTAGAGGGCTTGTGTTCTCGGAAACACAAACATGTGTCAGGAAGGATGGGCTAAATAAAAGAATTTCTGATACTGAGGATATTTTTCTTCTTCATGTACATGCTAGAATACATATCAGCTCAGTGTGGCGCTATTTTTCCCTTAATAGCATGCCACATTTTCTCTAGAAAAATCCAATAAAAGGTGTTGAACTGACTGCACTGAAGAGGAAAGTCTCCCTCTAGCTATAGAAAAATGTATCTGTCATGTTTCTTCAGCATACCAAGAATGTCAGAGTAACTTCCCTTGAAGGGACTATTTTAGAAGTGAGAAGGGAAATGGCCTGTTTCCACCTGTAATTTGAATCTATCAGCAAGAAAGGGAATACAGGGATACTTACTCTTTTGAGAGCTACCTGCTTGGGTTTAATAATACTATTTTAACAAAGTTCTTTTTCCCTTTAACCTCCTACCTCTGTACTTCAGCAAATGTGCCGATTGAGAAAGTGCCTGTGTAGAACATTCCAAGGAACTTCTTAAGTCCCTCAGCATGGCTTGACTTTCCTCTCATGAAGTCAATCATTTCAACAAAAGCACAAGCTTGCCAATACCCACCACTCCTGAAAGTTTCACCTTCATTTTTTTCCCTTCTTTTTTCAGGAGAGTCTTTCTGATCAGCTTCAGATTGATCTTTTGCTGTTGTTGCTGATGACTTATTTTATTTCTCCTGAAGTTAAGCATCATCATTATTTTAGTTTGGGAAGTACCTTCTTCCTTTTCACCTCAAAAACTGATGCTAAGTTTTTCATGGTCCACCTTCTCAATATCAAGATAATTATTGTATAAACTCCCTACTCTACCAGCCTCCAGCACAAGAAAGAATGAAGGTGGTTCAACACCTTTCACTTTTAGGATTTCTTTTTAAAACTAAACCTATAACTATCATGGAGCATTACAGTGCAGATTTATTTTGGATAAGGAGAAAAGTTTGAGCAACTTACCTTTCAAATTTAGAGTGAAACTGAAGACATTAGTTTACTGATACTCAAAAAAGGATGCTGTACAGGAGGAATTAGTAAACTGTATTTTTGTAGGTTTAGGATACCATGGTTAAAGCAAAGATAAGCCCAAAACCTATTAGGCCGTATAAGGAAAATCTGGGAAACTTCTACACATTTGGTGAAAGCAGATGGGACATAAACACAAAGCTTTGAGTGGTCATTTTGGTACACATCTCTGATGTGAAGTGACAGCTGGGACTTTGCTCCCAGAGAGGTAATGTCACTTCTTTCTGTAAGTCTTGCCTATGTTTCCTAATGATGAAATTCTGTGATTTTTAAGCCCATGGCCTACAAAAGCCCACTGCTGCCAGATAACCCGTGAGTGGAACAAGAAAGTTGACTAAGAAGAGCCAACTCATTACCAGCTGGCTTACTCACACTGCAGGCACCCATGCCTATGATGGTTTTGTAAACTGGGAAAAGGTTGAAACTACTTCATTAAAGCTTAGCTAAGTGGACTTCAGAGTCACTTTGAACATCAGTCATATTTCCTACATGCTGGCCTCACGTCACGACTAGACCTTTCGGGGAAAGCTTAGATGTGCTTCTGTCACAAATAAAGAACCTGAATACCAGGAAGCCTCTGGAGGAAGCATGGACTCTGAAACCCACTTATATGATTCACTCTTCCATCTCATTTGTCATTCTCCAAATAGTCTCCCTATAGAGAGTTCAGCTATTTGTCAAAAGAATAACAGCAGCTTCAGGTCCTCATCCCTGTCCTCCATCTCTCTGGGAAGCCCTGTCTCCTCCTTTCCCCACCCCTCCTTAGGCAGCAATATTCTTTAAATGTACTTTGTACTTCAAAGCAGCAGGAAAGACACAACAGCCCAGAAAGGAGTCTGGTCCTCAAATAGTCTGTCACTAATTGCAGTGCTTCAAATGATCATCATTTCGACTTTCTGCCTCTTCCATGTTGCAGGCACTGAGGTAATTCTGCATGACTGCTATGTAATGTTTCTGCTAATACTGAACATAATATCCTTGGAAAAAAATGATAGGAAAAGAAAACCTAGTGGGAATATAACTTATTGAAGGACTTGGACTTGTTTAGTGTAGAAGTGACTTATCTTAAGAGTGCTTAAAAAAAATTTATTTCCCCTCATCAATTTAGTGAACCCTGCACAGGACTATACTTTTTTTTACCTTTAAAAGTGGTATTTCGAAATTCATTGATGAAACTGAGAGGTGACACTGGGCTCTGTGAGAGGATAAATTTCTTCAGAATATGTCCAAACAGCAAGACTGCATTAAAATAGCCAACAATAAAATCATCTTCCATCTAGAACAGGAGAAAAAGAAAAATGGCAATGTAAGAGTTCATGTTTCTGCCTTAAAGTTAGTATATCTTCGGTAGTTTCCATTTGGCAAAAACTCCAGCATAGAAGACCAGAACTTGCTGAACATTGAGCGAGTAGATAGGCAATGCCACATCAGCATTCTTGCTTGGAAAAATAAAGGTAAACAAAATATATTTTTGGAGTATGAAAACAGGGAGGTGAAGAAAATTTATAAGAGGCCAATATAAAGCTCCAGCATGCTGATCGCGGCACAAATGATCCAAGAAATCCAACATGGTAGGTTCTGAGCAGGTCTGCTCAGCGGGACCCAAGGCTCCTGACTTTGGGTTAGACTTTCTGTGCAGATAATCCAGTGTGGTGCCAGCAAGTCTGGGCTTCCAGATGGCCACAGCTCAGGGCCAAGGAACTGTGCCAGAATTTTCAGCAGCTCTGCCATAGAGCTTGTACCCAAAAAGCATTGAGCCCAGGCTGGGCGATCCGAAAGCCCTATAAATCCAGCCAGAAGCTCTGGGCTGCCTGCTGGAGAGCTGGAGCTCAAAGCCACAAATCCTGGGAGGAACTCTATGTGTACAGTCTGGTTCCTGGGCAGATGGCAGGAGTATCAGTTTCACTAAGCAGATACAGGGTTTTAATAGTTTCTGCTTTTCAGGAAATTAAAAAAAATATATATATTTCCTACAGGAAAAAAAAACTTCCTGTTTTCAAAGTTTAACTGAAAAGCCCTGGACAGAAATAGCAATATTTGCCACCACTTATACATATCTGCACACAAAAATCAGTCAACGAATATTACTAAGTGCAATTATTATTAAGTGCATGCAAGTTTCCATGCTCACATCTCGATTACACCTACAGATCTTCCTTCAGTGGTGCCTTGCAGCTACATACAAGATTGTCAGTCACTCAGAAGTGGAATCAGAAGGCCATGTCTTCCTCACACCCCATGAATACGACACTTGCAGACCAAATTAAAAGCTTGAGTTGAACTTCACAAAGCAGGAATAAGAGACCCTACATGTTTGCCTTACGATATTATATTTCTATATCATTACAGCGGGACAAAATGTCACCCTGTGACAATGGAAGAAAATATCAGCATAGAAGCGTGCTGGGGGATGATTGCAGCAGCATTTTTCATTTTCATTTCCTAGTGCATGAACATGAATGAACTGAATGCAATCATCAGATATAAAATAGTGTGGTTACCAAGACCAAGTCCTCAGCCTTTACGGTATTTGAGCTGTCCTTAGATGGTTGCAAAGTCAGGACAAGTACATTCTTCATGTAACGGGCTGAGACATTCTTCTTGAAGTACATGTTACTGCAAAGCAAAGCACAAGAACCCCACAAACAATCAGCAACAACGGCAGCGGGAACCACGACAGAATCACTCTCCTCTCCCCAGCGGAACTGTTATTTAACAGGTTAAAACAGTAATTCTACAAATAAGATTTCATCACAGACAAGATTTTTTGTGTTGTTCATGCCCTGATGCCAGCTTCTGTGCTTAACTACATTAAAAGGTAGTATCAAAGATCTGGCAAGCTGAAACTCAAAGGTTGCAGTGAATTATTGTTATTATTGTAACTGTTTGATTTCTGTCCTGTTTATTTCCTCTTCTGTAAAGCAGGAGTTTATATACAGTAAAACCGACTCTCTTCTTGGAACCCACAATACTTGTTTCTGACCTCTTCTGCACTCTTTTGCATGTTATTTTTAATTTTGGTATTTTCTGCTGGAACTGATCACAGCAGGGTTTGCATTAAAAGCATTTAACAGGAGGGCATGAAACACTCAGAGAGTTGCAGAGAGGAGCTTATTGACTTGTTTGTTTAATTCAGTGAGCTAGGAAAAAGCAGAGGAAACTATGTAAACTTGAAAACTATGCTAAAACAAGCAGTAAAGGTTGTAGCTTTCAGGTATCTTTGAAATGTTTCATCACCCAGACAGGCCATCTGGAAGTGCTTCACAGACTGGCAACCACTGGATTCACATGTTACCGGGGAATTTAGCAATAGATATTAATGTCAAATGGTGGCATCTGTCATTGCTATAGCTAGATTGATTTTAAAAAGTAAACGGTATGAGGTTTCTTTCATTATTCATGTTTGATCATCCTTTTATTTTTTCAGTCAGTATTGTAATAAGAATTTTTGGAGACCACAGGCTCCATTCCATGGCCATCAGATGGTATCCTGACAACAGAGCCCTGTCGCTGTCTTTCCCTGAACCTTGTGACTTTTACATTGCACTTTTCATCCTGAGGAATTTCAAAGTGCTTTTCAGTCAGGCTTGGATTGAACTAGCCAGGTGAAAAGCAAACTTAATTAGACTCCAATGAACTGGATAATCCTATAGTATTCCACCACCCTGATGGTGACTTAAACACTATGTTTGTGTTCTGGCTGCCAGAGGGCTCAGAGCTGAAGAAAATTTAAGTCCATCACTTTGTCTCAGAGATTTGACTCCAGGAGAAGCATGGGACCTTGACTACTGTCTTCTACAGCTTCAGTTTGGATCTAACATGTGTGTCTGTATTTTGCTTCTGTTTTAAGCAGAACATGATTTGAGATACTCAGCAAAATCAGGGGTATGTAGCAAATTTAAGGATGGCAGCATATAAAATGGGCTGAGGCAGCTAGATGTATCAGAAGGACGCAATGTACAATATCTTATATGAACAGCTCATGACCATTCTGACTTTGGACTCCATGGTTCTCTCATGGCTTCCTGCACTGAGGATTCCACAGGATGACATTAACCCTACCAGCCCTGTCACTACCTTAAAAAAATATGATGTGAACTAAAAGGACTGTTGTAGAGGATATGCCCCAACTTAAACACTAATCAGCTTGGACAAATGGCAAGACATGAGAAAAGACAGCAATAGAAAACATTTTGTGGGAGAGCATTTCTTCAATAAAACAGTTCCACTCAGACTATTTCCATTATCTCTATCCTTCAGCAAACCGCAGAGAAAAGAGGAAAGGCAAAGGTGATACTTTACTTGAAGAGATCTATCAGGATGATAACAATGTCCTTATCCACTTCTTCTGTCCCTAGGTCTGTGCTGACATCATCTGGAGAGCCACACATGATGATCACTACAGATTGGGCAAAAATGGAGGCAGATTGGTGAAAGGTACAGACAAGAAGAGGACATTGGCCTGCTCCCTTGCCCCTCGAGTAGCAGGCAGTAAAGCAACACTAGGCTAAGGCACATTACCTGTGCACAAAAGTACAGCCTCTCTGCAGTAAGACTGGGATATTTGAGGAAAAGTGGTAAAAGGTGCCTCAATGCCTCCACCATTTTCTGTCTGATTGCACCAGAGCATTACCATTATCTCACTCAAATAAGCATTAGCAATTCTGATGCAACATGGGCTACTGAATATGAACATTTCTAAGTTAAATGGCATTGAAGTAATAGTTTAATTGGCTGGCTTATTACTCTCACACTCACTTAGCCTGCTGATGCCCAGTAGTTAGTTGTAGGAGAAGATGAGGTATATACTTATCCATTTTTCTTTTTTAGATGGATCATTTCCAGAAGAAGTGCCCCTTGATGGCACAAATGAGGCCCATATATGTACCAGGGCTGCAAACACAGGAGTGGTAGAGAGCTAAGCATTCCTAGTAGTATCTAAGGCTTTTCTGTAGAAGAGTTGTGATTCCTGGATTTCTGAATCTTTGACAAAACAGAGTGTGTGTCTAGATGGGATAATCTGCCTCAAAAGCTCTCTAGAATCAGGATGTTCCCCTATATTTTATGGGGGTGGAGAGAGCAATCTAGGAACTTCATGCCATTTTATGTTTGCATGCATGTGAAATGGTATATCTGTGTTTCTCTGGTGTTTCTCCAACATTTCTGTGGAAAGACTATCCCTAAAATGTAATGAAGGGGTAGGTCTGATTTCCTGGGAAAAGCAACTTACCTACAGGAAAGAGTGCACCCTCAGCGTCCCCTTACCATTGCTTTTCCGATTTGGATCTTTCACAGTTATTTTAAGCTGCTCCGGAGTCCTTAAAATGTCCTTGAACTTCAGTTTTTCAGAGAAGTGTGTGATTCCAGCATCTAGCGCATTAATGTACCTGACACGAGGGAGCACAGATATTGCCAGAAAATTGCTAACTCCTCACATTCTCCTAAATAAGCCAAAATGAGAGATACGTTGTCTACAGCACACAAGAGTGTTTGTAAGGTTGTGTGGAACATTTTTTTTCTGCAGCAACAAAAGAGAGAAAATCAATACAGGGCATGAAAGACTTAGAAGTGTTTGGAAAGTCACCCAGAGGTGTTCGAGCCTGGTTGTACAAAGGATGCATTTGGAGAATATAATGATGTAGTAAGACATTAACAAATAAGAAAAAAAATCAAGGATATGGGGAAATTCAAGTAAGTAAGACTAACCGGGAGGCAGAGCGAGGAAGCTCTGCTGTTTTAAGACATCAGTGGTAATCTTAGAAGACACACGTAAAGGTTCAAAGCAGTAAATGCGAGCTGCAGGAAGAACTGAGATAAAAAACACATATATACCCTAATTGGGAGAGAAGGACAGTAGCAACAAAAAAACTCTGTACTGAGGCAGTTAAAACTTGAAGGGGAAAAATAAGGACAGCAAAAAAAAGCCACCAACAAAACCACCAATGAATAAAAGCTAGCTAAAAGATTAAGCAAAACCAACCAACTCCTAAATCCTATTCTTGCCTCAACATATTGTGTCTGAGACATTCTGTCTGAAATAAAGTTAACGCAGATGGAAAACCAAAAGGAATCCCTTTGTTCTCAAATTGCTTAAAAATCTAGCAACACTGAGATACCAGTCCTATAAACTACTGAATATCTGTTGCTTCCAATTTTTTTTCAGGAACAGAATAATTAACCATTAATGTACAGGAATATATGCATAATTCAGACATAACCTCATTTTGCTATCACTGTGGGTATTCACTTATTTTTATATCTTTATGAGGAAAACAATTAGCCGATCCAGTATAATTTGTGCTTTACCAAAATTGGATTTTTCATATTAGACAGTTCAAAGACCTTCAAGCTGACAGTTTCTATTAAGGCAGAATGAAAAGCATTTTTGCAACTTTATTAGGATGAAAAACGGGCAGAGATACAAAATTAATTTTTTTTTGTTAATTCAACAATAAAGAAAAGGAACTTAAGCAACTCTGAAATCATAAAGAAGGTCCTGAACAGGACTATTAACAAAGACAAGGTAAGAAACACTTGGGAAAGAACTTCCCTGAAAGGTATGAAACCTTTAGGATTAAAGGGATTTAGCTAAAGTGTGTGTAGTGCATTGACAATTATAGCTACACACATGGAGAAATAAGTATTGTAGTAAAAGATAAGCAAAGTGCACTGATGTTTCAAAGCATCAAAGAGAGGTAATCATAACAATTACATCATGTGATCAAGTTGCTATCTATACTAAAAAAAGAAGGAGGAAGCAACAAAAGCCTCTAAATATCTACAAAATAGGGAATTGGGGATCAGGTTTTAGGCCTCTTAATTCAGAAAAAAAAAAATTGTATACAAAATACTCTGTAAGTACATGCTTATATCACTCTGAAGCCAATACAGTCACAAATTTTGCTTAAAATTCTGCAAGTGCCTCAAGATATTAATTGGAAAGATAAATAATAGTTATTTTCATGAATTCTTGTCTGCCTTTGAGCTACATTCATAAAAATAGTAGAAGAAATTAGATATCTTTTTAAATTAATCAGCATTTTATTTCCCAAAATTGGAAAAAAAATTCAAGGAGGCATAGAAATATTCACGAGCCGAAAATTAAATAAGAGTCAGTAATAGAAGAGTAATGATACATATAAGTATATTAAAGAGTCTATTTGACTAAAAATTGCCTTTGATTTTAGACAAGGAGAAAACTCAGCATTCTTGAGAATCAAGCACAGGTTGATGTTTCAGGCCACAAAGTGAAAACTGTCTCCTTTGCACCAAACTGGTGAAAGCATAGCTTAAATTCTGCAATCACTGACAGTCATTTTGTTCAGAGAAAGACACAATTTGAACCAAGCCATTAACATGGAGAAACATTACAAGAACTTGATAACACCCCTGACTTAAAAAGGCATCTATGGACAGCCCAATGGAGGAACCTCTCATGTCACACTACTTACATCAAGGATGCAGTAAACAGGTATTTCCAGCAGGGACATGTGGTCTGTGCTGTCCACAGGAAAAGCCAAGACTTGAGAATACTTAAAAGCAGACTGAGTGAAACTTTCAGATATGCAGTACAGCTAAAGTAAATTCATCTTTTCCTTTTCTCATTCCTTGATAGCCATAAGGCACCTCCCAAAATGTAGGACTTAAAGAACAACTTGGAAGAACCATGCCCAAGGATGGAGACACAGTATATTGACAGCCAAGTCAGAGGTGGATCTGGATCTTACCAGAAGCATGCCTCCGAGTTTTCGTTCCTCTTGTAAATGTAGGCAGATTCCCAGGCTGCAGTTTTGAATGGTAGCTGAAATTCTTTCCAAAAATAATAGAAGAAATCATTCACTTTCCTGGCTGGAGTCAGAAGGCGGGTTAAGTTTACTTTGTAGTCGCAGGACAGTCCAAAACTCCCTACAGAGATCAGAGGCAGGCTCAGTATTGTTTCAACTCTGAAGAGAGAGACAAGAGGACAAGTCTGAATGGATTGCTGTCACACCAAGGCAGCTACCACGTGATTTCCATCCCCAGCTCCTTCTCCCCTTGTGCCTTGCATTAGTTTAACAGCAATCTGAACCTGAAACAGAAGGCTCCTGAAGGACACAAGCAGATTTCAAGTCAGTATCGGCACTGAAAAGCCCTGTTGAACTGGTCCGGGTAGCTTCTATCACTGCCCCCAGTTCCCATGCCCTTTTGGGTACCATGCACCATTTCAGCCCAAGGGCTGTGACAGGAGTCCAAAGGCTCAAGGACCCATCCAATTGGGTTCCCTGGATGCAAAGGAAAAGACTTTGGTATCATTCTGGGCATCTCCATATGCAGCAAACAGAAAAGCAAACAAAGTTAGGAGGCACAATTAATAAAATGAGGTATATTGCATAGTATTTTACTGTGGTCCTATACATATGTAAGATTGTTCTTTTGAGTCTGCTATAAATCAGTCACATGTCTTTGCCAGTAACATTGCACTGACTTCTGGTTATGGCAGGCAAAGAAAAGTATAGAGCTAAAAGCAGATAAAGCCTGAAGTAAAAGTGTCTCTATCTTCCCAGTATCTTGCAGAGAAAACAAAAGGCTACCAAAGTTTAAAAAGGGAAGTGATTCACATAGGTGACAATATGGATTTGTACATCATGACTGATGGGAGGGTTTTAACTGATCTGTGCTAGAAGTCTGCAGACTCAGCTTACACTTTTCGTAATAAATGAGAATGAGCATATTAATGTATAGTATAATATAATATAGAATAGGATTATACAAGTTCATGTATAGCCCAATATAGAGATTCATTCTTCAGGAATACTTCCTCAGGCAGAAGAGTTAGGATTAAACTGGTTGCTCCCTATCTAAACAGTCTTTACTGAAGATGGTTGGGGTTTTCAGATCTTCTCTTGACTCAGGCCCCTCTCAATAACTGAACACCCACGCAGAAGGACCCTGTTGCTGCAGTACTACAATGACAACATGTCTCAAGCTAACATTTCTTCAGCAGTTGCTGAAGTCTTTTGAGCACTTAGTCAATCAATAAACTTTCTGTCAGCAATTAGAAATGCAATTCTAGCAATGGGATTTCATCAATAGGCTTTAGAATGGGATTTTCTTCTCCCTGCTGAACGTAGCAGCTATGCATGAGTCTTACTGCCTTTAATGTAGATCTTGAGGTGTCTGATGTATCCGAAACCCCAGTGTCTCTGCTAGCTCATTGTACACAAAATACCTTTGTTCAGCAGTCGGTATCTTTAACATCACAATATTAGGGGGAAGAGGTAGTACTTACGAGACCATTTGGTAGGTGGCATAAGTGCAAGCAGGTCCTATGACGACACAGCCAAGTTCACCATGATCCTGGAAGGGATCAGAAAAGGTCAGTAGTGTGGGCAGTGCAGAGGACTAGCAGAGAGAGGAAGATGGGAGAATGAAGAAAACTTACGGATTTGAGGAGTCACAGAATTTACCAGCACAGGCAAGAACAGAGTAGCAAAGGCACTACAGAACGGTTAAAAGAACAAACTTAGAGTGAAGGAAAGAGGAATCACAGACAGCTAAGAAAAGGCACAGAATAGTGCCTGTGAGTATGACCTTCGTTGAGAGACAGACCGTGGGTTAGCATTAAAATGTTGCAAATTTTCACAATTGCACATATGAAATTCCACACCCCAGCAGTTCTGGCATTTACAGAAGATGGAGGGGTGAAATTACGAGATACTGAATATCAGAAAAGTTATTAGTTATAGGCATACGATGCTTGTATGAAAAGAATGACCATGACCACCAAGTGAGGCCTGACAAGTAGCTTTGTGTGTCATGAGGGACTTCTTAACAAAGACTATAGCAGAGGCTTATACATTGGTAGATTTGAGAATTCACACTGGATTGACAAAGCTCCACTCAGAGGTGACAGTTATTAGACATGAGAAAATCCACCATAACATGTCTTCTTTTAAGGCACCAATTCTAACTGAAGCTTTTCCCCATATTAGAATATTCCCATAATTTCTTGCACGTGATTTCCGTGATTTCTAGTGAGAAGTGAGCACTTCATCTTTGCCCTCTGGGCATAGTTCCATACACATTTCCTTGGTATCGGTGCCAGCCTAATAATCTCTCTGCCCACACATTCCCATCCTCACAGAACTCTCTTCTTTTTCTATTTGTGTAAAATGATGGTGAACCAGATCAGAGCCTGATCTAGTTGGAAATCAACTTTTTTTGCTCTGCTTAGGCTGTATGAGTGTTTGAACTTAAGAATAGGAAAAAGAGCCTGCAGTGGAAGTCTGCTTTACCAAGCACTGCCACCAAAAGTCTAATGACAGCCTCCAGGAAGCTTTCATGGAATTTCTCTCCAGTATTTGCCTGCTTGTCTTCAAAAAACCTACAGGAACATCTTCTCTTTGAAAACTTCATTCCTCTGTCAAATTTGTTTGGAACTGAACAACAGGATCAGGAGTTAAGAAGCGAGACACATACACACACACATAAAAAGAAAAAAGTCTCATCTTCTTAGGAAAACAACTTGAAGCCTGCTACTCACATATATTTCCTTGATGAGCTCCACACCTTCACAGGTGCTGGTACGACAGCCTTGTGAGACATAGAGTGATGAGGTAAAGCTGTGGAAAGTGGCATTGACTGTAACATTTTCTCCTGTAACACAAATGTAAAAGTAAACAGCATCATGAGTTGCAGATTATCACTAATACTTTGCACTCCTCTTCTTCTGAAACAGTTCTGAGCAGTCTTGAGCTAGGATGTCTCTCACTAAAAAGCTTCACTTTCCACCTAAACCCCACTACTTAGGATGAGACTGTAAAATTCGCTCCAATGTGGACTTCTGATTTCTTCTGCTGTGTGTTAGTATTTTCAGTAAAAGTACTTTTAGTGTTGGTCATTATTAGAGACATTTATTAAAGCTCTGTAGGAAGTAACTGAGAGATGCTTTCATTTCTTTGGAACCTCTTTTTCCCATTATATTCTAGAGAGTGACAATAGTTTGGTGATATTGAAAGGAGAGGTAAGATACCAAAATGAATAAAAGCATCATCTTCAATGACTCTAAATAAGGGAAGAACATATGGACTGCAGATTCTTCACACTTGAAGTCATAATGTGATCAACAGATGGGGTCAGGAGAAAAAATGTGTTTTGAAAGTAGAGGCAAATCCAGCCAGGAGAGCAAGAGCATCCCAGTTACTGTGCTACATGGGCCACTGGTCATGTCTGATCCAGTTCAGCAATTACCATGCTCCCAGTCCCAACTAAACATGTCCAGAAAAGCATGCAGGAAGAATCTGTCCAAAAAGCAAATACGGTTCTGCCCATCTGTAGAACACTTCTATTTTTACAGACAGAAGTCATTATTTCTGAAAGACCTACATTAGGTGAACAGACAGACAAGGAACCTATCTGAAGAGCAGTTTGCTGAAGGTCAGATGAGTAGAAAGTTGTGGTATCAGGTCTGACAAGAAACCACAGCAGGAGAGGGATAACCAACACCCGTTGCCTTACCTGACATCTGGAATTCATTTTGTACCCTTTTCAAGGCTTGATTCACAGCTAATTTCAAATTATCAGTAGATGATGGGAAGTCCGAGTAATTCATGAGCATCACATTGACCACGTAACTCTTGTTGCTACACTCATTTGAATCAACTTGCTGCAGCACCTGGAGTGAGAAAAACAAAGGCCAAAGGGCCAAACCCAACATCCATTCCTTCATTATTGCTCAGTTTAGACCCATTGTATGTGCTCTCTCTTTTCTTTTTCTCTTCCAACTCTCTTTCTTTCAGGTACTGTCATTGGTTTTGTTCCTGGATAGGACGAAAGAGATCTCCACGCTGTAGATTCAAAGACAAGCTGTATGATCCTTCTCTTAGGCACTTCCCTATCCCCCTCCCCGCCTTCACCTCTGCCTGCCCCTCCAGTGTACTAGGTGGCACTTCTGTTTGTGGAAAACTAGCAACAGCAAAACTCAGGAAAGGAGAGAGGCTAAAGGTCGCTGTGAATGTTTGCTCATGGAAAGGCTGAGGCCATAAAACTGAAGTATTACCAGAAACCTTCCCTGATAAGGGCACTAACTTTTCATTACAGGGATGAGCTGAGAGAAGGAAGGGGAGGGGACAAATGGACTGTAAAGACAACTCTTTAAAAGGGAAATAAAATACAAGGTCCATTAAAGCCTAGAGGAAAACAGATGGTTACTTCATGTTTGCATTGCCCTACATCTCTGGTTACATTGCCATACCATCTCTGCTGGTTGGGCTCATAAAAAAGGATATATTTTCTTCTGTGATAAGTTACCAATTTAATTCCTTTAGCTTTTACCATCAAAGCACTTTTTGTGTTGGCAAAAATATCTGACTTGCAGTCCTCCAGACCAAAGCCTTCTTTTCTACAAACAGAGTAGACTCAGCACAAAGCTTGTCCACTCGTACTCACCCACCATTGTGTCTCAGGTCTGCCCCAGACACATTGCTTCCAGGCAGCACAGCACCCCCACCTTGTCAGGTGATTTCCTCAAACAGAGGCCCAACATATTCATACTTTATGTGATGCACCCCCTTGCACCAGGTTGGGATTAGAAAAGCTGATGGCCACATCTCAGACCTGTGGGTACAAAGCTGAATAATAAATAGCATTGCTAAAAGGCACACATTAAAGGACACTGCTGTGTTGTTCTGAGGTAGGGCTCTTGGGCTCTCCTGAGTATTTTTCCTGAGAATGGTTCCAGGGAAGGTAGGCAGAATTACGGGAAAAAAAAAAACCCACAAGCCTTATGGATAAGTCTGGGCACAAAGGAGAACTGCAAGATAAAAGGAATCAACAGGCAAATTTAAATGAAGTATTGAGTGTGGTTGGTCTGAGTTTGGGGTGTTTCTGCACACCTACAGCAGCTTCTGTTTTTCTACTGAAACCTGGACTCAGGCTGACAGATAATAAATCAGCTTACTTTTATTACCTTCCAGAAATGTAAGACAAACAGGGAAAATAATCAACAACAGTGTAAGTAATAGTGCTTTGGTATAAAACAGAACTACAATTCCACGGTTTCTTTCAAAGCCTGTATTTAAAAGGTGTTGAATACACTTCAAATATATTTGCACAGAGTTTTTACATTATCCTATTTTAATACCAAGTGACTATTGCTTGACTCTTTCTTATACCAAACAAAAGAGGAGAGAGGCCATAAGACAGCATTTAAAAGCAGACCTTGAACACCTCATCATATTTAATCTAGCATTTGTAGTTAGTAATACAGTCATTCTAAATTAGCAGTCTGTCATGGAAATATCTGGACTAGTATGGCTGGCTAGAGCGACAGACTGAGAATGGAATATAGCTTTTCTTGATGAGATCATCTGCTCATCACTGCCTCATTTTATAGGTATTCACAGAGTCCTTGAAAGGTATCTCGTATAAGTCAGTAAGAGATTTGTCGTTAACTTCCGTAGAGCACAATTCACATTTTTATACTCTTCTTAGTCTATCTGAGAAACAGCCAGCATGGATAATGCAAGTAGAACTGAGTATTTTACATTGCTGGTCACACAGGTAGTATGTAATGGCACTGAGGTCTGTATGTGTTCATGTATTTATTTGGTTTTCATAGAAGCTTAGAAATGTCCTTTAAAAACAAGAGGTAAAATCAACTATAGCCTTAGCACAGCATTGATTTTTACTGTCTCCCTTGCCTCCTGCCTTCATGGTGTCACAGGGAGTACCCAGCCAGAACATGTTATAAATGAGGTAACCTCTCCTGACACCTCCAGGATAAGCAAAAAAATTTATCCCCAAAACATCTTTAAAGCACATCGAGAACTACTTACTCTCTCTTTTAAGAGTTAAGGTTCAATCACCTTCTAAGGAATAAGATGCTAAGAAACTGCATCTGATGTCCCCAGTGCATTTTTTCTAGCTGTAGCTTCTAGGCATCAGCTACTGTTATCATCTTATCAGAAAGACAAAAGATCCCAACATTAAATATCTTCACTATGTGCAAGTATCTATCCAAAAAGTCTGTTCTTAGGTGTACATGAGTTTGGGTACCTCATCTTCATAATTCTAGCATTATTAACAGCTGATGCAGGTCTCCCTTTGAATCACCGAGTAGAAACCCTGTAGTTTATAACTTATTCTGCCTTCAGAAGCAAAGGCATGATTAAGATTCACATAGGCAGGCCCTGTATTTATTGTCTGAAGACAAAATTCAGTCCCTCACCAACAACAGTAATACCTGTACATATATTGCATAGCCACAAAACACCACAATAGGTCTCTGTGGGTGTTCTTATAATGTGTATTAAATTAGAAATGCCAACTCAAATTAACTCACTGGAGAACTGTATCATTGGTTTTAGTGAAAAGTGATTTTTAGTGCCTGATTCTACAGCACTATTTGTTTGTTCTGCCCTCTGTTTTATTGGATAATAAACAACAAGATATTATAGGCTGTATTTGAAACAGATAATCAGCACTGACTTCCTGATCTAAAACTACCCTCAGTCTTCTGGAATGC
This sequence comes from Eurystomus gularis, assembly GCA_013400335.1. Lineage (NCBI taxonomy): Eukaryota > Metazoa > Chordata > Aves > Coraciiformes > Coraciidae > Eurystomus > Eurystomus gularis. Next base: position 14,985 of record VZZY01013061.1, on the reverse strand, counting down.
TCAAAGACACTTAGGCAGAGAAAAAGAAAACAAGAGCACAAAAACCTAAAGAATTTTTCCTCTAGGTCTCTTGGCCTATGTAAGGTTTTCCGCTACAGAACTTTTTCCAGTCCTTTTTTAATGGCCTATGTGACAGAGGTTTCCTCATTTCAATGGCTTCTTTTTTTGCAGTTTGAGAATCCTGAAAACTAGGAATGACAGTTCAACCTGTGCATCAGAGTCCCTTTGCCTACCCAGCTCATATTGTAAAAGTGCAACCGTATTCAGAATGAGGCACTGTGTATCTCCAATACCTTTACCACATTCATGTTTAGGATCTTTTCACTGTCAGGTAGCCTAATTTCACTTTTACTTAATTACAAATCATTATTTCTACTTGACCACTCAGAGAGGAAAAAATTGAGAGAAGATATGGAAATATTTCCAAAAGCTCAGAAGAGCCAAAGTGTTACTTGAAAGTATCAGCTGCCCCTAGTCAGTCAAACTACTCCTGTGGAAGTTGGCATCAATAGTCCTAGTAAGTCTGAAGAAAATGTAGACATATTGTCAGCTCATCTTCAATTTCTTTGGTACCCAAAGATAACCAATTTAGCATTTTTTGAGCAAGAAATATGCATTGTGATACAATTGTCTTATTTTGCAGAATAAAATATTGTGGCAGTGTCCTTTAAAATGGAAAATTTTTCTACATATTTGCTACACATTTTTTCTCAATGTCATTTAATTATGATTGTTCTGATCAACTTATGGCTTTCACAATTTTACATTATTTTTTTCTTTTCTGCAGAGCTGGGAAGTTTGATAGCACACAAGAATTTGGGGTTCTGTTAAAATAAAAGAGATTATACAAGTCTCCAGTGTTGCAGAATTGGAAAATGTGAAGAAAGGACATTTAAAAAAAGAATCAACAAGATACATAAATAAAAAGAATAGCAGATGCATTTATGTATTTAATTCTCACTTACTTAAAAAACAAATGTCCTTGATTTCAGTGGGGTTGACAATATTGTTTCTATAAAATACAGAATTTTTAATATGAAATTTGCATGAGACATTATATGTTTTTATTTATATGTTGTAGTAGCTGATCATATTTAGCCAACAAGATTAATGTGGAAAAACTTCAAATGGCGTTTTCAAATTCTACCCACTATTACTACGCCTGATTCAAAATCGTTTTGATTGTCTGGGGCTCTAATAGCTTTTACCCTGCCTTTAAAAAGATGTAAAAAATCACACTGAAGAGAAATAAACCAGAAATATTTCATTTCCTTTTTTTCCCCAGTTTTATTAGATGTTGTAATCACAAATGTGCTTACAGACAGAAAATAAAACCTTACAGGACTGTAATGTCTGCATTTATTTAATGTCAGTAACCTACAGGTCTAGACTGTATAGTATAAAGATGCCTTCTTTAACTTTCAATATTACAGAGAAGACCAAGGATATAAAATAATTTTTTTCTGCCTTTTAAATGATTTTTACAGTATTTCTACTATCTAGATTTTAAAAACAGCAATGTAAATTATGATAAACATAGATGTATAGTACATATATAGCAGCTGTATACACGTATATAGTATACATGTATAGCAGCTGCATAGCACCTATGTTGACTTTTCAGGACTTACCTTTTTTCTCATTCGCTACATAAGAAAATAAAGACTTTACAAATGTTATTCTTTGGAACTCAAACTATCTACTGATAAACAACAAGCTTGTAAAGCAGTGTGCAAATATATAGGTCATGTGTTGAATGATCCTGATAGTACAGCATGATCCTGATCCAGTGCAGATCCTGATAAAGTCAAGTCCTTATTATATTGCCATTCCCATGGGTTACTGAGAGTTTAGGTCTGTTCTTGGAGTTCATAGCTGCTGCCAGAGATTAGAGTGGAATTACACTGCAAAGCACTGGCTGTTCTCATCAGAAGTTGTCAGCCTAGTAAGAGGAAATCTACAGACAAGGATAAAGAACATTGTAATTGGAATTGCATCACACTACCAGCACCTTGGGTGGTGGCCTCAGCTTCCCATTGATCTATGTTGCCACATACCAGAAGATGAAGCTAAATATGTGACGTATCATAAATAGCTAGCTCAATTAAGAAAGTCTTCTTCCTTTTAAACCTTTCCCAACCCATACACATGTTGAAGTGAATATTATTCATCCATCTAATTGGTATACTACTGAAATAGTAAGAAGTTTTTCCTCTTAACTACTCATTTTGTACTCTTTCTTTAAAGGTCTTTGTTTCCAGAGTGACAGGACATATTTTTCTTTTCATTGTAAGAGCTAGCCTCTGTTTGAGACTCAGCAGAACACAGCTCTGTCAAGTGACAAATGTGAGCTACCTGTAACATGTAAATATCTGTTTTCCTTATGAAGGTAAATAACTCAAGTGTGTAATAATTTATGTCTTGGACATATGTTTCAGTTTCCTTAAACCCTTTTTATTAAATATTATACACATCTATACTATGTGATGGGATGGAGTTATGAGATCTTCAAGCCAGTGCACAGTTGATCCTGTAAATCCATATGGCAGTGGAATACTGTGCAGATACATCAGCACACATCCTGGACCAGTATACTTGCAGTGATGTAGCTTTCTGGTTTGGGTAAGTCTGTGTGGATCCAGCTAATCATGCATTGCACTTTCAGTTTTAACACTGACTTGTGTTGGATCAGCAGATTGTCTTGCCTCCCCTCTCTTGGTACTACATATATAAACTTCCAAAAACTTACCTAAATGTGATCCTGAAATCCAATACAAGGACAGCTTTTAAGTTACTTCTATTAACTTGACTGAATCTTGATGACAAGTTGGGTTCTGGAAGTTACCAGGAAAATTCTGAAGGTGCAGTGCCCACAAACCCATCAAATCACAGCCGTAAGCATCAGTGAAAGTTAAAGAAAGAGGTGCCCTATGAAAATAAAGATTAAAATTATGAATATTCATTTCACAATTTGAAGGTCTTTAATTGGCATGACTGTTGTTTGCTTTCTTGAGGTGGACAATTCAGACCTGACAAGAGCATTAAACATGCATATGATCTGTCATCTCTGTCAATTCAGATATTTCACCTTCTGTCATTATGGGTGGTCTATCCAGAGCAGATTAAGACTCAGATGTTGCTGACTCAATAAAAAATAAGCAAATATTCTCCAAGTTCCTTGCTTTTAAAGGAATCATTTCCCATTTACTCATCTCAGGAGATTTCCTTCATAGCTTTAGCAGGGGAGCATTTCATTGCTCTCACTTTGGCATATTATTTATCTTGAGATGTTGTCAGATGCATCTTCAAAGATACAAGAGGCAAAACATGGTGAAGTATCGTTACCGGAAAAACATTATCGTACCTAGACATTACAGGAATTGAAGCATGTGATTGTTGCTGATGCAAACGTCACTTCCTGACCTCTTGCTTTGGTTATGTGATGATTTTTTTCCTATGCTTTGCTTTTCCTTTCTGTCTCTTTTTTCTTTCCTTCCTCTCCTTCTTCTCCTTTTCTTAGACCTCACTTTCCACTCTCTGATTTTTTGTCTAAACACTCATTACACTCTCTGATGCTTATCTGGGTATTTAGTCACAGGTGCATGACTTCCCTTTTGCTGCTATCAGTGTAAGTCAGTTCCCTCTCTCCCAGCAATTCTGTATGGGAATAAACATGATCATTGATCATTTTACAGTTCACAGCCTCCAAGGTAATGCCACTGGCTAACAGAATGGTGATGGTAAGAACTGCATCAGTTTTCCAGCATTATTAACAGAGTAGCTGAACTTCTTGTCTTTAATTTATGAAGTGTTGTATTGGCATATCATGTGAGGAAAAGATTATAACATCTCTGCCTACTTTGGTTTGCATCTTAATAATAATTTCTACACCAGATATGCTAAAAATATTTCAGTTAATTTGATGCTGGTGATAATACTGTTTTGGGAGATAGTCCTAAAAGGCAAAGGGGCCCAGGAAGGCTGGACCTTGTTCAAGAAGGAGGTCTTAAAGGCACAGGAGCAGACTGTCCCCATGTGCCGCAAGACAAACTGGCAGGGGAAAAGACCGGCCTGGCTGAAGAGGGGGCTTTTGCTGGAACTTAGGAAAAAGAGAAGAATCTCGATTCTTTGTTGGACGAGAGAGGGAACATAGTCACCGAGGATGAGGAAAAGGCTGAGGTACTTAATGCCATCTTTGCCTTGGTCTTTAATAGTCAGAACAGTTATATTTAGGGTATTCAGCCCCCTGAGCTGGAAGACAGGGATGGATACCAGAATAATCCCCTCATAATCCAGGAAGTGGTAGTCAGTGACCTGCTACACCAACTGGACACACACAAGTCTATGGGGCCGGATAAGATCCAGCCAAGAGCGCTGAGGGAGCTGGCCGAGGAATATGTCAAGCCACTCTCCATCATTTATCAGCGATCATGGTCAATGGGGGAGGTTTCAGATGACTGGAAACTTGTCAATGTGATGCCCATTGTCCTGGTTTGACCAGGACAGGGTTAATTTTAGTGGACCCAGCTTATTCTATACCATGCTGACGTCATGAGCTCCATTCGTCACTGTTCTCTGCTATCAATATTTTTTGTATTGCTCCTTTCTCACTGTTACTGTTGTTTTTTGTTAACTGCAAGTGCTTATTACATGTTGTTTTCGTACATATATGTATTAAACCTTCCTTATCTCAACTCAAAAAGGCACTTTTAAACCTTTTTTTTTCTTTCTCTGTCTGCGACCCACAGCAGAGGGGAGGGGGCGGGGAGCGGCACGGCCACGCGGCTCCGGCCATCCCGCAGCCGCAGCTCTTACTAAACCAATACACCCATCTACAAAAAGGGAAGGAGGATTTGGGGAACTACAGGCCTGTCAACCTAACCTCGGTACCGGGAAGATTATGGAGAGGTTAATCTTGGATGCACTCACATGGCAAGTGTGGGACAACTGGGGGATCAGGCCTGATGCCATGGCCATGAACCAGCACAGGTTCATGAAGGGCAGGTGCTGTATGACTAACCTGATCTCCTTCTATGACCAGGGGACCCGCCTAGTGGATGAGGGCAAGGTGCTTGATGTTGTCTACCTGGACTTCAGTAAGGCATTTGACACCGTTTCCCAAAGCATTCTGTTGAACAAGCTGGTGGCTCATGGCTTAGACAGGTGGACTCTTCTCTGGGTTAAAAACTGGCTGGATGGCCGAGCCCAGAGGGTTGTGGTGAATGAAGTTAAATCCAGTTGGTGGCTGCTCACAAGCGGGGTCCCCCAGGGCTCAGTTCTGGGGCCAGTCTTGTTTAATATCTATATCAATGACCTGGATGAGGGTATTGAATCCTCCCTCAGCAAATTTGCAGATGACACAAAATCATGTCGATCTGCTTGAGGGTAGGAAGGCTCTGCAAAGGGATCTGGACNGCAATGCTACAGGCCTGGGGAAGTGTGGCTGGAAAGCTGCCTCGTGGAAAAGGACCTAGGGGTGCTGGTGGACAGCTGGCTGAACATGAGCCAGCAGTGTGCCCAGGTGGCCAAAAGGCCAACAGCATCCTGACCTGTATCAGAAATGGTGTGATCAGCAGGAGTAGGGAGGTGATTGTGCCCCTGTACTCGGCACTTGTGAGATCACACCTTGAGTACTGTGCCCAGTTTTGGGCACCACAGTACAAGAAGGACATTGAGGTGCTGGAGCAGGTCCAGAGAAGGGCAGCAAAGCTGGTGAGGGGTCTGGAGAATATGTCATATGCAGAGCGCCTGAGGGAACTGGGATTGTTTAGTATGGAGAAGGCTGAGAGGAGACCTCATTGCTCTCTACAACTACCTAAAAGGAGGTTGTAGTGAGGCTGATGCTCATCTCTTCTCCCAGGGTAACTAACGAAAGGACAAGAGGTAATGGCCTCAAGTTGCACCAGGGGAGGTTTAGACTGGGTATTAGGAAAAAGTTCTTTACTGAAAGAGTGATTAGCCATTGGAACAGGCTGCCCAAGGAAGTTGTGGAGTCATCATCCCTGGAGGTGTTCAAAAAATGGGTAGATGGAATGACCCCTTGCTCCCGGAGCTCTGCCAGGACACCAATGCTGATCCCCAGGAGGGGTCTTGCCCACCCAGTACCACAGGCCTAGGGTTGGCAGCAGAGGCAGCTGGTGACCTGCAGAGCAGGTCCCCTGTCCCAGTAGGGCTCATCAATGCTGAGCCGGCTGCTTGAGCCCTGGCCAGAGCTCCTGAAGGAGGGCCTGTTGATAGCCACACACCAGCCCCACACAGCCCCACAGCCAGTGACAACATTGTCCTAGACATTGACCTGAGGGACATCGTTGACATGGCTGTGATGGTGATCCAGCAGCAGGCAGAAGAGCGAGAGCTGGCACAAAGCCTGCAGGCGTCAATGGCAGAAACGACACCTGCAGCCCCAGCCCCACAGCACATCGAGTGTCTCTTGGTGGGAGAGCCTCAGGCAGAGGCCAGCACAGCCCCTCTGGCTCCCACGGAATGAGAAGATGGAGAAAATATGTCTCCTTCCATGTCTAGAGACCATCAAGGAGAGGCCAGCACAATCACTGTGTCCTTGGCAGTGCCCGAGACTGAAGTGGCTCCTTCATTGCCCAACAACCCTCTGTCAGACGCTGGCACACCCCACATTGCCCCAGCAGTGGATGACAGAGAAGATGCAGCGGCTTGTCCCTTGACTCAGGACCCTCGGCATGAGGTAAGCCAGGCTCACATGGTCAGCATCGGGCATCTTGAGGTGCCAGAGGCAGCCACAGCGCCCAGGGTGTGTGCAGCAGCGCTCGGTGCTTTTCGGGCCATCCGCTGACATCTCCACCCTCCTGTGACCCTGTTCTTGTTCTCCCTCTTCCGGAAGTCTCTGAGCTCAAGATGACACACAGCCCTCCTCCACGGCTGGGGCATCCCCCAGGATGACCCAGGTATGTGTCCCCGAGTGGACTGCTGCCCTGTGAGGACAGGCCTGGCCCAGCCACCCTGGCGAGCGGCACCCAGGCCAGGACAGGACAGGGAACATGGGGAAAGCCCTCAGTGGTGGGGGGCAGGCAAGAGCTTGCCTGTTGCCCTCCCAGCCCCTCACCTGCAGCTTTCCTCCTCGCACAGGGATGGCCTCGGCTCCACAGCGACGGCCCTCCCTCTTCAGGAGGACACTCAGGGCTCTGCGCAGGGCGTTCCGCGCTGCCTGCTGCACGGCGGCACAGCCAGAGCAGTAGCAGCCCACAGACGGCACCACCTGCCCCTGAGCCGGTGCAGCGTCTGGAGAGAGCAGCACGGGGAGACACGCACCCGAAGAATGGGGGCATGGACGGCGCCCCGGGCACTCAGCTGCCCTCAGGACATCGTGCTGCCAGTCACCACTCGGCCCTGGGCACTTTCTGAGCCCAGCAAAGTTCACAGCTTTCCCAAAGTACTCGTCTGTGCCTGATCTCTCTTGGCCTCCAGGGCCTTTCCTGCAGCCACTGCTGCTCTCCAGCCACTCAACGTGTGTGTTTGCCTATGGAGGTTTAAGCACCAACAGCTGGAACGAGACCTCGCCACAGGGGCCTGTGTACTCGGGGTGCAGCCACCTGAGCGGCTGCCTGAGGCGCCGACACGCCGCCAACACCCTCCCGTGGTAGCTTTGGACACCGACCGCGCCGCAGTGGACCCGGAACTCTGGGGGCGGCGCCAGTCGCCAGNCGCTTCCCCCACCTCGGGCGGGAGAAGCCCCGCCGAGGCCCCGCTCTGAGCTGGCGCCGCTCTGTTCTCTGCCTAGATGCTCTCCCGGGCCAAGCCGGCCGTGGCGGGTACCCCGCCGCCGGGAGACTGGCGAAGGAGGAAAGGGAAGAAGGTGCCGCAGCTGGAAGAGCTCCTGGCCCTGAGGGACTTCACCGGCGCGATCGCCTTGCTGGAGGTAACGGCGCAGTGTTGGCGGAGACGCCGGGCCGAGGGCGCCCGGGCCGAGGAGTGCCCTCGGGAGAGCGGTACCGGCCTTACCGCGCACGTGCCTTTCCCTGGCCGCGCGTCCCCCTCGGCTCCTTCCGCACCCCTCAGGCCGTGCTGCAGCAGCTTTCCCCCTCCCTTCGCAGAGCTGGGTTTGGCATGTGAGGGCTGCCTGCTGCTTCCCTCAGGAGTGTGACAGCAGCTCCACCCCAGTAGCATCCGCAGCTGTCAAACCATCCGTGGTGTGACATGGCCTAGTATTACTTTGATTGTTTGTGGGGCTTTATAAATTGTGTGACAGCTGACAAAATTCTTACCTTCTTTCTTCTCTACAAAGTTTAAACGTCACGTGGGTGAGCAGGAGGCGGATACTGACCTTTGGATCGGGTACGCTGCCTTTCATTTGGGTGACTACAAGAGAGCACTGGAGGTAAGGTGGGGAAATCCTGCTCCTCGAGGTTAGAAATCAGGATGTTGTGATAAAGCGATGACAACAGGAGGAAGATGTTCTGTAATAGGGAACAGTTCTGCTAGCCAGCTAAGGTACAAATGTATGGTGATAAGGCAGATGCTGTGCAGTTTGGATTGAAAAAAAGGCATTTGCTTGTGAAAAGAGACCTTTTTTAATGTTATCTACTGTGATTTAATAGGAGGCTCAGTAGCCTAATTTGCCTTTTTAAATGTCATAGGTCATGTCCTAAATTTTCCATTCCCTTTTTGCAGCTACGTTTCCAACATTTTGTTTTTCAGGTTTAATTATGTCTTTGTTTTCATTATGTAGCTTATCTGCAATGTGCATGCTCTTTAATGCTTTTTTTAGAGGTTGATGTCCCTGGTCATTTAATGCAGTTTTATGTTCTTCTCTATGTTTTTTTGTATTAGGTAATTCAATGAAATGAGACATTCTTATTCTTCAAAATCTTTAAGTCACTAAAGGACATGTTGATTATTCAAATATGCATAGATTTTAATATTTGTACCATAGAGTGCTGTTATGTTTCTTTCAGTGTATGAGTCCATATACAATTCTTTCTCTTGTCCATTTATGTCTCCAGTGAAACTCAATTTGTTGCCGGTGTCCCTGGGACCCCTTTATCTTCTCAGTTGTGCTAGCATATTTCTCTGTAGAAGTCTTAACAAAGCTTTTGTTGTCTGCCTTGCTCTATATCTCCAAGGGCTGGAATCAGTGTGCACACCAGAACAGGGAGAGTTGTGGAGTGGTGTGGTGATGCCCACAGGGCTATGTATAAGCTAGTGAAGATTTGAAAGCAACTCAGCCTACCTCACTATTGTCTCATTTCTGTATCCTACAGATGTGAATTACTGGGTCCATACAATGCTGTATTGCACTGTTTGAGGCTTATGGCTTTCAGTCAATGTCAGCTGGGGGAGATTCCCATCAGTCATCACTGTGAAGCGCTACTGTGAAGTATAGATGGTTTTGCACTCTTTTAACTGCCTTTCCCTGGAAGAAATATTAAAAACTTTAAAAAGAAAAAGTATTAACAAAAGAAAATAGCAACAGTGAAAGAGATTCTGGAACAATTATTGTATTTTCTCCCTTAGATAAAATTAGTTATTTAACTATAGTAATACATGGTCATGTGCACAAGATTCATATATGAGGTGGAAATAGAATTTCTAAAGCTTCTGAGCAAGTTCATAAGGCACTTTGCCACTTAAAAAATTGAAGAGGAAACAACCACTTGAGATGTTAGAAATGCTCAGTGAATCAAATTGATGGTATGCACAGTATAGAAAGTAGAATAGTAGTATGACATTGAATATTCATGTCTAGAGTTGTGGAATTTTAAAGATTATGAATGTATCAGTTGCTGTAGTTAATTTATATGTAGCAGTTTGGTGTTAAGAGGGAGTGAAAGTTTAAAAAAAGAAAAATGTTTGTATGCAAGTGAAATGTAGCTTGCAATTTCTTTGAAATAAATTCTGCTACTTGGAACACCCAGTAGGTGCTTTTATAACCACAGTAGATTTTAAATATTTGCTTCAGTGAAAGACTAACAGGATTTATTTTATATTTATTTATTTATGGAGATTAGGTTTTGTATGTGGTGGTTGATTCGCCACTAGGTGATGCTGTTGATTCAGGCCTTTAGAAACTGCAGCATAGTCATCCTTTTTTTTTTTTTCTGCCCAAGCAAGGACAATAAAAGGTTTGTATGCATCGTTTGTGGTTGGTTTGTTTGTGTGTGTGTGTTTTTAAGTAAGCAATCACAGGGCCTATTTTTTCAGATTTAAGAATGACTAACACTGTTTTGGCACAGTGATGAGTCCTGGTAATTTTGCCATTTTCTGGTGGCATATGGGAAATGAGCTTGTGCATATCAACCTAGTTTCTCTGGGGACAGAACACCGAAACTCTAATTCCCAGGCCTCTAGCAGTCAAGGGAAAGAGTGCTGACTCTGGAGGCTGAATTGCCTTTCAGTTACCTGCTTCAAGGTCGAAGTGTAATGCCCTATCTTCTCTGCTATGTTACAGAGGCATTGTTGCTGTATTCTCAAGGACAAATTCCTTGATTATCTGTACCCTGCAGACCTTGGAGCACTCTGAGGAGTGCCAAGAGCACTGTAAATAAAATACTATGGGTAGAAGATTCTGCGGAATTCTCCAGAGTGACATTACACACAATCTAAATGATTCACACTCCTAAGTGCCTGTAAGTGACAACGCACAGTCTGTGTCACCATATTCCCAGTTCATGGTTTGTATTCCGTGTACCTGATGAGGGTCTTCAGAAGTTATGCTGCTCAATAATGCTTTTCTTTATAATGATACTTTCATAGTGAGCCAGGTGTGCTGCTTGCATAGCAACTGTTGCAGAGGTTTGGGAGTTGGGGTGGGGTGGCGATCCTCCTCTACTGGGAGAAGCAGGGAAGAAATGAAAAACACACAGAGCTCTAGCTGCAAGAATATCTTCAGTGAGAATGACAGCAAAATATCTGGCACATTCATATGAGAGAATTCACAACCTTTTATAGGCACACCAACAGTCAGGTATTCTCTAGGTAGACTGCTAACCTCAGCTTCACAAGGGTCACACTTTCCCCTTCAGAGTAGGTAGATGCCTTCCTCAAAGGATATGCCACCAACACCGGTCTGGTGGGATCATCCCTACTGTGGTATGCCAATTTACAAGTGGTACTGTACTGGACTCAACTCTTAGGCACACAGGATGCTGGCATGGCACAGCTGCCAGACATGGTAATACCATTTTGGTCCATCAGCTGCAAAGGTGAGAGCAAATCATGATCCCTGGGGACTGTCTAGCTTCCTTTGCTGACAAATGGATTTTTACTAACATTAATGGATCCTCCATGAGCAGTATCTGATATTGCTTCAGTACTTCTGCTGGAAGTGTGAGAATATGAGTACACTTAAGTTCTTCACAGCTGAAGCTAGAAAGTAAAAAAAGATGGATTTTTGGCTTGGTAAAATTCTCTAGGCTTCTCTGTCATGACTGTGGCCAGGTTACGGTAAGTATCTCCACACCTCCTTTGAGCACTTGTGGGGCAACCCTAGAGGCTGGCCTGTTTATTAAATCTTCTGGATCTGTGTTTATGGACTTGGAGAATCCGGACAAGTAATAAAGGGCACTGGACAGAATCCTGCTGGCCTCAGCATTGTCAGTAGATGTCTGTTGTCGTAGGCCATCAACCTGGGAGCCTGTTTTTGAGGAAAAGTGCATGTTTCTCGTGATAGGGGCAAGAGGTGGAGGAGGGTAAGGTTGTTATGCTCCTAGTTCGCAAAATATGCTGCAGGTTGATTGTTAGGAAAGCTTTTGGAGTATTTAGTTTGTTTGTTTTTGTTATTTTTTAAGCTCTAGTGAAATAATCTTCAAGAGACTGATGTTGAATGCCTTTTAGTGAGGAAGGGGGCAATGGCACATAGTCTGGGCTTATGGCCCAGAACTACACAGTAAGGAGCACTAATAGTCCTCATTTTTAGTTACTGTTTCCATAGACTCAGGTGGGTGCTGCTAGAGCACTCTTTGTTTATTGCTTGCTTTCAGTGGCCAAGCTAGAACATGGTATCTGTTTATGCACTTTGTCTTTTCTAATTAATGTGTCTGAAGCCATAGCCAAAAGAGACCTTTGGGTGCTTTTAACCTGAACAGATTTTGAAAGATTCCAGATGGTCCCAATAAACAGCAGTAGCCAGTCTCTCAGAGCTCCATGACAGGCCTGTGTTAGGATTGAACGGGCCTCAATAGCAAAGGTTGGCCTCTATGTAAATGTTTCCTTTTTTTCCTTTTTTTTTTTTTCTTAATATTTATTTATTTTAAATCTTCTCAAAGGACAGCTAGTCCTCAAAGTATTAGCAAGACTGAGCTGGCTTTTAAGGGCATACCTTACCAATATCTTCTCTATTTGGGAGTGCAGTTCATTTTCAATTGGCAACAGAAAAAAAAATTATGCTTTTAAACTATAAACTGTATTATTGTCAGCATGTTTCTGTTCTTGGGATTCACTGTCCTTTGGGCATGGCTTATTTTATCTAGTGCTATATATACACATCTGTGCCTTTCCACCCGCAATGGCACAATGTGGTAAACTCTCCCTAGGAAGAGGAATATTCCAATTTGTGTGCTTGGAGAAAGGGTACAGAGCCAGCAAGGGGTTGTGTTGCTGGGAGAGATAAGAGGCTTGTGTTGATGGGGAGTATGTGGATGGCTTTCTTTCAGCAGGTCTTGTGACCCTGCGTGCTTTGCCTTACGCAGCTTGTTGGACATAGCTGCATGGAGAGCAGGAGGACCAGTCAGGAGGCACTTTCACTGGAATGATCTTTCCTAGTACTTTAACAGAAACCTGCCAGAGGGGAGAAAACAGCATCCAGAGATCTCCCTGCCTCTTTTCAGTAGCTGTTGTTATGCAGAGCAAAGATGTTTATCTTCAGGAATATCACCTTTGGTAGCTGCAAAGTTTTTTTTCTTAATTAAAAAAGTGGATTGACAGATTGAGCTGTTAAGTTTTTACCATTTCACAAATAACAAGAAATGAAGCAGTTTATGTGACAGTATTAAGGGATGTGTAATGAATGTGGATGTGTAAGAAATATCAAAACATGGTATCTAGTGGTTTTCTATACCTGTTGACTGCAAGCCTTAATCATAGAATGTTCTAGGCTGGAAGAGACCTCTAGAGGTCATCTGGTCCAACCTCCCTACTCGAGCAGGGACATCTCTACCTAGGTCAAGTTGCTCAGAGCCCCATCAAGCCTGACCTTGAATGACTCCAGGGATGGGGCTTCCACCACCTCTCTGGGCAGCCCATTCCAGTGATCTATGACCCTCATGTTAAAAGAACCTTTTTCTAATATCCAGTCTAAATCTATCTTTTCCTAGCTTAAAACCATTAATCCCTGTCCTGTCACTACAAACCCTTGTGAATAAGACCTTCCCTTGCCTTCCTGTAGGCCCCCTTCAGGTACTGGAAGGTCACTGTAAGGTCTCCCCAGAGCCTTCTCTTCTCCAGGCTGAACAACCCCAACTCTCTCTGCCTGTCTTCATACAAGAGATGCTCCATTCTTCTGATCATTTTGGTGGCCCTCCTTTGGACATGCTCCAATATGTCCACATCCTTCTTGTGCTGGGGGTTCCAGAACTGGACGCGATACTCCAGGTGAGGTCTCACCAGGGCAGAGTAGGGGGCAGAATCACCTCTCTTGATCTGCTGGCCATGCTTCTTTTGATGCAGCCCAGGATGTGATTGGCCTTCTGGGCTGCGATTGCACATTGGTGGCTCATATCCAGTTTTTCATCCACCAGCACGCCCAAGTCCTTTTCCACAGGGCTGCTCTCCAGTATGTCCTCTCCCAGCCTATACTGATAATGCTGGTTGCTCCGGCCCAGGTGCAGGACCCTGCACTTGGCCTTGTTGAACCTCATAAGGTTCATCTGGGCCCACCT
>VZZY01013060.1:54108-86410 GCA_013400335.1 Eurystomus gularis | reverse complement strand
GAGCTGGTTTTCCACATAGTAGCTGGGAGGTAGGAGGCTGTTGATAACACACCCGTGTTGTGACTACTGCTGAGCGGTGCTCACACAGCACCAAGGCTCTTCCTAACATTCACCCCCGCAGTGGGACAGGGTGGGCAAGATCTTGGGAGGGGACACAACCAGGACAGCTGACCCAAACTGACCAAAGTGATATTCCATACCATATGATGTCAGCTCAGCTATAAAGCTAGGGAGAAGGAGATGGAGGCAGGGAAGGGGCCATTCCGTTGTCCTCCAGAGCAACCGCTACGCATCTTGGAGCCCTGCTTCCCAGGGAGTGGCCAAACGTCACTTGCTGATGGGAAATAGAAAATAAAACTTTGTTTTCCTTCACTTCCGTATGCGGATTTGCTTAGCTTTTGCTTCTATTATTATTAAACTGCTTTTTGTTTCTCATCTTATTTTTCCCCCCTTTCTTTTTGCTCTGCTGAGGAGGGAGAGGGGAAGAAAAGGCGGGAGGGGGTGATAGAGTGGCTTGGTGGGCACCTGGCACTCAGCCAAGGTTAACCTGCCACATAATCAGATAATTAATTCTGGAAAAAGGACACAAGACAGAATGAAGAGTTGTTATCTGTGTTACAAAACATTTACCATATCTGCACAATTTTGCCATCCATCACATTGGTTTCACTTGATTCTGTGTGCTTCTTATTGGATTTATTTTGCCTGACTTTAATCTCTTGCTCTTTTTCCAAAACAGAGAGACAACAGACTTAATTCAATTGTCCGAACATAAGCATTCATGTCTATTTGAGATAGCCCAGAGAAGCCTCCAGCTGCCGCTACAGAAGGGTGCAAGTCTCTGTCAAGTCATGTGTTGTATTTGTCAACTCCAGGCAGAGGTTTGGGCAGAATAGGTTATCTCAAATGATTCTAGACACGCTGTGTTTAGGCATCTGAATTGAGACCACACATGTACATATTTTCAGAATATAAATCTGTTTGAGCCATACAGCTCACAATGATGAAACAAATTGAGAGGAGGTACCCATTTTCTGCATTTAGTATAGGGAGCCTAAGGACTTCGTTCAGTTCACTCCTGTGGCTACGCTTGCCACTAAATATGTGTGCATCATAACAGACAAAAATGGACAAATTTACTCAGGTAGTAATATTTCATGAACTGAACCCAAAACAGAAGGCTCTCCACTGCCCAGCCTCCCCAAAAGTGTTAGTAGAGGTTAAGGCTATCTTCCCATGTAAAACATGGATCTTCAACAAGGAAAAAGCCATTGGAGAAAAAATAAGGAACCAGAAGGTCTCATCACTGATGGAATAGTCTTTAAAAAGAGGACAGGAAAGCTTTTATGTTGTTATTACTATTACCAGATATGCAAACACAGAAGATAATGCATTTTGGGGAAGAACCCTCAACTGGATAATTTTGCAAATATCTTAATAAAATATACAGGAAGTTATTTTGCATGAAAGAGTGAGGCACTGAAGTCTCAGCAAACAAGTATTACTGAAAGCTTTCATCCTTCCTGAAATGACCTAAAGTCCTTTGATGTGTTCCTTTCATGTGGAATACAACATCCAATTGCTGAAGTCCTGAAACCTGTTTCATGATGACACCATTATTGGAATTCCAAGAATTGTATTTTACCCTAGTGCTCCATGAGGTACTTGACCCTGTGCACATGCACAGATCAGTCAGGATTCAGTCTGAGTTTAAAACATCTAAATTTAGATGTCTACTTGTGCTGAGTTCTTGTTACAGAGGTGTAGTTGCTACAGACAGCGGAGCTTGGAGGACAGTATAGTAACATCCAGGATGAAGAAATTGTCTGCACAGCCAGGAGGAGCTCGTCGGTAGCACAGGCACATTATGTCGTCTGAGATGCCCTGAGGTACCTAAGACCTGCTGTAGAAGAGCTGAAGTACTACATAGGCTCCACTGCCTGTATTTGTCTAGATCTCCATTGGGTGTAATAGGAAGTCAGTCATCTCCAACTCAATCCAACAGTGCATGCATTGATGTCTAGGGCATTTGAGGTGTCTTAGGAACTGTAGAAGACATATGTCTTTCCTTCTACAGTTGTAGCTACAGTCCTTACAGGATGGCCCTAGCCATCTGAAATGGTACTATTAGTTATATTTTCCCTTCCCTTTTCTTACTATAGCAACTCAGAAGTTAGAAAATTAACAGGAGTTTAATTTCTACCTCTAGTTCAGGGCTTTTCTTTTTTTTAATTTACAATGTCTTGGCTACTAGGATACAACATCTGCTTAGTCTTTCCTGACTGATCTGTTCAGGTTTGCATGAATGTGCTTTAATAGTCTTTGGAGCATGGCTTAGAAAGCTGGTGTTTAACTTCTCAGGGGACTGTCTTAACCTCCAGCCTCCAGGGTTGGTCTGACATGCTATCTCATGTGGCTGGCTTACACAGCAGCTCCAGAGTAAGGCAAGGCTGCAATACAGTCATTGCAGGTAAATACTACAATAATTCATCTTTTAGATAGCATGAGAGGAACCCAAATACTCTTTTTGCTGGTTTTGGAGGGAAGATTCCATCTATGTATATTAAATCCTGTGAATCCTGGTTTACCCTACTAAAGAAAGCTTCTCTCAGTACAAAACACATCTGTAAAACAGCACATGCAGTTACAGAAGTACTGCACCTTTTCAAGATGTTAGGGTAACCCTCCTTGAACAGACATTTGCTATGATCTTTGTATGGAAAATCAAACACAAGCAATAGCTCCTGAATAGGATATGTGAACTCTGTAGGAATAATTGTTCTTTCTTTTTTACATCTAGACTCTCAAAGCTTGCTATTGAAGAATAACTATAAAACCCATTACCTTAAATTTCATAATCTGACATATTTATAATAAGGAGCACTCATGAAAAAAATGCAAAAGGTTTTTGAAAATTCGTCATTATGCTCAATCCAAAGCAATTACCCAAACAGCTAATAATCCATTGCTTATTAGTACATTTTTTTCAAGCATCTGGGATGTGAGTGTTAAAGCTCTAACAGCTGTTAGTGATTCCCTGCTGTATTCCTGTATTTTTGTTATTGTAATCCATGTATCTCTTGAATATTAGAAGCATTTTAATACACAGAGTTACTAAGCAACTGCTCAAGACAGCTTTATTATGTGCATGTTTCTTGAATGCTTCATGAGACTGCTCTGTGAACAGAATTATCAAAGCACAAGAACAGAAGAGTAAGCTGGAGAAAGATCAGCTAAAGGAGACAGCAATTCTAGAGGACTAATTTATGAAATTCACTCTAATAAACCTCAAAAACTCAAAGAGCGTAGAGGCTGTTAACTTTCTAGAGCTTCAGCCTTCACACTTTGCCATGTGAGGCTGGCTTCTTACCACAAATAAGTTTTTCAAGGACATAATTCCTTCTGTCTTGGCCCTAAAATTACACTTATGTGGAGTATGTTCCCAAACCTAACGACCCCAACATAAAAAGCAGCTCAAAATGACAGAATTCATATGTGGTAGTAGTACTCCTCATAAAAAGCAATATGAGTATTATCAATTTATTTAGCCTAGTTTTTGCACTCTTTAGGTGCATTTTTAGGTGTATTTTTCAGCCTTTTCTCAAATAACAAAAGAGCTCAGAGCTTTTGTAAAAGCTGGATATTTCCTGTAATCATATGACTTCTTAAAGCTACAGCACGTGGAGGGAAGCAATGACATATGTATTTGGTATATAATGGTCACTATACTTTGATTGTGGTTGGATTCTAAGAAAATTTCATGCTGTGGTGTTTTTAGAAAACTGTACTAATGCTGGAGCTGTAACAAAAATATAATTTAATAAGATATATGAGGAGAAGACAGAAAATAACATTCCAATAATATTCCCTTCTGGAACACAAAGTGTTTCTGAGAATGATGATACAAAACAGGAATTCATCACAAAAAAGTGAATATGAGACATGAAACCTTGTTCTTCAAAAAGGATTTTGGTTTTAAGGCTAAGTACTTTTCAAGAAAACATTGTTTTATTCAGTCTAGAAAATATAGAATGCTTCTGTAGTTCTAACTTCATGTGTGGTATGGCATTGTAGAATGAATTCTCTTTTTTTTCTAGAAATAATACCCACAAGTGCATCCGCAGGAGTTAGCAGATCTCCTGCAGAGCTTGTGTTCAGGCAAAATTACCAGATCTTTCTGGATAGGAGCTGACATGCTGTAGAGCCATGTGTCTTTTCCCTGTAACCTCAAAAACTCCAGGTTCCAGGAGCACTGCTTACTGCTATGATAACAGGTCTGTACCCACAGGCAGTTGTCTTGGGCTTTGCTAAGTGGTTATGCTGCAGGCCTTGGAAGCAATATAAATGCGTTTACATGCTATTATACTTGGACTCAGAATTAATAGTCCAGGCAGAGCAAGTGCCAGTGTCCAATATGCAAGCTGGATAAACTGTTTCCAAATAAATGAGAGTTTGTAATTTATAAATGCTACAGTATGCTTTCACATAGTTAATCATATGGGATGTAAACATGCTAACAAGCTGCAACATCTGCATTTCCCATTAAAAGGAGGCTCACCTTAGAGTTAAAGAAAGAGAAAAGCTCTACAGGACAGCTTGAAAAAATAGCTGCATGATATTAGGAGGGCAAATCCGATAGTTTTGCCAAAGTATAGCTCAGGGTCAAATTTATTTCAGATTATCTGGATTGTAAATTCACATCAAAAGCTGTGGCAATCTTTCTTGAGCAACTCAGATCTGAGAGCTGCACTAGTGATTGCCATAAATTGCCACAAGGAAAAACAGAAATGAAGAAAACATAGGATGACTTTCTGCATCCCACCTTAAACCACTGTGGGAATCAGAGCAACAGCTGAGCATGAGACTACAGCATGTTTCATATGACATAAAGAACGTTACAGACCAGTGGACTCACACTGGGAGCTTTTAATTGCTAAGTGGTTTACCACAACATGCAAAGCCAAGCTTTATTGTTGGAAGGACACAAAGAAGATTTGCTTACAGGGGTGGTTTATTTAATCCATTAGTAACTGGCCACAAATTTCAGAGCTTAAAATCTGCTTTTCTACTGCCAAGCAGCTGTAAAGTTCTACCTGCACTTATGGGTCATAACACATTAACCCTTTAGGCATTACCTGAAAGATTCATCTTTGTTAATGAAAAGGTACACTGATTTTTGAAGGCAGGCAAGCAAAAGTCAGACTTAGAAGGACAAAAAGCATTACAATGATCATGCTGTTGCAGAAATTTTCTTCTTTGGAATTACACTCACCAGCCTTTCCCCAGCCCCCTGAGGAATCATGCAGGATAATGGAGATGATCTGGACTTGATTTCTTAAGGCTACTCCATTTTAGCTGGAGAAGGAACACAGCACTGTGGAAAGAATATGCTAGTAAACTAGGTTTTTTTGTACAGTATCTAGAAAAAGAAACCAGCTTTGTGTTTCCTTTTGCATAATACATTAATGCTCTGCCACCTATAAATACTGAGACTCAAGCTCCTTTCAGATTCCATTTGTATTCCTATTTAATGTTTTCTTCCCTTTGTTTCAGCACACTTTGATATTCTGCATTTTACTGGCTTCTTGGGAGCTTGTCTGCACATGAAATTAATTCAGCAACTTCTCAATATTCCTGTTTTGAAATAGAAGTATATTATTCACATTTAGGTTGATTTAATTTCTGGATTTATCTGAATAAGTGATAAAATACTCTAATGAAGATTTTTAAATAGCAATAAAATTGGTATTCAGGAATAACTACTGCAGATAAGATTCTCCACCTTAATCTAGAGTAACTTTTTAGTTCTAGTCTTAAAATAAAGTCTATTGCTATTAAGACTCATTCTAGTGAAATGAGACTATATTTGATGCTGAAATTGTAATTTAATAATATAATATAACATAATACAAGTGCTAACATAGTTCTACCATAGTGATATTTTTTAATTCTTCTTTAATTGTATTTGATCTAATTCCCAGAAGCTATGAATGATCCTTAGAACAGAAGACTTCTTATCTGATAAATATCCTATTTTTTTCACAAATGGAATGAACATTGCAATACGGAAGTGTCCAAAGAATTTCTACAGTAAATACTTTGATTAATATGATCTATTTAATTTATTCATTGCACCTCTGGTCACTTTGAGTCACTAATATAAGATTCCCTACATTTTTCCATTAACTATGGGTGGAGCCAGAACGGTTTGAGTCAGGAGATATCGTCTCAGTCCCTGCCTTTTTTTTATCAGGCAGGCTGCTGCATCTGTACACCTTCTGAGCTCTGGTGGATTGCTCTCGTTATTGGGATACTGAATCCACAGCTGCCTCCTCCTCCTCTCTGCACTGCAGAACAAGGCATGTCCTGGGAGGGATGCTGAGCACTCGGACCCTTTTCCCACACTGCAGCATTGTTCATTCCTTTGCCTCTTTCTGGAAATCTCCAACAACATCTCTCCAAGACAAATCCTAGGACAAGCTTGGAGGCAGTTTACTCCCTATAAGGCAATACCATTAAATCCACCCCAAGTTTGGTTCCCTCTGCCCCACCCTTCTCCCCATCCACAAGCATCCCTCACTCTCGCTCATGCTAGGGCAGTGGGCAGGCTGCCCTGGACCTGCTCTTCCCAGCCGTGATGCAGGCACTCTGAACCAGGAGAAAAAGACAACAAAAATGTTGTCTCTGGGCCACATGGCCACCAACACGGCCTAGTGCTACACTATATGGTCGTGTGCAGTCTGTCATAGAGGGTGCTAGGTCAGGACCATGGGGTTTTTGTTAAATAGATGAGTTTAATTAGTCTTTATTCTTACTCCTTTGCCATCATCCCCCTAAAAAGATAAATATTATTATTATCCACTCCTACCACAGACATATTTCTTAGAACTGGCCTTTTCAAGGCAGCAAATTACCTCAGTGCAATATTATATAAATTGTTGATGTTATTTCTGAAAATCTTTGCATTTCTTTTTGTTTGAAAAGTACTTATATATACATGTATATATATATATATACAACTAAGAAAGCTACTGCTTAGCAAATAAAAGCATATTGTCAATTCATTAATGATAAACCTGTCAAAATCCTAATTTTCTACAGGCTTCTATGACGGTACCTTTTTCTACCACGTTTTATATGCCACCAGTGCATTTGCTGAGAGTAGATAGATTTGGGGGCCTTAGACAGGTTAATTTACCTTATGAGAGCAATATATCTACTATACCCACTGCTTAGGTCCTAGGCCCTAGGGATGTTATTTAAAGCAAGGAGCTGTCATAATGATTTTGCACTTTCTCTTAGCCCTACAAAAGGTGGGAGGAACAATATAGCTGTCACTAACTTGAGGAGACTTCTATTTAGCAAAAGAAAGAAAAAGAAATCCCTTTTTTTAATTGATACTTTTTATTCTGTTTCTGCTATGTATAACTCAATCTTTAGGATATACCAGAACAAAGATTGTTTACATTTTAAATGTAGCAAGTTTGAAGATTAACTTGATTTCTGAAGGGAAAGGATTCAGTAGCTGTTGTTTTGTTATCAGTAGCTTCAGCTATCTGTCTCTAATCTCTCCCTGGGCCTGGGACTATAACAGTTATTTTCTGCATTGATGGAGGAAGAAAAGAAAAAAGAGGAGCAAATGCCAACACAGTGATGTCTTTAAAAGATCAACATGAAACATGAAGTTAGATCCTTCATGGGAGAGGAGAGCAGTGCACTAAAAAGGGAATGACCATCCCTGAGGAAGCGTCCTGGTATTTCTGTGCCAGGGCAACAGCAAGTAGTTTCTACTGTGTTTGGGAGCAAGGACACAGCTGCCAACAGGGTGTCTTTAGAGACAGTGAAGAGCCAGCCTGTGTCCTCTACATGGATTCTGCAGCACTGCCCAGCTGCCAGTGGCTCTGCACTGTCCCTTAGGCATGGAGATGTGATAAGTCCAGGCTCCTAAAAATCTCCTAGGCAGTTTCCAAGCCATTGTCATATCCCATTGACAACAAACCTCAAGGCTCTTTTTTCTTGTACAGAGACAAAAACAAATATCTGAGATTTATCTGGCTTTGCTTTATAGTATCTAATTTAACTGGGAAGCAAGTCACTTGTAAATAGGGCAAAATTTGACTTTTAAAAGTATTTTTTTCTAATCAATATCCCAAGGCATATTTTAAGGATTTTTTGTTAATACTGATTTAAGCATTTAAAATATGTGAATCTTATGCCAAATATTATTTGATGTAGTATAGTGAATAGTCCAAATTAGAACTAGAGCTCTAAAGGATGTGCAGAACTTCTCTTTAAAATTCTAATGCTTTTCCACAACGATAACCATCATTTCTACTTACATTATGACAGATTCTGGTTTATAGGAATCTCAAAGCAGTCTGAATCCCACAGGATGCCATTAAGGAGCTTGCAGAAGATCCGTCAACAGCTAACCAACACCACCTCACCTATCCATCACCTAAAACTCATTATGATCACGTGTGAATGACATTGTAATATTAACTGCAGGGTAATAAATCACCAAAATTGACACTAAAATAGCTGTTAGTCACAAGAAAATGTAAAGTAAAAAAATGCTTTGCCTGTTTTGGTTTTTTTAAAATAATTTATTTTTTTATTTTCTCTTTTTGTGAGTACTGAGCACCATCTGCTGGATGCTGTCAGCTTGCACTAATATCTATCCCCAGGTGCAAAGAACAGGTTATTCACACATACACAAGCTGAGTGAGGCAGGTTTTGCCCCCACAAACGAGCATGTGCGTTACATAAATATCCTCCCAGTCCTCATAAAAAGTAGGCAACTGACGTATGTTTTGTCATGTCTTTCTAAATGCATGAGAGATGCTCAGTATGTCAACAGATTGCATGCTACGGTTGAAGTGTAAAAATAAATTAGTGGTCAGTAGTACAGCTGCATTCTTGAGTATCAGGCACTGATCTGCTCTTACCACCCGTCAAGCACTGTCCAGAATATGCCTGCGAAAGGACAAGCTGTAATCCTAATTATCAGCCTCGTCTTTACTTGCTGTTAGAAGATACAGCTGTAAAAATAGGTTTTTAACCCTCCACATTTACTTAACACTTACCCTGACTTATAATATCGCAAGCCTTACTCCAGCATATTTGCTCCTTTGGAAATCCCAACTGAATTTCTCCAAAAGGTCTGGTTTCACTGACACTGACACTTCATTATTAGAGACTATTAGATGTGAATGAGGAAAACACAGTCTCATCTCATTTTGTAATCCACAAGACACCTACTTTAGATGTTTTACCAACTATGTGCACATAAACTGCAACACTGAAGTGTCAACACTGGTCTTTGTTAGCTGCTTCTCTTTTTTTTTTATGTTAATTTTGTAAAGATTAGTTTTATGATAGGCATTTCATGCAAATCATTGGGAAAAAATGGCAACATGTTTTTATTACCTGTGCTGAGTCACTAACATACAATTATACCTGTGTGGAGCTGAGTACAGTTATGAAGAGGACTGTATCAAATGTTTTCGAGCACAGAAGTAGCCTTGACCGAGCTATACCTTGAAAAGGAAATAAAATAAAGGAAGGCTTCTTCCACAATTGCCCTTTTTTTGTCATAAACCCCCTGATTTCTCCCTTCAAACTGAGGCAAAATGGAGATGTTTCTGAGGGCAAAGGTGAGACCAAGTTGTGAGAGGGAGGGAGCAAAATGGACCCTGTCTAGATCCACATTTGAGAATGGTTGTATCCATGTGCCCCAAAACTCTAGATAATAGTATCCAAAGAGTAGAGGAAGAGCCACCATTATGAATGCCAAAATATTTTTGTGCTAAAATGTCCTCTTAACTTCCTTCAAGGTTTTCCTTTCTGGAATGAAAAAATTGTTTAGTTTTATTTTTTAATCCCATGGGATTAAATGGGACCATTCTAGTACTCCAAATAATAATATTAAGGTTTTTATGGGCAAAGAAATACATTGCTGGGGGAGAGAATGAAGAAGTGGGAACACATTTTATGCCACTGATAGTGAAAAAAATGAAAGCAGAGGCACTAGAGTTATTAGCGTATTCCAGATGGCAGAGTTTGATTGCCACTGTGGTCCAATAGGTGTGGAAACAAAAATATTAAGAGTTATGGAAAGATGAAAGGAGCCAATGCTCTTACTGCCTGAGAAGAATGTTCTTGTAATTTATGTCAAGGTTAAAACACATTTACTGAGATAGAATCAGAGAGTCATGGCATAATTTATGTTGAAATGGATCTTTGGGAGGCATGTGGTCCAACTCCCCAGGCGAAGTAGAGCCAGTCATAAAGTTCAACTTTCAAACCATGAGGCTGCTCAGAGCTTTGCTAAGCCAAATCTTTTAAGGATGGAGATCCTACAGCCTCTCAGGCCAGTCCATTCCAGTGTTTCATCACCCTCATCATAGTAATTGACTTTGTCCTACTACTTAATTGGAATTTTAACTGTCTGCAGCTTGTGCCCATTGCCTCTAGCATCGGAGGCTGTGCACCTGCAAGTGGAATTCGGCTCCATTTTCTCTATAAACACCCACTAAATCACTGAAAAAAACAATTTGCTTGCTCTTCTTCAGGCTGGACAAACCCATCTCTCTACAACAGTCTTCATGCCACGTGCACCAGTCCCCAAGTCATCTTGATGGCCCTCCACCTTACTCATTCTATTAATTGCTGTCTTATACTGAGGAGCACAACACTGGACACAGTACTTTAGGTGTAGTCTTACAAGTGGTACACTGAATACACAGCAGTAATCACATCTCTCTTCCTGCTAGCTGTCATCTTACTAATAGAGTCCAGTATGTTCTTAGGCTTCACTTCCATACGTACAAATCTGTTGCATATAAACTGAACACTGGTGGGTACTTTGTTGCTGTAATATAACTGTAAATGTTGTTGTATTGGATTGTAACTGAATTTCCAGAGAAAAACTGTAGTTAACGCATGTCATGTAAGTCATGCTATTCATTCTTAAGATAATATCTTAATTAACTTCTGTAAGCTGCAGAATCCCTCCTATGAGCTGTACAGAAAAATAACATGTGGGCAGATGGTAAAGGTAACTGCAGACACCACTTTGCACCTCTGTAGTTAGTTTTATCCAACACTAATGAAGCTTTGTAGAGCTCCTACAGAGCAGGTAATTGTTACATCCATTATGCAGAGGGGAGGAATTGATGCATAAATAAGCAACAGAACTAATTTTAAAGTCCGCAGTGATGGCCTAAATGACCTCTTACTGAGTGGGAGTTTTAGGAATTATTTAATTAGAGGAGAATTAGGTCAAGACCAAATGCTTTTGAAAATCTCACGCTACCTTCTCTAACTCAAGGTCAAGCAGAGAACAGAAGTCAAGAGAAGGCCCTCCTTCTAATCCTTTAATTCATTTTGAGTGCATATCTTACTCTAAATAGTGAATCAGATGCCTCCTCCCCAGATGCTAACATTTCCATTAGGAGCAACACAGAGTAAAAAGGGGGAAAATTGTCTAGTTCCGCAGTTCTGCAGGGAAAATTAGCCAGCTAGATATATGGATGTAACAGTAGATAGATTATTGATACCACTTCAGTAATTTGTATATTCAGTGCTTTGTCTGCAGTACGTCAGTGTCCAAGACACTCTTCATCCATTTCAAAAAGACTGTTTTCTATGGACCCCATTTTTATCAGGGCAACCTATCAAACTACCTCTTTAACAACATATTTTCATAGCATGATTAGACAGTTTGCTTACTTTCAAATTCTGAAATGTTTTTAGAAGAGATAGGGATTTTTCTTATTATTTAACAGTACAGAATTTTTTGTCAAAAGTTAAACAAAAGACCTCAAAAATGTTGCTGGGTAAACAGGGAAATTTTGGTTAATTGTTTTCTTAGACAACATTTCAAGAATAATCTTGAAGATCTTAAAATTGAGGGTGTTTATTATACCACAGCAAAAATTAACACTCCTGAAACTGTTGACTTTATGAATCAACATAACTGAAAAATCAGGAAATAGCTATACAACTGATCAGTGCCACAAGATGGCACTCTTTTATGCTACCTGATGTATTCTAAGTGTCCTAAAGCAATAAATAGGCTAACAGAGATTACAAAGACAGTAAAGGATGCATATACAGGCTTATAAAAATAAAATCAATAGTAATAAATGAACAGGAAATGTAAAAAAAAAAGTTCACTAAACAGCAGATTCTGTAGAAATAGGGTAGAACTCATTCATCAGTGGCACATCTGCCCCAATGCTATCAGGAGGTGGACAGGGGCTGGAAATAAAGACAGCTGGTCTGGTTCAGATTAAGTAAGAACTCATCAATATGATTACCTAATATTTAAACTTTCATTTTAAGACTTCAGGTTCAGGAAATAATTCTTAATTGTCCTCACAGCATTTTGTCAACCTTTTACTTGAAAGATAAAATTTTTCTATGCTAGTTTCTATGGTGAGAAAAAAATTTTGCAAGAGAAAGGAGTTCCATAGCATGGACACTTACACATTTGTGCAGAATGTGTGTATTAACATTTTTCACACCCCTACGAATAATTTTACACAAGCTTCCCAGAACAACAGTATGACACAAAGTACCATGTTTGGATCTTGGGCAACTGGAATTTGTTTCATGTTGGGAGAAAGGAGGATCAAAAGAGCTTCTCAGGCACACCCAATACAATCTATTTGGTATTGTTGGTTGAAATTTAATATAGTTGATGCTTATTCAGACCTAAAAAGTTGTGGCTCTTCTATTGGTGTGTTGCTCCAAAAAGCTCAAGTAGCTTTCTTCTCCACATTCCTGTATGAATGTCAAGATCAATTTTACGTTGGAGGGCATGTCCTACAACTTCTTTGCATTCCTCAGGGAAAAGGCAGTTCCCAAAGGCATATGGAGGAAGGCATTCATTCCCACTGACTTCACTGGGAAAATGTAGGCCATTAAAATTTTGCCTGATTGGCAGTCTTAGGTTCAACATATAAGTCCTGCTGGGGAGCACGTCACACAGTTAATATATAGCCTGTCTTTACATCAATACAAGTGAAGGGAAACTTTCTTAGTTGTGGGAAAATGTCCTAAATACAATATTTCTTTTAGGTATTTCTTTGAAAGCCATGACCAGGACATTTGTCTCTGAGTTTTGAGTTGCCATTTATCACAAGTAGATCTGTGTCTCCACATAAAGCCAAAGAGAATAGGAAAATTGCTGATTAATTTAAAGATGTCTCTGAAATTCATCCCTTTTTGGATTATTTAAATATGACCATTATTTCTTCTATTTCTGTGTTTGGAAGATGCAAGAAAAGAAAATGTTTGGACATGAAATGTACTTGTCTATGTACAGTAATATTAGCTCAACAAAGAAATATCAAACTTGACAAGCATTGCAAGAAACCTTTCTAAAAAGTATTAAGTTGTTAATTGAATACATTTTCCATCCTTTTCTTAATCAAATCATAGAATCATTTAGTTTGGGAAAGACCTTTAAGATTATTGAGTCCAACCATTAACCCAGCACTTCCAAGTTTATCACTAAACCATGTGCCTCAGCACCACATCTACACTCTTTTAAAGACTTCTAGGGATGGTGACCCAACCACTTCCCTGGGCAGCCTGTTCCAATGTTCACCCTTTTGGTGAAGAAATTTTTCCTAATATCCAATTTAAACTTTCACTGGCACAACTTGAGACCATTCCCTCCTGTCCTATGACTTACAGAATCATAGAATGATTTGGGTTGGAAGCAACCTTAAAGATCATCTAGTTCCAACCCCTACTTGTTAACCTAGAAGAAGATGCTGACACCCACACCACCCACCATGAAGTGCACTGGGATAGTCTTAAAAAACTATGACTCCATTGATCAAACATCCATTCACCCCTACCATAGGAAAAAAGCTTTACAGTCATTATTTTAGCAACCTTCATGGAAGAGAAAAGCAGAAAAAAAGGAGAGTAGGATGAAGCATTTAGGGTATTTAATCATTCAAGTTCGTAAATTAATAATAAAAGTGAATCTTGGCAAAGAGTTTCTCAGATTGAATCTTTCTGTGTTTGCTGGGAAGGGAGGAGAGACAGGAGGGAGGGAGGGAAAACCAGACAGTGTTTGGAACCTTGGCTCAGGACCCTGAAATATGTGTTTGTAGTGAGTTCCTATTCTGCAGATAGTCCAGTCTTGTCAGATCTCTAAGCAACAACATCTATAGTATGCATGTGCACTAACACAGAGTAAATTGACTCCAAAGTGCATAAATCTGAAGCCAGATGGAATCTGGAATCAGATAGAGAAAAAGATAGAAAGACAGATAGAATCAGATCTGAATCTTTATTTAGTGATTGCTTTATTATCATGGTAAGTAGGGGAATAAATATTGTCCTGGGTTTAAGACCCTCATAAAGCTCATTTTTCAATATTCTTATGAGAATAATATCTACGAATTATTTTTATTCCAAGTTCTGACTAATGCTCAAAATTACTGTGTGGGCAAGGTCTTCACCTGAAATACTCACTTCTCAGTATTTTTCAGAGGTCAGTGATGACAGAATGTAGAAATCTCTGGGTATTCAGTTGTGTCAGACTTTTATATAAAATATACATTTTTTCCAAGGTTTGTGATCTGAATGACACTAAAGGTTATAAATAAAATAGTAATAAATGTATGTCCCTTGAGCATAAACTAACTCTAGAAATAACTTGGGTTGAATTATGCAAAAAAAATCTTTCACCATTCCATTAGAAGCAGACTTCTAAATTGTCACATGCAAACATAAGTACGTTACCTGTATTCCAGGTGTTATAAAACATGTCATAAATTAGATTTAAATCTTTCTGATAATTCATGACATTCATCAAAAAATGTACAGGCAAAATAAGGTAAGATTTTAAAATGGGAAAATAATATTTTGTAATTAGAAAAAAAGAGTATTTATGGGACTTGAAAATTGGACTTTTTTGCATTTTTATTCTCTTAAGGGCACTAGAAGCATTTCAAAATGACTAAGTCTACTATAAATTATCAAATTTTATAGCACATAAATAACATTCTGTAACACAAGTAATAAAAGAAGGATAGTAACAGGCGAAACGCCACACTAAAAAGATGTGAATTTGTCCATCATAATAAAGTTGATGCCACTGAAGGTATGGGAGATTAATTTATTCATTAAGCATACCAAAGTAGATGTATAGTAACAACATTCTGACCTGGTAACTTCTAAGGTCAATGTGTAATTGTTACAAATTTTTATATAAACTTATATATAGAATAATACCTATTGGTTATGTAGGATAGGAACCTGGAGAAGGTTCAGTGCACTTGCCTTAACTGATAAAGTCTCTTTCATTGGCAATCTTCTCTGAGCCAGATAGTACTGTTGAATAATTCTAAAAATAAATTTTACTTTAGATGATTGCTTGGACTTTGTAAGATATTATTTGCCTTTACAATTACTGAGTGGTACAATATAGGAATGGGATTCAAATCCAGATTTGGACATCCTCAGCTCAATTCAGTTGTTGAAAAAATTGCCATCTGCTGCTATTTAAGAAATGACACAGGACTTGTAGAAGACTTGTGTTTTTTGTGGTGGTTGTTGGGGGCAAGGTATGATGCTTTGAGGCATCTCATACACCCTTACCTACCTAAAGGCAGGGGCAAATCAAGCCTTAAGTTTTCTTGGCTTTAACAAGATCTTTAGACAGCAAGCATACATACAGATTCCTACAGTTAGAAACCTAAGTGTAGGTGTGTCCATCTGGAGCTGAATCCCACCCTAGATATCTTTTTACAAGGACAGTAGAGAGTTGATCTGCCACATATTGGCATCTAGGATTGTTTGATACGTCTTAGTGTTTAACCTGGTCCCTGCCCCTCCACAATGGCCTGCATCACCCATGTCATATTTGAAAAAGCTCTTCAATTTTTTCAGATACCCAAGGTATCTCAAAAAACAGTGGATGCTTATGTGTAAGCAAGTGAACAGAGGATATTTTGTGTCTATAAATCCCTTTACAACACAAAAATGGCTCAGCAAGCATCTGACACCTACAATTTTTCCTGGCACTGAGCAGCTTGAAGTTCCAATCCTGTTTTTTTTTTTTCCCTTCCTTTGTGCAATGTCTTACGTAGTCGGTTCTCTGCTTTCATATAGTTTAAACGCTATTCATCTGACCTACTTTAGACGTCTTCATCTGATCAGGTCTCGTAGACCAGTTTTATAGTCAAGGAGACTACGACACGTTTCTACACTGCAATTAAACTCATCCTAAAGTATGTGGCTAAAATAGGTCAGATGAATCACATGCCCATTTCTCTTTGTTGTCTGTAAAGTATGGCTAACTCAAGTGTAGACATCCGAAGTTAGGTTGGATGAATCATGTAATATGGTATCCCTCAAGGACAGAGTTGGAGGGAGGAGCCACATTCCTTCTGAAGTGACTTGTTACCACAGCGTCTGGGGTTGTCAGAAGTCAGAAAGATTATTTCTGTGTACATACTTGTGCAAAGTATGATCGTCATTTCACATGTTCTTATTATTTATAAGTCTCAACATATTCAGAGTTTCACACTGAGAAAGTGAGTACAGGATTATCAATACTTGATTGAGCATTTTTTGGCCACTCAAGAATTTTAAACTGGTTTGGATTAAGAACAGGCAGATAATCATTCTTTTCACAGCATCTTGAACAAATGAGACATTTATGTATGGCCATGACAAAAAAACATCATGTTTCTAAAAACCAGTGGTCTGAACAGCCATGTAATGACAGGAAAGTTGAAACACATTCCTGATGGAATTGGGGACCAAGAAATCCATAAAGCAGGATAAGACATGCAGGACTGAACCTGAATATCATGGAATCATAGAATCATAGAATGTATTGCATTGGAAGGGACCTCTAAAGGCCATCTAGTCCAACTCCCCTACAATAAGCAGGGACATCTCTAAGTCACGTTGCTCAGAGTCCCATCAAGCCTGACATTGAATGTCTCCAGGGATGGGGCCTCCACCACCTGTCTGGGCAATCTGTTCGAGTGATCCACCACCATCATATTAAAGAACTTCTTCCTAATGTCTAACCTAAATCTACCCTTTTCTGCCTTAAAACCATTACCCATCCTGTCACTACAGACCCTTGAGAACAGATCTTCCCCTGCCTTCTTATAGGCCCCTTTCAGGTATTGGAAGGTCACTATAAGATCTCCCAGGAGCCTTCTTTTCTCCAGGCTGAACCCCAACTCTTTCAGCCTGTCTTCATAGGAGAGGTGTTCCAGCCCTGTCATCATTTTTGTGGCTCTCCTCTGGACACTCTCCAACAGGTCCACATCTTTCTTGTGCTGGGGGCTCCAGAGCTGGATGCAGTACTCCAGGTGAAGTCTCACCAGGGCAGAGTAGAGGAGCAGAATCACCTCTCTTGATCTGCTTGCCATGCTTCTTTTGATGCAGTCCAGGATGCGATTGGCCTTCTGGGCTGCAATTGAAAGGCAGTTCTGAAGATCCTTCAAAGGCAGTGCTGAAGAATGGTACCAGAGTTCAGATAAGTACCAGCACTTGTACAGCCTGAAGATTTAATACTGAAGAGGACTGTGAAACATCTGTAAGTTAGTCAGATGAAGGATGACAGAAACCTTTAGAATCTAAATATTACATGAATACATGTGTTCCTGTATTTACGTTAAAACTGTGTTTTACAAGCCTTTATGGCAGTATTGTTTATCTTCACTAATATGCCTTCGTAATGAGAAGACTGCTCTCTTTGGCAGTTAGGTGACCTGGTTCTGTTCCCCATAGTCTGAGCCTGGAACTTGCAACAGTTGGACATCATAGTAATGGATCAAAGTTTAGTTATGTTTAACACCTTGCTATGTCACATGAATTGAAAACAGAGAGACATAGAAAACTAGGTTTCATAGAAGGGAAAGAAAGTGAGATACAGAAATTAACCTGTATTTTGCAGTAGTCAAAGAGGTGTGACTCTTCATACTAAAAGTCAGTTTATGTGGCTTAGGACATTTTTATGGATTTACTCTTACAGCACATTGTAACATGGCTTTTTTATCATACCTCCATGCATTCTGTATTATCTATAATTACCGTACCTCTGGGAAAGTTATGAATACTGCCATTTTTTTACTGTCTTGATTTTTGCACCCTAGATTTTCCACAAAAAACCAAGGGAACAAAGGAAAAAAAAAACAAACCAAAGCAAACAACCAATAATGTCAAACAAGTATCCAAATGACAGTCTCTATAAAAAAGATCATCCTGAAATAAGCCAGTAGACCTCCCAGGAATGTTCTTTTACAAATATTGTCGCAGTTGGAATGAATACCTCTTGTAACATAAGCCTGCTACCATAACTGGTCTGACTTTGTTACAAGGCATCCCAATAGGAAGGAAAAAAAAAGTTGCAAAGTAGAGACATTTTAAAGACATGCAATGACTTTTAAGGGCAATACTCATTGACTATGACACAAACATCTAATGTTCCTAGTGTCACTTCCTACAATCAGAACTTTAGTATGTGCAGTAATTTCTTTTTTTTTTTAAGATCCTATTTCACTAGATCTTTTGTAAGGGGTTTTTAGAACTGATTACATAGAAGCTGTCAAGACCTATATTTGCCAGTTCTTTGAACAGTTAAGTTTTTTTTTGTCACAGTTGGGACCAGCCCTACACTTTCTTGCTTTTCTTTTAGCACACTTATAAACAAAATCTGGCTGAATGTGTATACCTATAAAGAAGAAAAGCCATCCAAGGCTTGATTAAGAACCAATCTGTATGTTTACAAATGTCTACAAACATTTGACTTGTGATAGATCCCATGTTACATCTGAATGTCTGTAGTGCCACATATGGATCTCTGAGGCAAAATGCGATTAAATGCTCTAACAGACACTGCAGGGCTGCCAGAAATGCCAGCCTCTTAGGAAGATTCAGAACAGACCTGTATTAAAAATGGACATTGGATTTTTAAATAACTAGTAAGAAAAATGGACATAACCAGTGACAAGACAGAATTTAGGAGCTTTGTTTATCTTAGAAAACTTTTTGCTCAGGCCTAGGATATGCTAGTTTCCATTAAAATTCATATTTCTTACAGACATTTCTTAGTGTTGTAAAATAATTATAACAGGATTGGATTTTGCAGGCCTTGGCCCTGCTGTATCATGGCAGAGGTTGTGACTAACCCTGATAGCCCACCATGGGCTTTGGCAATGGGGAGCTGTGCTGCGGAGGGACACTCCACACTCCTGCCCCTGCCCAGCACCCTGCTGCTCCCTGACACATCATTTGAAAAACAGAAATTCCCACCCCTTCCCGAGGAGTCTTCTGAAGAAAATAAATGGGAGAAGCTCAATACACCATATCCTTTGCACAAGACCTCCAAGGACAGCTTCAGTCACAAGGAGTGACCAGGCAGGCAGGTAGAGCTCTGCTCTTGTGCCTTGCCCTCGGTGTGCATCAGGAACATCTTGACAGTTTGTGCCCCTCACATGGCTGCAGCAGAGGACCTATTTCTGCTTCCTAGAATGGGCTTAATTTGTGAAATAAGGGTGTAGATGCTTTCCCTAAAATGGCAGCAATTTTAAGCTAAGGCTCAAATCAAGGCCATAGGAAACACTACTGATGAAATGTTGAGGTATCTGTGGAATCAAGTGGAGACATTGAGAACTGTTTTCCGGATTAAGCGATCAAATTTCATCCTCAGCCCCAATTACCACAACTTGCATTCATCATTACAGGCATCACCTATATCTTTTGAGATGACAGCTGCTATAGAAAGGTAAATTTCTATAATCATGATACATTTTTGTCAAATACATTGTAAGGTTTCTTATAGCTCATTGCTATAGCGATGTCATTACTGCTGTTCTTAGCAACTTATCCAGGCCACCACGGTCATTATGCCTTATTGAAGTGCACCTAGCGCAGCACAGTCCTAATCCGTCCAGCTGTGAATGGGAAAACAGGGATAAAGAGTCACTTTTTTTCTTACTGCCTGCAGGTAGGCTCTCTGTAATTAAAGCTATCAGAGATTTTCTTCATCAGTTTCTCCCTTGGCTCCCTGAAGTTCCACTCGCAAATTTCATTAAAACTCAATCTGTGCAATGTTTTTCTGGGCAAGATATATAAAGTCGCCCTTGAGATCAATGGTTTGTGAAGTGATGGGGTTTTGTTGCCCTGTAAAATAGTCCTAATATTTCTGTATACACACCACCAGAGGTTACTTTACACATGCAAGTACTTCACAAGCAGTTTGAACTATATCAGCTTATGCTAACATAAACTGGCCCTTGTCAGCTACAGGACTATGTAGATACAGTTTTCTAAACTCTGTAAGACTTCAAAGATGAATTTGCATTATTAGAGATTTTTTTAGGTTCTATTATATCACAATAAAAGGCTTCATCCTGAAAGAGAGAAAATCAGAATGCTCAGGCTTATTTAAGAAAATCTAATAAATATCGCTTCATTTTCACTCTTACTTTATGACTTCATGCTTCATGTTTTCTACATGAAACTCTTTTTGGTATGTTTGTGACTTCACAAACATTGCAGTCTAAGAATCCAGTGCCAGCTAATTTTGCCTTCTATCATTTTTTTCAATGACAAGTACGTGCGCACATGTGTTTCCTGCTCGAGGTGAGGTTCATATTTACAGGATATGGAAAGTTAGCATGACAAGAGTAATGACTGTGTAGAAGGAAATTCACTTTCGTTAACAGACATTCTATTTACTCTACTGTCACCTAGCATGATATGCCGCACACCATTTCAGCCACCAAAGTTCTTTTACTGACAACTTCCTGCCCAGAAAATGGAAACTTTGACAAAAAACTACAATAACAAAACAAAACAAAACAAAAGTCTGAGTTTACCCTGTAAAAAATATATCAGTTAGATCCTCACACCAGACACACCCATCCAGTTCCCACTGAGTCCACTGTTCACATAAGAAATTTATTTCAGAAGAGAATACTGAATTATTTGGTTTAATAAAAAATTGTTAACAAAAACACATTTTTTTTTAATCCCACTGCATTCCACTCACTCAGAGGCCTGGCTGTCTTCAAAACTGTTTTCCAAAACCTTTTAATTGGGAGTGAAGCTTAATTCTTCTGGCTGTAGATTCCCAATCAGCAGAAAAACTGGGAAAAGCATTCAGGGAGCTTGAACAATAATGATCCTCAGCATCTATCTATAGGATTACTGTGGAATGAAGAGGGAAAGGAGTAAGTCTGCATTCATAAATCCTAAAAAAATGGACCCAGAGACCCAGTCACAGAGTTAGAAATACCTTGTTCAAGCCAGTGGCTAGATTTGCAATGATGGGAGAACTGCAGGGCTGATTGATACTCTGACTAGAGGCAGGCACCACAAGAGTGAGTCATTTAAAGGAAATCATTTTTCATGCACTTAACACTACTACAAGCCCTCTGCACATAAAAACTGGGCTCCACGTGATTGCAAATCAGGGCACTAAAATGAGTATAAAACCAGGATAAAATCCCATGAATCGGTGCAAAGACTTTTTTTTTTTTTTCAGGGTTTCTACAACAATATTGGGAAAAAACCTATTTGAGTGTTGCCAGAAATGGCATATTTTGTATTTTTGTTTTAAAGATGAAATATTTTGGATGCTGCTTTCACTCAAGATTATAATCACTTGCAACCATTCTTTTGCAAAGGCTATAACACTAAAATTTAGAAGGACAAAATTTACCCACACAAGAAATTATATTCTGTGAAGAAAGATTTGGCCATAACTGAGCTCATATGAATAACTGAATTGAGAGTCATGGAATAATACTCCTTTCTGCTCTGTGATGCATGACTTTAATTTTGCACAGTGATATGGATCACTGAAAATGACCATTTCCAGGGTTATGGCAGAGCTTACTGATGATTAGACATCATAGAGTGCAACTGAATTTAGGTACAAAAAGGCTGAGAATCAGTTTAAAGATCTGAAGTTTTAGCTTTTGAGAAAAATGTGTGAATGGCTCACCAGTTACTAAAATAGACTGAGTGTTACAACAGCAAGGGCATGTAGACATTACTTGTGTAATAAAAATATGGGTGGTAACAAATTACATTGCTGTGAAGAGCAGATGAAGAGAGACGCCTACTGAAACCTGCTGCTGCCTTTGAACTTTAAAATTTTGACTTAATAAGCTCTGCACTGGTGCTGCTTAGCGAAGAGCTGTCACGAAGGGCAGATTTGTTTCACAGCAGAGTTGCTTTATTAAAAGTCCTCAGCATTTCCATAAAGTCCTGATTCAGAAACTGAAGGAGTTACATTGAACTTGACTGCTGACCTGACAGTGAGAATGGAGCTATTGTACCCAGAACTGAATATGCCTATCTGTGCTTCTTCTCACTAAGCTTCACACGGCAGTTATCCCCAGAGAGAGAGGAACCCTTAGAGATCTGAAAGTTGCTGACTGCCAGACTTTGAAACCCTGAACCAGACCCTAAAGTCGGCAGGTTTCATAGCTGTTAAGAGGTTAAAATACAACTTTTAACCTTCTCCCTTTTTTCTGCATTTGCTGTAGGGTAATCAATGGACTGCAAGCCATGTGCAACAGCATGGCCCATGTCGTCATCTCTGTGCTATTCAGCAAACTGCAAGCTAGATGTGCTCAATTAATAGCAAATATTGTCAGGGAAGCAGAGCTGGAAATGCTTATTTGGTACTGCATGAATTGAAGCTGCTTGTTTGCATAAACCACTAATTACCTCACTGACTCTTTTGCATTAAGCCTCCTCTTTATACTGTGCTCTACTTGGTGGGAAGGAGTCAGTACAATTTAGTACAAAATGTGACAGAAACTAATGCCTGGGAAGGAAAAACTCTAATGACACATTATGTGTTGTTCATTGAATGGCATTCTTTATTACTGCTGATCTATCAGGATAAAGAAAATCTCAGCTATACTCATTGGTCATACAAATAAAACACACAGAAAGGAAATTTATTCCCTCATCTTGAACCTTGGCAAAAGGCAGGGCTCCTTTCTGCTCTGCATGAAGTGCTAAGAAAACCAGCATTCTCCTAAGTCACACTCTTTTTTTGAGATTTTAACTGAACTCCAAACTCTGTGATGAAGATAGATCTGATTATGATTTGATCTAGAAATGACGGCAAGAAAAGGTATTTCACTTGTTTTCTCTTCTGCCATCTTGGCGACATAGAGGCTTGTCTTGTCCAGGAAACTTTCTAATGTTTTTTCAATGTTAATCTATAGTTTTCTTGTGTCTTCATCCTGATGGAAGCTGTGGTGCAGTTAGACATTTTCTTGTTAAGGCTGCACTGAGACATAGCTCTCAGTTCAATCCTACAGCTCCTTTAAAAGTGGTAGCAGCAGCAGCAAGCCATGTCTCATAAGCAAAGAAATGTAGAAAATGCACTGAAAATTTTAAAACAGAAAATATGCTTCACTTCTGTTACAAGACCTATACGGAGTCAATGAAAAGCTTTTTATGAGTTTCATTCGTTCTATGCAAAATTAATTTTCTACAATTTAATGCTCAGTTGTTCCCTCTAACAACTGAATGAACATAATTTTTGTCATAGGAGAAATAGCTTCCTGCTGCCACTTTCACTGAGCTAGAAAAGATTGTTTGCATATCATGTTATCAGAGAAACACTTTGTTTTGCACCATGGTGACAAAGCTGAAATAACTGTACAAGGTAGAACTGCAGGGTGTCTAACTAAGACTGCTGCAAGAAGCGATGCCAATGCCACAAGATGCTCTTTCTAATTCCTAGAAACTTCTTGTCACTACAGGCAAGTGAGGCGCTCCTCAGAATAAAAGCTCAAGGCAACATCATATTGGAAGATGGCTTTGAGGGCTTTGGGGTGAATGAATCCCAAAAGACACAACAGGGAGGGGGACAGGGGATTAGGAGAGGTGACATTGACAGTATTAGGTAAACAGAAGAAAGTGAGATGGAACAAGATATTTATTTCCTATTCATAGGAACTGATGGGGAAAATGAGGCAAAGATTTACTGACGATTTTATATCACTATTAGAGGGAAACTAATAACCAGCTCATGAGCAGGTTATCAAGAAGACAGGGCCAGGCTCTTCCGAGTGATGTATGCAAGAGGAGGAGATACAATGCATGTATGCTGAAAAAAGGAGAGGTTCAGACTGGATGTAAGGAAGAGTCTTTTCAACACAAGGATGGTCAGCAGTACAACAGCTTGCCCAGAGAGATTGTGCAGTTTCCATTCTTGGGGGTTTTCAGCACCTGACTGGAAAAACACCAGAGTAACATGGTTTAATCTCATGGCTGATCCTGCTTTGAGCAGGAGGTTGGACTAGAAACTGCGTGAGGTCCCTTCTAACATAAACTATTTTATGATCCTGTGATCCTATGGTTGTTCCATTTATTGTAGAAACGGGTCTTTTTCCAACCATAAAAATGAACTTTCTAGTTATCCTTATCATTGACTCAGCAGTAATTATTGTTCACAATAAACATCTGTTTGACTGCTGACTATTGACTTTTCATAACTATTGCTGTATTTATCTTTCAGATTAGTAATATTTTCTTTCATTTACATACAGACTCAATGCTTGCAAAAAGAAATGTAAGGTTATTTAGAGAACTTAGGAGAATGTGTTTAGCTTTCCTAGTTCAGATGCCAGAAAAGGCCCAGATAGTTTGCTACTAAGGGCATTTACCTTTTTTTAAGTAGTTTTAACATCATCTAGCAGGAGGATGGTATATGGGCTACAATTATTCTAACTCTAGTAAGACAAGAAGAGAATAATGCACTTTTGGGAGGTGAGGAAAGCATTATCTCAATGTTCTTCACACTTCCATCACTGTGCTGTTTGTATTACAATCTAGACAAATGATAGTCTAAACTTGGAATGCCTAGATTGTAGAGGATTTAAATCGTTTTCATGTTGGCACCATCTCAAATGGAGTCTTTAATAGTGCTGTTACACTTAAATTTTCTTTGGACTTTTGACTAAAAGAGAAAAGCACTCCTTTTTAAAGAGGCACCATTCTTGAGTTTTCAGAATTTAGGAAAAAAGAAAAATGGAATGTGGGGAATTTTCTCAGGTGACTAAGTCATGTAAGACAATTGTAAACTTATTTATCCTCCTTCTCAAATAAAAACTGAAAAGAAAACAGAGAAGAGACAGCCTTCTACTGCCTTGCATGTAGTATAGGTCCTCTACAATTTGTGAAACATGGATAAAGAGAAAAAGAACCCTGCAGGAAAGAATCATTAGATTTACACCTAGTGATTTTTATACATCCTGAGATTTGTTTTGACGCAACAAACAACAGATAAATCTGAGTGACTTTAAAAAAACTTATAGTGTGTGCTTTAAGTTTTTTGCTGTATCAGAAGAGCCAAATAATTATAGGAGCGAGAACTTAGTTTTGAATTCCTTAAGTTTGCTGGGCACTAAGCAGATGCACACTCAAGAACAACCTGCCAGTCTCTCTCCATGTTGTGCTGGAAGTTGTCACATTTACTTGTGTCTTCTTGCAGAATTGACTGGGTGAGCATATTGTAATATGGTTCAGTCAAAACAAGGTAACCCGGGAAAGAACCATTACTTAAACTGTTTAATCTAACCTGTCTCATTTTGACTATATTAGCAAATCATCATAGCAAATACTTGGAGACAATAAACACAGCCAAGAAGTTGACAGACATCTGGGAGTGGTCATGTCTTGTACAGTAGAACCAAGAAGATAACATCCATTCAAAACTTAATGATCCTACAAAGGAGAGCCTGGATCCTGTAAATCCTTTCAAAATAGTCTATGCAAGCCAGGGTATTAGATCTTTTTTTGTTTGATGTATTCCTTAAATAATTGCTCAGCATACATAAAGCATGTGTTAAATACAGTATTTAAAGCTGAAAAGTTAAGATTTCAAGAAATAAGAAATATCAGAGTCAAGATTTTAATATACCTTTCCTGTAGTCCAGTTGGGCACCTACCCCACTTTCTGGCTGAATCAGAGGCTATGTGTCTTCATTTATAAAAGTCAGGCATTCATGTGTATGGAGCTCGCAAAAATACCATCAGGTATATATATTGTGATCCACACTGAGACTGTATAGACAATTCAAACCCTGGCTTTTCCTATTACAAAAGCTAAGAACCTAATTTAGCAACCCAAACATTACTTTAACACAATTGTGTAATTTCCTGTTTCAACAGCTCATCACTTCATACATCTTCACATTGGAGTCCTGACCTTTTAGCTCTCTAAAAAAGAATACAGTCAAACTTAAGTTCACTGATTGCTGTGTAGCAATGGGGCAAAATTAGATGGCTGAAATTCCTGTTTTCATTATCTGTGTCCTCTTCTTCTTGGACAGAGCCTGTTATACTCAAAGAAAGGTGCTACTGGTTATCTCATGAAGCATGTTCTGAATGTTGTGTTGGTCAGTACCATGGATGAAGGCAAATTGAAAAAGGGGTCTTAGGCCACCTGAAAACTTCAGTGGTTCACTTTACTCTGATACAAGGACAGGAAAAGTGACTAAGGACCATTTCTGTTGTCCAATTTGAATTTATTCTGGGCAATAACTAGGTCCTACCGGTCAGCAGTGGAAGATGTGGAACAATATCTATCATGTTCACTGAGGAGTAGCTAGTAGGATTCTGGTTCAGTCTACTAGCTCTGCTGCTACAGAAAGCTTCATGTATTGTTCTTGCTTTAGAAGGAAATAAGTAGGTCTGGCTGTTGAAGTATTCAGGTTCAGTGATTTTCACAGAATCACAGAATGATAGGGGTTGGAAGGGACCTCTGAAGATCATCTAATCCAATCCCCCTGCCAGAGCAGGTTTACCTAGAGCAGGTTACACAGGATGGTGTCCAGGTGGGTTTTGAATGTCTCCAGAGATGGAGACTCGACCACCTCTCTGGGCAGCCTGTTCCAGTGCTCTGCTACCCTCAAAGTAAATAAGTTCCTCCTCAGGTTTAGACGAAACTTCCTGTGTTCAAGTTTGTGCCCGTTACCTCTTGTCCTGTCACTGGGCACCACTGGAAAGAGTCTGGTCCCATCCTCCTGACACCCACCGTTTAAATATTTATAAGCATTTATAAGATTCCCCCCCTCAGTCTTCTCTTCTCTAGGCTAAAAAGCCCCAGGCTGAAAGCTCTTGAAGAATAGAAGTAAAAAAAAAAAAGGAATGAATTATTTGTATAAACATTCTGCACTTATGAGGGTATTATACACAGTACATTTCTATAAACAGAGCTTTGTCCCAGCTGAACTCCTTAGATCTTCTCAAAACAAACAAAGAAGGTTTTGATAATAATAGAATATACTGAAGATACACAGGTTTCTGTAAACCTTCTTCTATAGCAAATGCAAACAAATCATTCACACATACCCAAGAAAACCAGAAGACAGCTTTCTGAAAAATGACCTGTCCAGTGACATTTGCACAGTATGATAGAAACCCCACATATATCACTTAAAACTCAGTGTTTGCTGGAGATACTGTGTTAGCTTACCAAGTTATCAAGTCAGCATGCATAGATGTGGTCAGTGTTTTGAGCCTCTGCTCTTCCTCTTCCCTCTAAAGTTCTATGTGAGTTTGGGGAAAACGCAACATTTTGAACTCAGAAAATAAAGCAGAAGCAGGGCTGTGGTGTGGGATAATGATTACTTCACAGGACACAGCTTGGGTTGCTACTGCTGCTTTCCATTTTGGAGTAAATGTGTGTGAACCATGTCAGATAAACATTTCAGCAGTGCAGATATATTGAAGGAAATGTTTAATAGAGTAATAAAAAAAAAAAAAGACTCAGATTCCTAGTCAGCTATCTATAGCTCTGAACGATGGAAGTTATCCATCTTGAATTCTCATGATTCTTGCAGTATTGGTTACCTCATTTGCATAAAATGAATAGAATAAATTCTTATGAATCCAAAAATATACGGTTGCCAGGATACATCTTTCTAGATGCAAATGAAAATGGGTTTGTGTCGACCAGCTTAAAATAGTTTGGTACTTAGACATTTTCTTATTAACATTAATAGTGATAAATGAAATATTACATATCCAGTGAGCTATTGAAATGATTTTTTTTTGCAATAGGAATATTTCAAGGAAATCTGAACTAATTTTTGTACAATGTAATTCCACTAAAATACCCCGCAGTTTCACTGTAGAAGCAGCATACAGAATGAATAAATATTCCATGTTTGCTTCTTAATAAACTTTCGATTTCAAAACGGGTCATTGTTTTTATTATTTTCAGCACTACAGCATTAATAACAAGCATTTATCAGTGTTTAGGAACACTATTATTATGCTTTGTCTATGTATATGTGAATAAGATCGTTACAGTTGAGAACCGTACCCAGGAAAAGTCTGTGGATCTAACCACATTCCTATATACAGTTGCACAGCCAAAGTCCCATTATTTAAAGCACAGTATTCTGACTTGCTAAAAAAATGACCAAAAAAAAATTTATTCTTATTTTTAGCAATAGATTTTATAAATCTCAACTATTTTAAGCTGTATGCACGCATATCAATATCCTTAATAGTCTATACCAGAAGTTTAATCACATCACTTTCCTAAGTTAATTTGTATAAGATTGACAAAGAAAATGAGTCTGCATTGAATGCCTAATGAAGATAATTAACACAGAAAATACATACATTTTTATTGTGTGCCATTCAAGGTGTGTATAGGTATTTTAAAGGGGGTTATATTTCCTATATATTGACTTCCAAACAGGTAGTCAAAGACAGGTCAGATTTCCATCTGTACTCAGCTGAGACTCCTGTATTTTTAGTGAGCAGTGTTGCTGCTCTAATCTGCCATGGCTGGTCTTCTGTCAGCAAAGGGCTGCCTGCCTATGCTTCTTCTAACGTCATGCATCAGTTGATACAAGAAAAATACTGGAGGTTTACTGTCATAAAAGCCTGATGTGTGAGGAGAAGGAAAGCTCTTCAAGCTGAAGAGATCTACAACAATTCAGATGCAGAAGTTTTCTCTCCCCCCTTACTAATGGTCTGTTGAGAGGAGAAAAGAATACTGCAAAACCACAATTCTCTCATATGAAACAATTTCAGACACAATTCTGAGTTGTAAAATTATAGATTAACTCCCTCCTCTCCTCTTTCGGTTTGTTCTCTCTCAAAATGTACTGGTTTTATTCCTAATTTTCAGTGGTATAACTGAGAAGAAAATTATGTTCCTAAATTCCAAAATAGCACTGAGGTTCATCTTCACAAGTGATGAACAGCTACAACTTCAAACAATATCAGTGGTATCGTGAATTATGCAAGTAATGACAGGATTGTACTGAATATTCATACAATTTACTTCATAGCACATATTAGCATTATCCTTTATTTCTGTGTTAACCATAAAAATAAAGTACTTCCAGACTGAGTAGATAATTAAGGGGCTGATTCAATGGCTACTGAAATTGAAGGCACTTTCCTTTGGCAATCTCTGAACTGAGCGCTAAACCTTTCTTTCCCTGAGAATGCTCTTTGTACTAACCTTCTTCGTTTCAGTCTGCACAGAGCTAAAAAGAGCATTAAGAAAGATGTTCTTTTATTTAAAAAATCAACTCCTACATGTAATACTTGAGAAAACTGGTAGATAAACACATTAGTTCTGCTTAGCAAGTTAAACATCAAAAGCTGAAAACTCATGTTCCTATTTCTGAGACAGCTGCTTGCATCCTGATGATTGTCAGTGTAATTCTGCATAAAGGCAGGAGTTTCAACACTTGCAAAGCACCATAGTCTACAAGAGATTAGACAATAATGTTCCAGGTAGATAAAAAATCAAGTATTTGCCAACATTGTAAATGACTTAATGAATACTTCCTGTAAAAAAAAAACAAAAACACCAAACCAAAACCAACTCTATGCCACCATTCAAATTACAGCAGGTGTTATAAAGCCAGCATCTAAAAAAAAAAAGTGGGACATGGCTGCAATGCTGCTATGTCCCAGTTGAGCCATGGCAACTGGTTGTGTATACATTGTCATAACTGTGAAGTAAAACGTGTTAAATTCCCCCGAGATTTGAGATTGCAAATCAATTTGGATGGGATTCAGTGTGAGATTCAGACTCTTACATTTTACACGTCTGTATGCAGGTGTCTTCAGCTAGATGTCTAAGTTTCCATTGCAGTGAAGACAGATTCACTTGTCTAGCAATGGGCATTCTGAGCTACCTGAGCTACTTCTATGGGCCACAGGACCTACAGGAGATCTGACGCTTCTGGAGGAGCAGTAGAAAACAAAGTAAAATACCCAAGGGCATCTTAAAAAGCCCTAAACGTTTCTGCTTATGCCACCAGTGGATCTGGCCCTGGGTCAGCAGAGGCAGACGCAACCTAAATTTAGAGGCACGATTCACCTGTGTAAATGTAAGCACATCCTTTCATCTGAGAAAATTTAGGGTATTGAGGTACTGGGATGGAGCTCGTAGAGATGAGGCAGAACTTTATAGGAATCCTGCACCACTTCAAAGCAAAAACTGGGTGTTATCCCTCACACAGTCTGAGTGATAAGAGATTACTTTATTGAGGAATCTGAGCCCTACCAATGTGCCTCTAATGGGATTTGTATCACACCAGCACTAGGATAAGACACATCCAGTTACTGTGGCTTGGTTAATACGCAATTACCCAGTGAAACAATTATTTCCTGGTCTCTAACGTCATTGTCCAAAGCTGAGAATCTGAAATCTATTGCTCATCTGCCATTTCCCCTACAGGCTGTTCAACTTCAATCTTATGGCAATGTGTGACGCTAAAGCTATGTAGATGTGCTACAGTCCATTTCATC
Organism: Eurystomus gularis; assembly: GCA_013400335.1. Lineage (NCBI taxonomy): Eukaryota > Metazoa > Chordata > Aves > Coraciiformes > Coraciidae > Eurystomus > Eurystomus gularis. Next base: position 55,594 of record VZZY01013060.1, on the reverse strand, counting down.
AATATATAACAGCCCCTTTGTTTTGGCAGGATTTAAAGTTGGACTTCTCTAACTTCTAAATACCACCCATACCCAGAATCAAAATATTCTTCTGGCTAAGTCCCTGATGCATTCAGTGCAGACAATCTGATAGCGTACATAACATGCACTAATAGAGTCAGAATGTTTCCAAATGATGGGTAACAGCTGCCTCTTCCTTTGTAAAAGCATCTAGTTAAAGACATGACCATTATTCAGCAGTCAGAAGGCATGCCCTGGAAAAATAAGTAAAAGGGGACATTACGCTGCTAGCTGGGAATCTGAGGTTCAGTTCTCTCTCCTGGTTCAAGTTTTTTGTGTGACTGTTCTTCCTGCTTGAAAGTGGAGCAATGCTATTTACTTCTTTTAAAGGGTACTTTGAGACTCGTGGATAAAAAATGCAAGCCAGCAGCTTAGTGTTCTACTAAGCCGGGTGCTGTAAGGGTAGCTATATTAAATACGTGCTACAGTAACAGGCACCAAGCCTTTTAATAGACTAAGTATGTCACTGGAATTACTTTCTAACTATAAAATTCAGAATTTTCAGACCGAAGAAGAATAATTCAAGGACATCTGGATACAGCCTGGGTAAAGGTAAGAGGTTAAAGTGTGTAAGCGATGCTGTTCTGGGATGCTTGCTCCGTGGGAGTGACGGGGTCAATTCGGCAGCAGAACCTACATGCTCACAGCTCTACCAAACCGCCCGGCTTCACAGCGCTTCAAAACTTGACTTATTCATGAGAATCACACCTCTTGGTGCCCACAGGCCCTTTCTTCAATGCGTCTGCCCCAGGCAGAATGCTGCTGTGAACTCTCAAGTTCACTGGCACAGTGCTGTAATGGCTTTGTGGTCAGCATCATGGCTTCTCACATTTAAAGACCTCGGCAAGCGAAACCCTGGTATGAACAAATAACCAGATATTTTTAAGCTGTAGTTCCAATATTGTTACTTGTAGGCTTTTTTCCAAGCGCCGCATAGCCACTCTTGCAACTTTAACCTTATTTAACCCTCAAAACAGCAAGAGGAAGTACAAAGTATTTTCACGAGCTGTGAATGGGCTCAGCTCTGGTTCTGACGTCTTGAGGAAGTGCTGCCTTCTGCAAAGCCAGAAATGCCAAAAACGTATTTGCCGTCGCACTGAACTCGAGCATTTACACACAGACCCCTCCCAAAATAAGAGAGCCCGACAGCTGGGAGGAGAGGGGACGGGATCTCTGCGAAACGGGGCGGATTTGGGTGGGCGCCGACGTCCCCGGGCGGGGCTGCAGCGCGGGTTCCAGTCGCACGCTTCCCTGCCCTTCTTTCTAGGCAGACCCCCCAGACCCCCCCACCCGCCGGGCTGCGGGGCCTGAGGGTCCCCGCGTAAGGTCTGTGGGGACACACAGGGGACCCCCTCCCCTGCAGCCTCTTCTCCCCGTTCCCTGGCTCAGAGCCGCGCCGCCGCCGTCCCGGGAACAGCTCCTGCCC
>VZZY01013060.1:0-53709 GCA_013400335.1 Eurystomus gularis | reverse complement strand
GAGGGGGAGGCCGGGGGACACAGCCAACTGTTGCCTGGGAAAGCGGCGGCCCCGGGCGGTGCCAGCTCCTGTAGCACCGGGGCGGGCTGGCTCGGCTGCGTTTGGGAAGGCGTCGGTCGCGGTGCGAGCTCCCACGGAGGTTCTCCGGTGGCCTTGCCCCAGCCAGGGCAGACGCTTCCTCTGGGCACAGGCCTTCCAGGGTGGAAGTCGCTGGGTTCTCGTTGGCGGCCGGTGCGGGGACCTGCCGCTGCTGCACCCGGGCCCGGGGAAGCCTGGCTTGACTCCAGCACTGGCCGAGGACATCAGTCAAACCACATCGTAGTGCCTTGCAGGAGTAAGTACCGCTGGGCTGTAGTGGGGGGAGAAGAGGGGACTACGCTCACGACTTCGATTATCCCAAAAACTTTCTGTTCCAGTTGCTGGTGGCTGTGGGATGCAGGGTGCTAAAAGCGCGGTGTGTCCAGAGGGTTGTGCCTAGACATGAGATGAAAAACCCGGCCCTTAACGCTGCCTTGGGCTCGCTGTTTGAATCGCTGTCCACGTTGGGATGTGTTACAGAAGACAGATACCACGCTTCCATCTAGTCTTCCTATTATTATTTCTTCCCTAATTTAATTTCAAGACCATTCAGCTATAATTTTATTTATCTGGTTTTTGTTGAGATCTTGGTAATACATGACGCCGCTGTGTAAAATTGAACACGCCATAATTCACTGACGACACAGCAAGACCCTTCGCATGCTTTCAGTGGTGTTGCTCATAACTCGCGAGGGTGGTGATGTGCGTTGGTTTCCAGGCTGTTCCTGGTAGTCTTTGATTGCCATACAGCCCATCTTTGCGCTCTCTGGTTTTGTTTACCAGCTCTTAAAGGCAGTTTAAACTTTATGGGAAAAGGGTAAGTTAAGGGGGATAGGGATGTTTTTGCTTCACTTCTCCTGTTCTCACCATTTGTGAGGCCAGAAAAAATGAAAACGACTTTAGCTGTGAACTCTTAGCTGGGGAGAGCTGGAATGAAATGTTATCGTGACATGAGGTTGCCTTGTGGGCAAAGAATTTCACATGCTCAGCACTGCTCTGCAAAAATACCCCAACTCATATTACACAGGGAACAACCAAGCTGATACTTCCCTTTTTTCTGTTATGCTAAATTTTATATTTTTATAACGTATAAGGAAGACTTACCAGCAATGTACTTCATTATTTTTTGAAGGAATAAACTTTGTAGTTTCTCATGTTTGATTCTCCCTTCTGCTTCTTGTAATACCTCTACAGGCCCGAATTAAAAACTAATGATAAACCCCAATTACTAATGAACTTAGCTTTCCTAAGGTACACTTAAAAAAAAAAAAAGTTTTAATGAAATGAAACTAAAGATTATGGGAATAGCAGGAAGGGTTTCACGTAAGTTAAAAAAAACCCCATGAAGTAGCAACTAAGAATAAAATTCTTCAGTTTGAACCACTATAGTATAGTCTGTCTGGTCTTTAAGGTTTCACTTAAATGTAAAGTGGTAAATATAAATGAGGCTCTCAGGATTATTTATATGGTTTCTTAATGACTGTCCAATATTTTATTGTATCCTTCTCTGTACTTTGTCCCTACCCTCCCGTGCTGGTTTTGCAGTGACACTTCATTTTTTCTGTGAACTAATGTTCTTTATTAAAAACAGAAAATACACAAACCACAAGTGATTAAAAAGACAATGTATGCCAGTAATTAGAATAAAAAATATTTGGTTAATTCACAAAGGAAGAATGGTGATCATCTTGAATACTACTGCAAAGTTACTGTCAGCAGATGTCTTTTCACAATAATAGTGAGTCTATTAGTGAATTTTACAGTGCTGGGAAGATAATTCATTGTTAGTGTGCTTAGCTTGTCTTCATGACATCATTTTTTGACACTGTTTTGTCAGGCTGAAATATCTTGTCCTCAGCAGTATGGTAGTCTCACAAAGACATTGAGGATTTGCATGTGCAGTATGTTGCAGTTTTACATGTTATGTGTTATACAAAATGAAAGCTTAAAATGCCTATCAAAAATACTAGATGTTATTTAGGTGAAGACCAGTTCCAATACTTTAACAGAAAACATACTAAATAGGTGCACAGATACTATAAATAAGACCTCTTTAATCGATCATACTTACGTATTTCCAAATACCTTTTTAATTAGAGTTTTTAGAGTAACTGTACAAGAGTTTTGTAGAATCACTGGCATTCTTTAGCACTAGGTGCAAAATGCACGTGAACTTGATCGTTCAGTTCACATTTTAGACAACACAGAAAAATATTCTATATCCAAAACCTGTATGCAATGCAGACTTAATTAGGTCTCCTATTAAATCCCTGGAGACAAACTGAGTATGTCAAGGTGACCTGTAACATCAGTGGACAGGGGAATATGCATATTAAAAATATAGGTTGATTTGAAAGAGCCAAAACCTCTTAGTGTTTCCTCTGTACTGAATTCAGTATGTATTTGGATCTGTTTCGGTGTTATCAATCATTCTTTTAGCAGTGCTTTCTACTCATGTTATCTAGGAATGCAAAACAGTAACATTAAATCAGAGAAAACAGTTTGAGAGGCATGAATTAAAATATGTAATATATGGGGCAGCTTGAGAGTTGCAAGAAACGCACTCATAAATTTGAATTTTGTTGTTTAAATTAAAATTGTTATAGAAGCTGCTATGCACTCGTGTGTGAATGATGATGAGAGAGTGATGTGAATGGTGTGAGATGTATGGGTCCTAATTCTTGTGAATTTACCATTTTTCTACTTTCACCGAATTCCACTTCAGACTTCTAATTAAAATGGAAAAATGTGCCTTATTTTCTGTCTTTATATACTGCTTGGTACAAGTTCTTTATTTGAACTTCTAGCAGTAGTTGCTTCTACAGGAAAAATAACAGTGATAGATATAGGACAAATGCCTTTTAGGACAGATATGACCCAGTGCAGCACTGACATAGGCGCTTGAAAGTTTTTATTATTTAGTATTGTGGATTTTAAATGTTTAGAAATAATCTGATGGTTGGTATCTTCATGTTGACATTAAGTTAAATATTGGCCATTTTTACCTTAATTCAGGAATGGTTACTTTTGCATGCTAACGTCTAAAATACTCTTGTCTAAATTAGGAAGTTGTCAATAGACTACAAAGCTAGTGGGACTTTTGGGTGCATTTTATCCTTTTTTTCCTGTTCATGCTAATACTTATGTAGGGCTGTTCATAGTGGCAGTGGACAGGTTGGCCTTTAATGTCAGGGTTTGAATGACTTGCAGTACAAAAGATGAAGCTAGTGCCTAAGTCTGAGGCTTATTTTTGAGTAAATCTGTGTAAGGAATTAGTGAAGGTTGTAAAATCTGAAAAGTTCATTTTGAAGGCTCCAGTAGCAGAGCAACTTGTGCTCTGTGTGCCTAACACAAGTGCTAGTCTGGTTTGGTTAAATTCTTAAATTAATAAATGTGATCCATGAACATATGTACCTCAGGCCTATTGAAGAGCATCAATACAACATGTGGGTTGTCATATCTAGATATGACATGGAGCATACTGAGATCCTGAGTTTGATCACCTTCTTGTCTGTGGTGAGCTCTGGACGAACTGAGTCATACCTGGACACCGGAGTTCACACAATTTACTAACACTGTGGAGGTGGTTCAGTGTTTTTAAGATAATTTATAGACTTACACTGACCTTTTAGATAAAAGCCATTCTGTACTCTCCTATAGCTCTCTGACACACATAAGTTTAACTTAAAATTTAAGTAGTTGTTAGAAGCTTTTTTATATATATAATTCATGGAATTTTGTAGGGGAGAATCCTTCTCCCTGTTGCATTACAGCCTGAATTCATAAATTATTTGAGTAGCCTATTTTACAGTTAGATGCCTCAAAGCTAAGGTTCATGCTCTTAAAACTCATGTCTGAAAGCACACTGTTGTCTGTACTTCTTACTGTGAAGAAAATCAGGTGCACAGAGCTTCATTTCTGCATCCTTCCAGAGCTGTTACCACTGTGACTGTTCTGTAGAGTGGCATTTCTCTCCTGCCTTAACTGCCTTTGGCAGCCTGAGGTGGGAACATTCCCTCAGGATTTGAAAAGCTTGTTTTGCTAAGAAATAAGTAAGTGTAAGCTATTTACTCAACTGGAGAAGCATTTGCAATGATGTTTCTTTCTCGCTGATCTCCTTATATTCAATGGTGCATTAATTACATCCCTTAACTCATGAAGTGTAAAGCTTGATTCTCTGCCCCCTTTTCAGCTTGAAGTAAGTTGAGCTCACATCTCCCTCTTCCCAGAGGGGTACAACAAGCAGCGTGTCATAAGCTGTCCTTTATTTCACCTGCAACTGTGTTACTTTGAAAAGAATGATTAATTAGGCCAGAGGGAGAGTGACTCCTACCCTGTTATTAAAGCACTCAGGTGAGGGAAACCTGTTTTCTATGAGTGCTTCATTCTTTCATCCAGTAAATATTTTTCCATTTCATGGCTTCAGCAAGAATAGTCTAGGACAGACCATAGTCTGTGGGTTAGGGCACTACCCTGGCATGCAGAGATGTGGTTGTGAGCCAGCCTCTCGACCTGGAAAGAGCCTACCACCCACTTTTACTTCCTCTGTGGTTGCTTTCCTCATGCTTTTAAATTGCTTGGTGATGTTTGGGGGCATGCTCCTGTCTTCTCATCTGAAACTTCAAAATTGCATGACTCCTTTCCTCATCAGCTTGTGAAAGGGATGACTTTGTATTTTGCTCCTGGCAAGGCCCGAGGGTTTTACAGCCCTTTGTAATAACATAGGTGCCTCTTGAGCTTCCAGGATAGGTGATGTTTAAGGTACAGCCTTCACAACTGTTTCCTATTAGGTTACGTGGCTTCCTGTTTGCTATCCCAGTTATCTTAATTTCCATTACCCAAATTTATTGTAGCCATGCTCAAAGTTCTCCTGTGAGTCCATTTTGTGCTTCTAATCTCATATGGACGGGTAAATCTAAGAAAAGTAAGAGGAAATGGCCTCAAGTTGACCTAGGGGAGGTATATTAGGAAAGTTTTATTTACTGAAAGAGTGGTCAAATATTGGAATAGGCTGCCCAGGGAAGTGGTGGAGTCACCATCTCTGCAGGTTTTTAAAAAAACACGTAGATGTGGCAGTTCAGGACATGGTTTAGTGGTCATGCTAGTGTTGGCTGGACAGTTGGACTTGATGATCTTAGAGGTCTTTTCCAACCTTAGTGATTCTATGATTTTGTGGGGATGAAGGCCAGAATTTGGCAGGACTGCGGTTCCCTTCAAGAGGAAGACTTTATTTTGGAGTTAGAACAAAACTCCTGATTTGATTCAGTTGTCCAGCATAGGCATCTCTTCCTTACTGAAATGCTCTATGACAGCCACTGCATCTGCGCTTGGCCAGCAGATGCAAGATGGCCAGAAGACCCATGTCCTGCTTGGACTAGTGCTTGCTGGGAACACAGGATATGTTGAGACAGCTTGGTGCTGTTTGCCTCTACAACTGAACTGAGCACAGTAGTCCTAAGACTGTTGTTCTCTAGGCTGAGTGTGGTTAGACTGAAAAGTGGGAGGAAGGTGTTATTTTCTTGTTTTTTTCCAAAGACATTTCAAAGAAAACCTGCTTTCTGTTTTATTTTCTTCATTGCGAGTGTATTTGGTACCTAGCCTGATCATTATAATTTTCATTTTGCAGCTGCCCTAGATTAAGTCTGGAAGGTTAGCTTGAGTTAATGGTTTTCTGGGAAGAGGGGCAGAAAGTTCGTCTTCTGATTTCTCTCACGCATATTAATAGTGGTGTGGAGCTGTGGGGCAAAAATTCATTACTGTTGGTTGTTAGCTGGTATGGAAATGCTGAGTGATGAGGAGCTTAGGGAGCTGAATTGGTTTTGGAGAAGAAGGAACATTCTCCGTGGTAGCTGATCCATATGATCGTATCTCCAGTAAACCGATTCCAGAATTGTGTTTAAATAGCCTCCATGAGACACGTGCAGTCATATGTATTTGGTACAGATGATTTGCTGGTCCTAATTTTTTGGAGGGCGTTCGTGTAGTGCTGTGGAAATTGGAGGAGGGAGGCAATGTGAGGGGAAAATTTTATAATAATAATCCTCAGAGTCATTCAAACCTGTTCAGATTTTAGAAGATTAGATTGTTGAATTCGTTATGTTTTATTTCCAGGAACAGTCTAATTTTGTGTCAGTTATATTTTCTCCCACCCACATATACACGATCTGACTGTTCTGTATTGCTTTGTGGCACACTGTTTTGCTTCAAGGATCATCTGCAGGCTGTTGGTGACTCCGTCAGATAAATGTTGGCATCTTTAGAAGCTTCTGGAAATAAGTCTGTAAATCATCTCCATAATAATTGATGGTGGCAGAGGAAATGGGAGCTGATATTCTGTAACCGTTTCTCCTGTGTTTTTATTATTAAAGCATAAATGCCCCGTAGGACTGGAACACTTCCCTCGCCCTCTCACAAGGCTGTGCTGCAGCAGAGCTCTGTAATAGCAATTACTGCGGGGATGATTTGCTGTTCCAAATGAGATCACAATGAGGATGCTGGAAAATGAGTCTCTCTCAAAATGTGTTTCATGTGCTGAATACTTGAGAGATTTTGTTAAGAGTGCGATACTTAGGTCTGTGGGGTTTATGTTTTTTATTAGAGAAGGTGTTAAAAAATCCACTTCTTATTTTGTATCAGTATCTCTTGTATTCCAGAGGAAAACAGAAAATATTTCCTGATCTTGAAGTATTCTGGGAATATGTTGCCTAAGGAAGATAATCTTAATGCTTTTATTTATTTTATTTTTTTTCCAAAAAGACAAGGAGAGAGCACACATATTAGAAGCCTTAGACATGTAGATAATCTGCTTGTCCGTTTTTATACTGTGAGACAAAAAATTATTTGGGTCTGACTACTTACACCCTTGTTTTACTGAGGTTTAGATTCATTATGGCACAGACAGTATCATGTTGTCCTTTACTGAACTAAAAGTAAATCTGCCAAAAAAAATCCCCTTTTGTTCTGCTGCTGAGGAACACTGTGGGCTGCCAAATCCTGGCAGTCTGAGTCACCACAATCGTAATAAAGTGTTTGTACTTTTGTGGTTGCTATTATTCAGTGTCTTCTAATTTATTCATGAGGCAAAGGGACACCCACAGGTTAAAATACTACTTTTTAAAGAAATATTCCAAGTTGATAGTGAAATTACATTTGTCAAAAGAGACTTAAGTACACACTGGTAACACAAATGGTATTCTTTAGCATTAAGAAACAAATATATACATATATTTTTAAAATTTCATTTTCTGTATAAGAGCAATGTTAGACTTCAAAATATGATGGGGTTATTTTAAAATCCTTACTGAACTCTGCTGTTTTGGCCATCTGATCTGACCTGATAATGATCTAATAACCAGGGAGACTGTTTCCTTCCTTAGAAAAAAAAAAAAAAGAAACCAAAATGTTTTAAGGAGAGAGACTCTGACCCTGAAAATGCTTATCTGTATTATAACTTTGATGCGTGGGCTGTGACCCAGCAAGCGTAACTCATGTAATTGAATTCAGTTGTTTTCTCTCCCAAACAAAGCAGTCAAATATTAAGTTGCAATATTCAAATAAAACTCAGAATGACTGCACATAAATGGCTGAGGGAAAGCAAGGTGGTTCTGAACCTACGATAGGTACCTATAGGGCTGAAAAATACATTCCCTGACTCCAGAGAAGATGTGTGGAGGTGTCCTGTGTGTGGCTGTGTCCACTGTAGTGGATTGGCTAATATGTGCTGTTGCCTGTGCTTGGGTGGGAAAAGGGAGTTCTTATAAATTCCTGATAATATCACCTGTGCATGGAGAGGAGATGGCTTTCCATATAATTTCTCAATTCTCCAACTGTTTATGGGTAGGAGTTCTCATGATTTTAGGGTTTTAACTCTAATAGCAGTTATTGAGGCAGATACAGTGATTTCTTTCTTTCTATTGATAAAAGAACAACAAGGCTTTTATTTTTTTTTTTTGCCTGATAACAGGGAATTCTGTGTGTTATTTACCCTTCCCTATCATAGAGCTCCTGAAATTTCCTCTCAAAAAACTCAAATTTGGTAAGTCAGATAATTAATAAATTTTGCTGACTGTCTTGTAGAGCTGCTGAAGAAAGGGAAGGTGAACTGAGCTGGGTGTGGGTGGTGGGCACTGGGGCGGTGTGGTACATGTATGGAAATTCATGCAGCAGAAAGTCCTATGATTTTAATTGCTGCTCTGCATCTTACTATCACTACAGCTGTTTCCTGAAAAAGAGGTTTGCATGCTATTGACAGGACATTCACACAAAGAAGATGGTAGATAAGCAAATGCAAATATATTACTTGCCCTCTGTCCTTTAGTTTTTAATACATTCTCTAGTGACAAGTTCAGCATGAAACACTTGGTGGCATGTAATTATATATGCATTAAGTAAATGGCAGTTGATTCATGGTATCCCTCTCTCAGGGTGTATATTCTTAATGCACTGAGGTAGGGATGAGTGAGGAGTAGTACAGCTCTGAGCTTCTTGATTCATGTGGCAATGCAGTCCTGCTTGGGGTGCTGACTTCCTTTCTCCTTTCTTTTTGCCCATAAAAGGAGAAAAGTGCTGCCATATGACTCGCTTGAGAGAGAATCACAAGATGAGGATCAAGGGGGGAGGTTGTTCAGGTACCTTTGTTTCTTGTACATGGTACAAGACATTCTGCTTTCTGCGTTTAATGTCATACTACTAGCAGAGTATGTGGTAGTATTTCTTTCAACTGACATTGAAGTAAAACATTGGTTTTTTTCTGTATGGATGAAAGATTCTGAAGGGAAGTTGGATATAAATGAGTTTGAAAAGAAGATTAAAAACCTCAGTTCTCAGGGATTAGGCTGTCCTCCAAACCTGCAGACACTTTCCTGCTGGTAGCTAAAGACTGACTGTAGTCTTCCCCTATCTTGTGCCAGTGGCTGCAGGTAGGCAGGCCTAAGTTTATTGCTTAATTTTGCACTGTTAAAAAGTTCCACCTTCAGTTTTCCAGAAAGCAGATTATTCAGGTGATTCTCTGAAGACTTGCCCAGAAATCAAATCTGGTTATCTCGGTGCCTTTCTGTGACTGGAGAAGTCCTTGAGCCTACTTGCTCTGCAGTCTTACAGTGACTTCCCATGTAGAGTAAGGCAAGATTTGCCTGATGTCCTTTGATATATTCTGGCAAAAAGGACAGCCCTCCCACTGATGAGAATCACCTTGTCTCCACAGAGCAAAGGCAATTAACAACTCTAAATATATTTAATTTCCACTCAGCTTTTGTCATGTGTTACTCACTGGTGTTTGATGGGCTCCTGATTCGGCATTAGAGTGTGCAGCCAGCATCAGTGAACTGCCAGCTTCAACCATGCTGCCTGCTGATGTCCTGTGTGTGTGTTCAAAGCCATCTCTGAGTCAACGATTCACAGTATTGATCAGCTTCGGTTTAGTCAGCCTTGTATGTTCCCTTTACTTACTGATGGCATGAAACAATTTGACATGGGGGCTTGTGAATCAGCTGTCTCTCTTTTTGCTCAGTCCAGTGCATGATGTTTTAGAATTCACACCAGAATGGATCTACCTGTGGAAACCAGACTTTTTTCTTTGACAGTTGTGAAAAGTGGAGATCTTCGACCCAAACTTTTACTTTCTTATGAAATGAAGTATTTTGTAAAGGAGTCCAAAGGGAGCTGGAGGAAATGAAGATCTTAGTAATGAGCAATCATTTCCTAGCATCATCCTTTTCGAATGTCACCATAAGAATCCTGGGAACAGAGCAAAAGGACCATACTAATTCTGGACCTGAAATCACTTTTTCTTTCAGGCTGGTTTATTAATTTTTTTTCCACTTCAGAACTAGGATGTAGGCCAAGATCTGTGAGAAGCAGATGTATGTCTCATGCCAGCAGTGTTATCATCACTGGGATTTAATGAATTTACTTCACTTATGTGGGAGGGTTTTTGTTGTGTTGTGGATTTTTTTATTGTTTTTCTTGGAACATCTGATAGTTTTCTGGTTAATTGTAGTGATGGTCCTTAGTTGGGTGTTAATGTCACTGTCGGAGTAGGTGTGTCATCTTCTCATCTTTTTGAAAGACAGAAATTGTACCTGTAGTTCAAGGCACTATGATTAAAGTATTCCTAGGTAAATTGAGATGTAAGAGTTTATCATCTGCAGCTATTAGGTTGAGCAGATGGTTATTAGGTGGACTCACTGGACCAGACTGGCAGCCAGTACTTGCCACAGTTATAAATGGTTCATCGAGGTTTTACAGAATAATATGCAGTTTTGTCAATACTGTGGTGGGCTGATGCTGGCTGTGGAGTGGGTGCCTGCTTAAAGCTGCTCTATCACTCCTCCTCAGCTGGGTGGGGGGAGAAATATAACAAAAAGCTCATGGGCAAGATGATAAATATAGGAAGAAATGACTCATCAACTACCATCATGAGCAAAACAGACTAAATTCAGGAAAATTAACTTATCCAAATCAAATCAGACTAGGATAATGAGAACAAGGAATAAGTCTTAAAACACCTTCCCCTCACTGTTTCGTTCTTCCTGGGCTTGACTTCGCTCCTGAGCTCCTGATTTCTCTGTCTCCTCCACTCAAGCAGCACAGGGGGACAGGGAATGGGGGTTACAGTCACATTGTACACATTGTACACATTGTCTCTGCCTCTCCTTCTCACACTCTTCCCCTGCTCCAGCATGGGGTCCCTCCCATGGGAGACAGTCCTTCACAAATGTCTCCAACATGGGTCCCTCCCACAGGCTGCAGTTCTTAATGAACTTCTCCAGTGTGGATCCCTTCCATGGGGTTCAGTCCTTCAGGAACAGACTGCTCCAGCATGGGTCCCCAACGGGGTCACAAGTTCTGTTGGCAAACCTGCTCCAGTGTGATCTCCTCTCTCACTGGGGCCATAGGACCTGACAGGACTCCAGCATGGGCTTCCCATGTGGCCACAGCCTCCTTCAGACATCTACTTGCTCTGGCATGAGGTCTTCCACAGGCTGCAGGTGGATCTCTGCTCTGGTGCCTGGAGCACCTCCTTCCCCTCCTTCTTCACTGACCTTGGTGTCTACAGAGTTGTTTCTCTTATGTATTCCCACTCCTCTCTCCTCCAGCTGCTGTTCTGACACAGAGTTTTTCTTTTTCCCCATTTCTTAAATATGTTATCACAGGGGTGCTACCACTATGGCTGATGGACTTGGCTTTGGCCAATGATGGGTCTGTCTTGGAGCCACTGGCGTTGACTCCATCAGACATGGTGGAAGCTTCTAGCAGTTTCTCACAGAAACCTTCCCTGTAGCCACCGTGCTACCAAAACCTTGCCATGCAGCCCCAATACACAATACCATTACATTTTTAAGACTCCTTCGAGGTAAGATGAGTTAGGAATGGAGAAGTATGTGATGAGATGATCTGTAGGTAAGTAGTTGTGAAAGGGGTTTATGTGTGTGTACTGTCAATGCAATTTTTCAGTATCCTGTGACACTGCATAATCACAGCTTTACAGAGTTTTAAAGGCAGTGATTCTTGCTAAGCATAATATTTACATCCGCATTTGCACATTTGGAAAATTTTTATATACCTCTGTTGTGTTTAAAAAGACTTCTTGCTTATGGGGTTTTTTGTGGAAAATAAGGGTCAATGTTTCTGATTCAGGTTTGTGTGAAATTTTTTAAAGTAAGTAAATTAGGATTTCTGATTTAGAAGAATGAAACAAATTTGTGAAGACATATATATGTTTGTGAATTACTGAAAAAAACCCACAGATTTGTTCCTGAAACAAATTCCCTTTCCTTGTAAAGGAAATTTCTTCCTTGGCCACCACCCCAATGTGCGTGAAGTTTGGAGAAGCAGGGTTTTAGCTGCTGTGCATTGGGATGCTGTCAGTAGAGCTATGCCTGCTTTATACTAGCTGACAGTCGGGACCATTGTTCTACTGGCAGCAGTCCAGGCTTGCTGAAATTAAGAAGTCAGACGCTCATCTTCAATCTGAACACATAAAAAGATTTGAAAACCTAGAAAGTGCATATTTCCACGTATGCTGCATATAATACATGAGGAAACACAAATGCTGTTACACATTTATTTGGTTCTGTTCTCTTGGTTTGAAAGCAACAACCACCTAGCTGAGGATGTGATAGTAAGGGCAGAAGCTATAATGCCTGGAAAAGGTGGCCTGTTAATTCTGAAATGCATTGGCTACTTATGGAATTAACTTCTAAAAATGATGTTCTCCAGGAGCAACTGGGTACTAAAATTGTGATGCATGTTCATAGTAGGAACTAAATAAGGAATGGATATGGCATGCGAGTGTACTGTTACATTTTTAGTGCTGTTCGTGACACAGTTTTGTCCTGTGCCAACTAACGCTCTCCCAGCTAATGCCCAAGCATATTTCTGGGGTTAGGCGAGATGATGGACCCTTTCCAAAAGGCTGCTTGGATCTGGCCAGGCTGTTTTGGAGGGACAGGATTTTAGTTGTACAGCCACGAGCTGTACCATGCTTGCTGGTTCCAAGCCCAGAGCGTGGCTATGTGACCTGGTCTGTTTTATTTTCTGACACATATGTGGGCACAGATCCTGCTTTCCAGGAAGCTGGGATTCAGCAGCTTCTTTAGGAAGGCAATGGCAAGATGGCCCTTGTGTGCTTAGAATTCTGAGTAAAAATTCTATCCAACCTGAAAGTGAGAATCTGTGTCTGGAAAACTGTAAAAATAATCCAGAGCAATTTAAAATTGTAGAATAATTGAGGTTCATATTGTTTTTATAAGAAAAGCTGCAGGGAATACACAGGTATAATTAGCCATTTTGAAAGTGCTGTTTGAAAAAAAAAAAAAATTTATGAAGAATTGTGGCCTGGCATTTTAAATAAAAATGAATAAATTAAATGTAAGCAGATGGTGTCTACAGTGTCCTCAACCAGAGGATGTATGTCCTGGCAGCAGTGTAAAATTTATCCCTATCCTAAACTTTGCCTTCTGTTAACTAAAGGAGCAGTAACAACCTGCTCGCATGAACCTGGCGTGATCTTTCAGTTTTCACTGGGGAATCGCTGTCTCAAGCAGATGTTTCAACCCTCTTCTAATTGTCTGATTGCCTTCTGTCAAGGAGGTACAAGTCTAACTTTATATTTAGCAAAAACTATAGGGCGTGGGGTGTTTTTGTGTTGTAAAAAAAAAATTTTTTTTTTCTTCTTTTTTTTTTTTTTTTTTTAATAAGCAATGCTAAAGCTATTAGCATCCTAATGACTTAACAGAGTCTGGTCCAACAGACACCTTATAGGTTGATACTAGCTTGTGGAGCACTTCCATCTGTCTCACCACCTCACTTCTATAGGAGATGACGAGTAGCTTTTGGGATGGCTGGTGAGCTGGCCACATATCCCTCCACCTGGAAGTGGTCCAGCGATCAGAGACTGAGCTTCCAGCCCCTGCATGGACATTGATGGGCCAAGTGCCATTCCTGGGCTGGGAATTCCTGGTGCGGTTTGTGGTTTGAGGGTTGCATGGGGAGGGAATCGAAGCTCGGGTCAGGATGCTCTGCAGACGAACTGCTCTGAATTACCTGCAGCTTTCTGCGTAATATTTAAATAGTACCAGCTTGCTAGTGAAGGCTGTAATGAGCCTGTGCTTTTTCAGGAGATACATTAAGTGTGTTCTGCTGCTGCTCCTTTTTTATTTTTTATATCTGAAACATGGAACATGTACTTTCTACTTTCTGAGTAATGGGCTTCTAAAACATGAAATAATATTGTGGTTCCATAGTCCCTAGTCCTCTGACACACACTTCATCTTCTTTAAGTCTTCTGTTTCACCTTTGAACTACAACATTATGTAGTCCATTCTGTAATGCAACTTAACTCTTTAACTCAGTGTCTTTGCTATGTATGCTTTGCTGAATGCTAATCATACAGCCTTAATTATTTCTTACACAGCAGGAAACTTTCAAAGGAGCAGCTGTGTTTTGCCTTAAGTCAAATTAGTTGTGGACTATGACTGCTCAAATCCCTGGGTGGATAATAAGCTTTACACCCAGCAGGTCCTCCTGACTACTATGCTGAGGGTACCAAACTGACTTCTGCGTTTCATTGTATAAATGCATTTTAATGAGGGATAAATTGACTCACTGGATGTTACCAAAACAGTAAAAGAGAATTTTCTCTTCTGCATTGATATGTGATAGTTTACCTTCAAGTTGGCATCCTTCCCTTAAAGCAGCGTTAAGGTTTTTGCTAAGGTTTCCAAAGTGTCTCTTTATTTCTGTCCATTTTTATCGTGATGATGTTAAAGAAGTGATCACTTTCCTTTCTTCCTGACTCATGACTTCTCCTGAGGAGAAAAGCAGTTGCTTAAAAACATGTTTCTTCACCCTCTGTTTAGGTCAGAATGTTGTAAGAAGTATCTTGATGTTTAGTTATTTTATAAACATGTTAAAATGTTGTCCCTCTTGGTTCTCTCCAGCTTTCCTGTGGAACTCTGATACCAGTCTTGGCCTGTTTATCTCCACTTTTATCTCCACTTTTAAAAGACCCAAAGCTGGAAATTTGAAGCTCTTTCAGGCAGAGTAGTTTATCCTCTCTCTCCCATGGCACTTGCTTTCCCACTCAGTGGCATGTCTCTCAGTCCAAATGGCTTATACCTCACTGAACTTGCCTTGCAGCCCATTCCATGCAGTTATTGCTGTGGAACAACAAGTGCTTCCTGGCTTCTGTTCATAGTCTTTTTTAAATGTCCATTTCATACTCCTTCATCATATTAACTCTATGAATTGGACTGACATTGTTTTTACATCCCATTTGAGATTGTTTTAGCTTGATTTTGCTTTAGACTGAAGAAATTTGGATATATGGTATAAATTTTTTAAAAGCTTACATAGCAGACTTCCAGAACGTAATGTGTGTTTTCTTAAAAAAGTAATTCAGTACTAGCTACTTAAGTAGTGCTTAGGATAGCTATTCTGGGTAAGTTGCAAAGATTTTGTAATTTTGTAATTCAGCTGAACAGGAGATACTCTGTGATAGTCACTGATTTTTTTTTGTTTCTGAAATTTAATTTTTCTCTGTAAAAATGTGTCTTCTGAAGTAACTGTGCAATAGTCTACTTGCCAGCCACTGTCTGTAAGCTTTTGGTGAGTATATTTTGCACCTGTTACCTGGGAGCTTACTGTTGCCAGCACTGTTAATTTTCTCCAAACAAGCCAAATTATGTAACAGAACAAACTGCTCTAACATAAAAATATGAAAATTATGAATATAATTCAAGAAAATTCTCATTTACCTTTCTTATGCTCTGTGCTAGATCTCAAGATTTTTTAATTGGCTTGCTACGCTTATGTGCTCTGATGAGCACGGTTTTCTAAAACAATCCAATTGTCTTGTTTTGCAATATACAAATTCTAATTCTATATTTTGTCTTCTGTTCTTGCATTTACTTCACAACTTTTATGAAACTTTGTTTCTTATAGCAGTCTTTTATTTTCATTTTATAGAGTTTTAGCCTGGAATTTTTCTGTTCCACTTGCAATAAGCTTAAAGGTTTCCGGCAATTTTTTACCATAATTAAACTTGTAAGTCTTGTTCTATAATTAATTAATTTTCCTGAAAAACGTTTCTGTTCAAATACTTCTGTAGAATTTGGTGAGGTATGGCCTGTGCATTTGAAGGGAATTAAGGAGTTGTTCACTCTCAAATTATGATCTTTGTAGTCATATTTCCATTTAATACTGCCAAAAGAAGTGGAAATTCAGTACCTTTTTCCCCTTACTAAGGTCTTCTTACTTCTGTTTTCTTTCTTGTGATAATGGGTCATGAAAAACTGTGCTGCCTGTGGCTTCAGTGACTAAAAACTGATCTTTTCACATTGATGTACTTCTGGAGTAGATCAAATAAATGGATCAGGTCATGGCTCAAGTAGATACAGTTCTGCAGGTATCTGCCTTGGCATGAGATACTTAAATTATTAATTAATGTATTTAAGGTTATTTAGCTAACTAATACTTTTTCCCCTTTCTTAAATTGACATAGGGTCTTCTATGTCAACATAGTCTGTGCTAGACTTGCCCTTTCAAAGCTAATTTTCACCTTTTTTATTTCTGATGATCATCTAAATTTCACAGTCTTGTCTTTACCTGTAGTGTTTCCATTTCTGTTTTTTCCAGTCTCTCACCATTTTAATCCATTCTGTTCTACCATCCCTCAACTTTATCTCATTCCTGGTAGTAAATCTTCTTTGATTTCTGTTTAACATGAATCTTGCTGCTTTGTTGCTTAATCCCTCTTTCCAGTTAACCTTAATTACCTGAAGTTTGAATAATACCTAAACATTTGGTAGCTTGGGAGTTAACATAGAATCACCATAGAATGGCTTAGGTTGGTAGGGACCCTAGAGATCATACAGTCCAACCTCCTTGCCATGGGCAGGGACGCCTCTCAACTAGACTAGGTTGCTCAAGGCCTCATCCAACCTGGCCTTGAACACCTCCAGGGAAGGGTTCTTCAGTACATGTATGGTCTGATAAGTGGGGTACTCTGGTAACATGGTCTGGTAAGTGGTATACTCTCTTTGAAACTTTATCAAAGATGCTTGTTTAATTAGTGCTGGCATTCCTGAGTCCTTCAGACTTGTCATTTTTGTTATTGTTGCATCAAGAGGGAAGAGATCATGTTTTCATATACCTTCAACCAGTAAATGATGTGGAAAACAATGGTATCTAGAGTGGTTTTTGCAACCCAGTAGGGCTGGAGGATCAGAAGTTGTCTTATACTACATCACTGCTCTGTAGGATATGGTGGGTTTTATGGGTTCTGCAAGGTGCTTCTAGTCCTCTCCCTGTCCTGAGGTGTTCCTTCTTTGCCCATTCTCTGATGCCTTCTTCTGGGCTTCTTTCCCATGTAAGCTGTATAACTCTCTGGAGTTAACCAAGTGTCCTAAACACAGTCATGAGTGTTCACTGTCCCAACATGCTGTACTATGAGATTAATTGACCTTTTGCTCTGAGCCTAATGTGTACTTGCAGCAGTACTCATTGCTGAAAAAAATGGAAATTACTATGTTTTGAAGGCATTTAAGTAACTTTTCTGTTTTTTACTTAATAATTAAAACAGTTTAGTAACAATTCTTTTAAATAAATTTTAAAATCCACAGATTGCAGCCTCTATCTAATTATTCGGAAGGCTCTGGATCATCTTCAGCAAGGTAAGAGTCAACTCCAGTACTTTCTGTCTTGCACGGAACAGCTGTCTAGCAGATTCAAACGTCATAAATGATAAATGACTCAGCCTCCCTTGAATGGCATCCTGTTACGTAGTTTTATTGCTGCACCTGATGCTTTCAAAATGCTATCTGGGCATAATATTCTCACCTTGAGGTTTTTATTTGTTTGCTTTTCTTATTATAGAACAATAGCTGAGAATTCTTCTTCCCATGTACTTTTTTCACTTACTCCACTGTTTGTTTTGAATCATTTCACTGTTATTTTTCTGGTTTGTGTAAACCCTTGGGACAGAATTTGTTTAGGCAGAGAATGGGATTTGTTCTCGTCCCTTTTGAAGTCTTAATTCTGTGATTATTTTTAGGCGTTCTACTGCCATTTTTTATTTTCATTTTTAAAAATCTTGACCAGGTTCTTATCAAGCTCTGTGAAACATAAGTTCTAAACACCCTCCATTGGTACAGAATTGGAGAGAATTTGCAGCTAGCAGCAAAATAAGGCAATTCTGAAAATAGACTCTTTTCCCCTGGAGAAAGGGAGTTCCCTGACTTGACCAGCTACTAATTGGTACAAAGGTTTGTTTACACAGAGGAGCTATTCCTAATTAGTTCCCTGTGTGGGTGCCCTACTTGGGAAATTAGTGTTACATTCTGATTTTATTTAATCTGCTTTTATAATGAATTGTTGTAATTTGCAGTAAGGAACATATTTTTAGAAGAAAAAAAAATATCTGTACCGCACCACCCCCAAGTTTCAAAAGATAATTCCTCTTTAGGCAGCAATCAAGAGCTCTTACTCTTTCGAAATTAAATGAATAAGATCCATCATTAGACTAGAACAAGTTTTTAGTCATATTATTATAAATATAGCTGCAGCAACATAACCATGTGTTTTTTTAAAGCCAAAACTTAATTCATCTGTTTTATAGACCTGATGACTTGACCTCCATTTTTCTGTAGTCATGAGGATAGTGCAGAGGAATATTTGGGAAGACTCTTTATGGAGTTGCATGAGCATTGTTGAGGTTGTGGTTGAAATGGAAGTTCACTTCCAAGTTTTTCTGTAGTGGATTTCTTTTTCTTAAGTTGATTTCCATCTTTGTTCCGGGAGCAAACTTACATCTCTGTAAGTTATTTCATTTAGAGAGTTGAAAAGTTAACATAAGAATAGCTCTGCCTTTATATCCTTATGGAGGACCTAGTCCCCTTATTTTTCTCTCAGCCTCCACTCCAACACTTGCAGAATGAAATAATCACTGTTAGGCATTTAAATTGCATTCTTTATTTCAGTTGTTTCAGAAGATTGGAAAATGCATTTCTGAATTTAGAACCACTTCAACCAGACTTCTTTCAATGTAAATGGTGTTTTAAATAAATATAGCCTTTATAATAAATTGCTAAATGTTTTGGAAATGTGTTCACATCTTCATTCTTTCTTTCTTTCTTTTTCAATTCTTAATATAATTCATGCCTGTACCAGTGAACATTATCTTCCTTTGGCTGTACCAGTCCTGCCAACAGCTCACTGTAAAATCCAAATTACATTGAATCTGTTCTGCAGAATGATATGTGATAAAATTTAGTTTACATACTTGATCATTTCAACCCAGCAGCATTTCTTAATGCTATTACTTCAACAATTTTTGGATGTTACAGGTTTCACTTTGAAAATAATAATTTCCATTTTCCATGGGTATTTCCTTGTTAAGCTAGAAAGTTTCATCTGAACATTGAGAGGGAAAAGCACAGTGATCCCTAGTGTAATCTTGAGTGTTTTTCATGACAGACGGACATTGGATGTTTAGCATCACCTCTCTGGATTTCTGAATGTGAATTGGAACCACTGTGTTTCTAGGTAAGACGTAACCAAGTATTTGTGTTAAGTATCCCCTTTTGTACATGGATTGTGAGAAAGCTGAAAAGTGCAATTTGCTGGACTTTGTATAGTGTTTATGTCTTTGTTGAATGAGTTCAATGTTATTTGATTTTTTAAATATTAACAGTTCAGTTGTCCCATATTCCCTGAGAGAAGCCACATCAGCAACTCTGCATGGTCTAGCTACATACGGGATTTAATTTTATAATTGGGTGCATAGTTGTTTGATTAGCTTGTTGCCGTTCGAGATGGTTGAACAGAACAGTTCAGTTCTGTCTGCCCCTTCTCTTGCATCAGCACCTGTACTCATCTGGGATGTGCTGGTTTAGGGAATTTACTGCTGAAAATCTGCGGGATTGCAAAGACTTCTTGGAGGATTTATTTTATGTCAGTTTAGACCTCTGCTTCAGCTGCCTATGGACTCAAACAAATACTACTCTCAGCACGAGGAAATCAGTGTCAGTGCTTGCAGTGACAAATTGTTTTATTTGCTTCAAACTTCTCGCTTCTTTCTGCTCCAAGAAATCGTTTCATACCTGAGGAAGACTACGAAGGGGTTGTGAACATCTGCAGACTTCGGTATCTGAGTAGGAAGCAGAGGGTGATAGAGAAGAGCTAGAAGGTTTTGATCTGTAGATGTAATTACATGAGAATTTGTCACTGAAGATTACCACCTTCTTGTTAGTGAAATACTAGAGGTCATACCGGTTTGGTTACTTGTGTTTACCATATAGGGAACAGAAGGGAGATCTCAGTGTCACCCTTCACGTGCTGTCATGTTGTGGTCAGCACTGTGCTGGATCCCCAGGGCTACAAGTCTCAGACACCAGTTCTGGTGGTTCTGACCCAAACATGTTGCTGTTTGCCAGCCCTTTCTGCACTGCTGGGACATGTGAAGCACACATAGCATTTGAACTGGGCAGTTGCAGCATGTAACACTTAAAATCTGAAAGGGAATAGTATCTTACTTTATTGTGGGAAAGAAGGCTGTGTGAGATGGTAGCTTTCATCCAGTGATTTCTCAGAGAGGTGGAAACATAGAGTATGGAGAGGACTTTGTAAGCTAACCCAACTTCAGTAACAGTGAATGCTGTCCTTAATTCAGCTGTCATGAGAGACATCCAGCAAGCGATCTGTGGTCATTGGCCCACAAAAACTTTTATTTGTTGCAGTTAAAAACAAGGCTAGCATGGCAGCAGCCTGACTGGCTTTCTGTCAGAGCAGCTTTGCACTACCCAAGTGAACCCAGGGATCTTGGTGGCAGTCTATCAAAGTAAAGGTGTTTGCTAATCATATGGATGTTTATTCAAAAGAAATAAAGCTGCCTGCAGAGAAATTTGGAAGGTGTAGCGATTCATTTATTTAAGGCCACATGGATTCTGGTGAATGTGGAACCGGCATAGTTGAAAGACAACAATATTCCTGTTTCATTTCACTGACTTTCACCCAGATGCAAGGAGGGAGGTGGATGTGCGAGGTGGAAGGAAAGACTTACTAAGACTGAAGTCTATAATCATAGTTTTGACAACTTCTGCAGTGTAGGAAATTATTCTTCTCTACCTTTTAAACTAATGATGCGATACTTGTAGGACTGTATTCTTAACCTGTGAAGCTGCTTGATGTATTTTATTTTTACACTTTATTCTCTCCTTTAAAAAGCCTTCCAGCCTTATATTTTGTTATGGTTGTAAGGAATTTAAAATAGGAATTATGTATATGACATACCTATTAAATTTTATAAAGATAGTATTTCAACTAAAATTTAAAGTTCATTCTGAGCTGGAGAGGAGAGGATCTCAGAAATGAGTGCTTTGCATGGTCTTATCCACCCTAGTGTGGGAGACTGAGGTGAGCTGAAGGGAGATCTTGGAGACAGGACAAATAGAGTGAAAAGGAAGAGTAAAAGGAAAATGGTAGGAATGGACGCACTCAAGTGTCAGGGGAAACAGGAAATTATGAGAAACAAGGAGTGTGAAATGAGGAAATAGAGATTTGCTAAATTATGGATTCTTTTAGATTTAGTCCTTAGAAAAACAATATTACTACAGTGTAGTTCACTGCTTTTATTGATTCCATTGGTAGGGAATAATAAACTGGTAGGAACTGCAACTGGTAAGAAGATTTTTTTGTAATTTTTTTTACCTGGTAAATTTTTGAAGTCCTAACTGTTTGCTATCAGAGACCTTTTACAGGTATTGAGACAAATTCATTTTTCAAAATGAAATCCTCAAATATGCCTTCAACAACCTTAAAGATTGACTCTTTCGGAAGACTATGATAAAATACAGATTGTAGAAGCATCTAAACAATGTTTTTCTTAAAGAAAAGGTTCTGTAAATCAAATCTTAATATGACAGTGACAGGCCAACAGTAATTTCTAAATACTAATGCAGCAGAAGCAACTCTTTGTTCTCATAGCTGTAAGCTGTTTGACCTGTGCCGAAAGTCATTACATGATAAGTTTTTTTAAATTTCTATTAATGCAGAGAGAAAGACTGAATCTTGTAGGCTGTTTTTAAAATGACTAGTATCCCTTAGAACTGTTTTGAAAAGTATGACATGAAATATTGTTTCAATTCTCCAGAATTTAAATTTTCTTACCAGATTAAATATTTGTATAACTGTTTGCAGAAATGGTTTTGTGTGTGCATATGGACATGTATGGAGATATATTAATGTTGGTTTTCAAATAACCTTATGGGGGATGAGAATGTGGGGTTAGAAGAGAGTAAACTACTTTTCATTTTCTCTTTCATGTTTGTTTTTTTTTTTGGGGGGGGTTGTTTTTTTCACAATATGTAGGAAAGTTTCATAATGAAACAGTATCATAGTAAACATAAGTTGAAAGATGAACTATGATGATACTATTAAGGTCTTTGAGAGTAAGTATATTCTTAAAATAGTAACTGGTTGAGAGGAATTAGGTATCATTTTCTACCAAAACTAGTGTGAGCTGCTAAGATGAAGTGAGAAGTGCAGGGAGAGCAACATCAGACATTTAACCTAATTCAAACAATTAAGTTGGATGCCTAGAGTACCTTTGGAAGGCCTCACTAACTGCATAAGGAGTCTGGCTTGGTGCTTAGGTGCCAGGATTAATATCTAAAGCTGTATCTCTGGAGTGAATTTGTACTTCACATGCAAGTGTGTCCTTAGGTATCACCTCAGGCCATGATAACTTTTACTAACTTCTCAGCTACCTTGATAAAATGAGGATCAGTGTGGCTATAGAACTTCAGAATACATTTTAGACATTTTTTAGAAAAAAATTGAAGTTCAGAAACAAGGTCATAATATTTTACATCTGATATGTATCCGTAGTCGTTGAGAGATTGCTCTTTTTTTGTGATCGCAGAATATCTTGTACAGGCGTGTTCTGTATGGTCATGAGGAGTACCATGTAATGAAATTTTCAACACAGATAACTAGTTAATTCGTTGCCAGGTGTTTTACAGATACAATGCATAGACATGTTTCAGGGAGAAATGTGAAGGAAGGTACTGTGGTAACTGTAGTTGATTGCTTTGTGTTCTTGGCCAGATGTGTTTTCCAAAGAACTGGGCACACTCTCAATCTGGAATCCAGCTTTAGGCCTGGTTTTGGTCTGTAGTGGTAGACTGTGACTCAGTCAGAGCCTAAAATTACAGTGTTTTTCCTGAATTTTGCATCCTCAAAGCAGGATGTTTTCCCAGCAGGTGTTAATGAATTGTATGCTAATTTACAGCAGTGCGACTTCATGAAGTTCTTGAAATTGAGGGTAGAATTTTTCTGAAGGAGCAATAACACAGACTCTATTGACTGCTCCTGAAACAAAGACTCTAATTTTTCACCAATAGCAAAAAAAATAAAGCTTCGTATTATCTTTTTCTTCTTAAATAAAAAACTCTTTCAAAGAGACTTTTCCTTTATGAAAAAAATTGCAAACTTTTTTTGCCATATTCACTCACCATCATTAACACAACTTGGTGATTTCCTTCCTCAGCTGCAGTTCTTTCTACACTCAGAGGTCAGAAAAGAGCAAGATCAACAAGCCACACATCTGGCTGTCTCTCTTTCCAACTGGAACAAAGAAACAATTTTTTTAATGGCTTTTTGAGTTAATTGTAAACAATTTGGTTTTGGAGTCGCTGACTTGCAGCAAATGTTTGTCGTAGGCGGATGTAGGGAAAAAGGACTATGTCCTAATGCAATTCCTCTGTGGCCAGTGAGGAAAAAAAATCACTTAAAAAAAAGGAATGTCTTGATCTTTGTAGCATTAAAGTATGCTCAGAATTTTGAGTGCATGTGTAGGGCATTTCACAGCCCTAAAGTGTATGCTTGGACGAGGTAGAGAAACAGAAGTAGCTGCTCATTTCATTTTCCTATACTCTTGTATACAGTAATACTGGGTTTTTTTCCCTTTTATTTTCAGTAGCTGTTTATTTACGAACAAAATGACAGTGATATAAGACCAGAGACACCCAATAGGAATAGGGTTCCATTGTAATACATATTTTTTTATTTATACTGTTCCTAAATGCTTTCTTCCATTAAACATTTCTTAGAAAACTTTATTTGGAGTCATTAATTCTTAAGTAATATTTTGAAAAGTAATCTTTAAATAATTAGTTAAATGTAGTACTTTTCTTACTTTCCCAATTATTGTATTTTTTAATACACTCTAGCATTAAATAGCATCAGTTTATCTAATCTATTAGATTTACTTTTTTTTCTAAAGTTTTTTATCTGAAGTAAACATCTGGTGTGACTTTTGGTACTGTCACACTTCTCAACAGGAAATAATAGAATTGTTCATGAATAGCACTTCTGAAACACCAGCTACTTTTAAAATACCTTATTATACCTTTACGTGTCTAATCACAGCTCATTTTACTCCAATATTTTGGTTGCTTCAATACATCTGTCATGATAGTTTTACTTCTGACCATCCTGATAATCATTTGCAAATAGTTTGATGTGTGAAAAGTAAATTGGTAACCCTGGTTTACTAATACATTTGGCTGTTTGGAATTATGCCTAAATTTATGACAAACGTGAATAAAATGAATCATCCAAAGAAAAAGTTTTCCATCGATTTATTTGTAAGAGGTGAAATGCACTGTACTGTGATTAGTTTTTGTCAAATATAGGTGTTTGAGTTGATAATGCCACTTAGTGGATGACAGCCTTAACTGCAGCCTTTTTTCAAAACCAAATCAGGTGGCAGGCTTGATTTATATTGGAGTTATTCTCCTGGCTAGAATAAGCATGTTTTCAAAGAACCTTTTATTATCAACCCCATTTTAGGAAGTTTCTGATAGCCAGTTCACTTTCTAGAGTATTGTCTTGTTTTAGAACGCAGGAATAATTTATTACAGAATTTTAAACTTATAGGAAAATAACCATCTTATTTGCCTATTTAATATGTTTGGAAAGATTAAACAACAATCTTGGTTGTCTTGCACTGTTTCTTTAGGTTAATGACATGTAATTGGCAGTATGATGATAATTTTGGTGTTTTAGGCAATACTGTGTATTAGCTCTTATGGTTGGAAGGTTGGTGGCTGGGCAACTCTGAACTAGAACAAGCCAATTCTTCAGGATTCTGAATTGAAGAGGACCTGACTGAAAGTAATTAGTGCCTTTTTTTGGATGACAGTGTGGAGGGCATACACAAAAGGGGGCTATAGGACTGAGCAGAGTCCTGCTTTAGTTGGACTTTTGTAGACTTCAAGTAATTCTGCTTTGGAAGATCAGAAGGGTGAGATAGATGCCAAATGTCTGTTCCGACACTGTGATTTACATTTGCTGCTTCTTGAATATATTCTTTTCATAAAGACTCTTCTTGGATATAAAATTTAAATACATAAAAATTCAAACGTTTTGTCTGAGACCAATGTATATATACATGTAGAATCATAGAATGATTTGGGTTGGAAGTGACCTGAAAGATTATCTAGTTACCACCCTCAGAGTGAAGAACTTTTTCGTTACATCTAATCTAAATTTACCCTCTTCCAGTTTGAACCCATTATCTCTTGTCCTATCACTACACCCCCTCCCAGTCTTTCTTCTAGGCCCCCTTCAGATACTGGAAGGCCACAATAAGGTCTCTCCAGAGCCTTCTCTTCTCTGGGCTGAACAGCCCCACTCTCTCAGGCTGTCTTCATAGGAGAGGTGTTCCAGCCCTCAGATCATTTTTGTGGCTCTCCTCTGGACCTGCTCAACAGGTCCATGTCCTTCTTGTGTTGGGGGCTCCAGAGCTGGGCAATTTATATATATATAGTTTATATTGTGTATATATGATTTTTTTTCTAATATCAGTGTTTAAAAGCAAAAATCTCCATTCTATAATAAAAGAATACTATCCTCTTCAATTTGATGGCTTTTTTATGGAAATTTTTTTATGCACTGTTGAAACATACTTTGGTTTAGGTCTTTCCATTCCTTTTCAGTCTTTAAACTGTGTTCTTTGAACTTCTTTTTGTTACAGTTTTTATCTTAATGTATCTATGTTTTTCCTGTAACAAGCAACAAATTCTGAGTTCTTGGTTAAACAGGCTGGTTTGCCAGACTCAGTGTATATGTGTGCATTTGTGTGTGTGCATGTGTAGTTTTCACACAGTGTAAGTTTTTCAACAAGGTGCTAAAAATATTTTGAAATTAACTATTTAAATAGTTGTTTATATTTTGAAATTTTCTTAGAAACTAATGAATGTTGCCTTTACAAGGGTGTATTTTTAAATGTGACTTATAGAATTGTAGAGTCATAGAATATATGGGTTGGAAGGGACTTCTAAAGGTCATCTAGTCCAAGCCCCCTACAATACATCTCTAACTAGGTCAGGTTGCTCAGAGCCCCATCAAGCCTGACCTTGAATATCTCCAGGGATGAGGCCTCCACCACCTCTCTGGGCAACCTGTGATCAGGGTGAACCTGCAGTGATCAACTGCCCTTATATTAAAGAACTTTTGCCTAATGTCCAACATAAATCTACCCTTTTCTAACTTAAATTAATTACCCCTCATCCTATTGCTACAAACCCTTGTTAACAAATCCACCCCTGCCTTCCNGTGGCTCTTCTCTGGACACTGTTCCAACAGGTCCATGTCCTTCTTGTGTTGGGGGCTCCAGAGCTGGATGCAATACTCTAGGTGAGATCTCACCAGGGCAGAGTAGAGGGGCAGAATCACCTCTCTCGATCTGATGGCCACGCTTCTTTTGATGCAGCCCAGGACGCGATTGGCCTTCTGGGCTGCAGTTGCACATTGGTGGCTCACATCCAGCTTTTCATCCACTAGTACCCCCAAGTCTTTCTCCACAGGGCTGCTCTCTAGCATGTCCTCTCCCAGCTTATATTGATAATCCTGGTTGCCCTGGCCCAGGTGCAGGACCCTGCACTTGGCCTTGTTGAACCTCATGAGGTTCACCTGGGCTCACCTTTCCAGTCTGCCCAGGTCTCTCTGGATGGCATCCCGTCCCTCTGGCATATCAACTGCACCCCCCAGCTTGGTTGGTATCATCAGCAAACTTGCTGAGGAAGTCACCTCTAAGTGTGAATAGAGAGTTAATTGTCATTGAAAATGAAACAAGGTTCTCTAGATTTTTTTTAGGCAAAAATAAAACTTACTGAGTTTTGCTCTAAATCTAAATACGGTGTCTTTTCTATAGTTTCTAGTTCTAAAAGGCATAATTTGACTTTCAAACAGAAGTATTCAACAAAAGCAGTGAGAAAATCTTGGATGTAACTACCTCCCTCCATTTTTGATTGTGGATAACTGGCATTTTAAAGTTAGCTTATCTCATCCCGTGTATCTGGTTTTCAGTCAGACACTACAAAAGAAGAACCAGATCTCTTCTTTCTCAACTTTTGGTCTGCTTCTTAACTTCAAAAGAGATAATGCTAATTGAAACTTCTCGAATAAGTGCAAATAAAAAGTGTTTCTGTTCACATGGAGAAAACAGGACTGTTGCCAGGGGCTGGTGTGGGATGTGTGTGATGCCAGGCTGGGATGCCCTGCTAAGAACACTCATCCAGCCTTGGGACTTCACTCTCTGCTAAGCCTGGTCACGCATATGCCGTTTCATGTTTGAGTAGAAATGGCAGTTTTCGTAATTTTAGGTGCAGTCACAGTTACTTTTAGACTTTTTAGACTAGATAGAGGGAAAATACTTTTTATGATGAGAGTGATGAAACACTGCCACTGGTTGCCCAGGGAGGTGGTGGATGCCCCATCCCTGGAAACATTCAAGGTCAGGTTGGACAAGGCTCTGAGCAACTTGATCTAGTTAAAGATGTCACTGATCACTGCAGGGGGGTTGGGCTAGATGACCTTTCAAGGTCCCTTCCAACTCAAACCATTCTATGATTCTACTTTTAAATTAAAATTCCAAGTTTCCATGGGAAAGCAATATTTTTATTTTTTTTTTAATCTTGGTACTTGTTCTGCACTGTGATTATTGAAATATTTGTCTGAAAAGAGAGGAAACGGTGATCTACTGATACTGGAGCCGTAGTCCCTGCAGAAATCCAGTGGGAGGTATGCATCTCCTGCAGAGGGAAGTCAGCACTGATGACCAAGTGTGATTGTAAACTAATGATTAGATCTAGTCATGGCCTTTGAATTAGAATCCTAGAGTCACAGAATGCCAGGTTGGAAGGGACCTCAGGGATCATCTTGGTCCAACTTCCTTGGCAAAAGCATGGTCTAGACAAGATGACCCAGCGCCCTGTCCACCCAAATCTTCGAGTGTCCGGTGCTGGGGACTCCACCGCTTCCCTGGGGAGATTATTCCCGTGGCTGATTGTTCTCGTCGTGACAAACGTTCCTCTTGTGCCCCGCCGTCATCTTCCCAGGAGTGACTCGTGCCGCTCACCGCGCCGGCGGCAGGGGCGGCCCCGCGGCACCAGGGGGCGCCCCCGCCCCGCGCACCGCCCCGCGGGTTTTCCGCGTGCCCTTGGCGGGAAATCTCCCCCCGCCGCGTTCCCGCCGAGCGTTTGCTTTTGTAACGGGCCTCTCTGGGCTTGTGCGGGGCAGGGGGCACGACTGTGTCAGAAACGGGCGGGTGACCTATCGCCATCCACATCTGTCGATGGGCTAAAGCAGGAGCAGGGTATACAGCCACTACTGGGCATCAGTTTTATTGTCCTAATAAAAAGTTACCGTGCCAATTTCAGTGCTAAATTAGGGACAGTTTCCAGTAGTGATTGGAATTAATTACTTCGGGGCCTGTCAGGGTCAGCCTGTTGTTTAATTTCCCTTTACGCTTACGAGAAATCTGATTTTCAGTTAAAAGTGTGGTTTTAATTCAGCACCATCCACAGTACTTCTTCCTTATTTGTCATCAAATAGCAGACTTGTTCATATACCCCCAAAAAGTTGCAGTGGTTTTTAGCAGCTCGGTGTTGGGGCACAAAAGCTTGGTTGGCATTTTAAGTAAAGGATATTACCTGAAAATGTTTACATCGTTAAGAAGGCTAATGTGCTTGCCAGTTAACTAAATGCAATTTTCAAGGCAAGCTATTTTGCAGAAAAAAATGCCATGAGCATCTAATGTGACAGAACAGGAGCTAATAAAATAATATCAAAAGGGATTAAAAAGTGACACAAAGCTAATCAAGAAAACAGGAGGAGTTTTATTGGAATTCATACCTTTCTGTAACTCCTGCATAATTACAGATTAGACTAGTGTATTGGAGAAAGTCTGTAATTGTTCAATATTCGTCCCGCTCTTCCCTTAACTTCACTGTCAGAGCTATCTTTGAAAAATTCTGGAGTTTAGCAACTTTCTTACCTGCTTTATGTTCGATTTACATATCCAGTATAATTAATTTATTGTTTTTTTCTCAGTCTTTCTGCTTACCAGTCCATCTGCATTTATGGGATTTATTTGATTTTTTGTCTTGAGTGGAGTATTTTACATTAGTATTTACTGAATTTCTTCTGATAGTATCTCCAGTTTATCAAAGATTTTGAGTTATTATCCTATTTTCCAGAATATTTTTAATTTCTTTCTAGCTTAGTGAATATATTTAAAAGGCATTTTCTTGTTCTCTGTCACTAGTTAAAAGACTTGAACAAAACCAAATCTATGCAACAGATACCCTGTAAGAGCACCATCCTCATTTTTGCTGCTAAACCACTGACAGCTACTTTTTCAGATTCTCAGCATTGTGGCAAATTTATGGTATTTAATAGTATTTACTCTTTTTTCATACCCTGTAATTTGTCAAAGCTCCCTTCTTTATATATTTCTTTACTTCCTTCAGTTCTTCTGTGTGCTTCTACAGGCATATTGATTTCTTAGTCTCCGTTTTGTCTGTTTTGTCAATTGGAATAACCTGTTCTGCATTTTCTGAACTGTTGAGTTTCCTGCACTCCCTTATCCCTTAAATCAACTTTCCAGGAGATCTATTCTCACAGATATCTGAGGTTACTGAAACTGCTTTTTCGAAATCATGATCTTTAGTTGGGTGTTTTCTCCTTGTTTAGTAACCTTTGCTGGTTTAAGTTCTCCTTTCTTTTCATCCTGATGTTCAGTTAATTCTCCCCCTAAGTACCAAACAAGTCTAAAATAGCCATTCTTCTGGCAAACTCCTCTGTGTTGCAGAACAGTTATCACACCAGAAGCTTGTACAGATACATGGTTGATGAACCCTCCTGAAGCTTCTTGCCCAATTCTGTTACTCAGATACCACCATAGTTCAGCAAAACCTTCTTTTACCACCTTCTTGGGATTAAGTGGTCTCTCAAACTGCTGTCTCGGGATGATAGCTGTTCTTTCCTCCTTTACCCTCATCTAGAGAGACATAAGTTTTTCTTTTACCTTCTGAAATTTTAAATTTTAAAAAACTATATATATTATTCTCTAGTCTATTTACAGTGTTTTTTAATTATTTTTTTTCCCTAGTAGAACTCTCACTATTTCCATCAACAGCATCGTAACACAAATTGGTCAGCAAGTTTTTTTTATTTTGTGTAGTGAGATATTAAATAAGATCACTATTACTTAAGTTGAGGTATTTTAAACTTATAGCAACTAATCCCTACAGAGATCTACATTTCCTGTTTAATTCCTCAAATCTTGAGTTATTGATACATACAGTAAACCACAGATGTCTTAATTCCAGTAGTGCCAGTATTTCTTTGATCAGAATTATCTGCTTAGTATTTTAAGATATTGTTTGACTTCTCTCCCCTTTTCCAGAAAAGAATACTTGTAAAGACTGCTTCAGATCCCTATCTTGTAGATTCTTACCCTCCAAATCAGAAATACAGATTTAGCTAGAAAAATGCATTATGTCCTACGTACTGACACATTCAGAGCAGATCGCCAGCAAATATGCAAGAAGAAATCCAGCCACTGTAGGATTTATGCCTGGCTTGACTGAGATTAGATGTGCTGTTTTGGCATTTATGTATTAAAAAGGTAGAAGTTAACATGCAAAGACTTATTCCCATTGCCAGCTGGTACAAGAAATACCTTGAAAATGAAATCAGTCTGAGGAAAGTCTTTGCCATAGTTGCACGAAGAACTAGAATATGAGCGTTTTCATCTTGTTTGGTTTTTTTTTCAGACATTTGCGCTGAATTTTCTGTGGGTATATAACAAAATACTCTGTGACATAGTCAGAAGGCTGAATAATTGGCAGTGTTTAACAGGCAGAAAGGAGCAGCAACATTTTTTTCTGTTTCTGATTTTTTATCTCAAGATTCCTATTTCTGATTTTATATCCAGGAATGTACATGATCAAGAACAGATTTTTCACTTTTTTATGTCCAAAATCTAAGCCAGATACCTTTTAAAATCCCCAAATGTTTAGGTTTCAAAAAGTTCTAAGGTGGTTTACTTCCTTTTTCATTATGATTCTGGTGCGAGGAGACAAGGAAATTTTAAGCAGGATTGGACAATGTGGCCGCTCTTCTCTTACAAGTGCTTGAAAGAACCAAGTCAAACTCCACCTCAAAAATAATGAAGTGGTTTTGTTTTGAAGGAAGAAACACTTGAACTAGCCAAGCCTGTTCTGTTTCTATTAAAGGCATCTCTCTCCTGTGTATTGGTTTGGTAAACATTAGTGTCCTGCTTTGCTCACCTAACAGCTCCAATTGACAAAGGCTCCATTTATCGTGTACAGGGAAATTGTGTCCCTGTTTTGTGTATAAGCACCTCTGCAGGCAATGCTGTATTCAAACTAGGTTACTGTAGTTACTATATACTCAGGTGGAAGGATCAAAGTGTTTTCTTAATTTCAGATATCATTTTATTCTAATTACTTAATTGGCTTCCATTCTACATTTTTTTGTTGGGGTTTGGGCTTTTTTTTACTATGACCTATGAATTAGAATCCAGGTATTTTGGTTACCTGGTTTTCAGACTCTCATGATGACTTTTCTGACATTACACACTTTGAAAATATATAGTAGTTCTGTTCAAAGTATGTTCAGATGTGAGGATTGGCTTATAGAAAAATCCCTCCCTTAAGTTATAAGTTCATCTGAGGTAATCCTTTTTTTTTTTCACCTTTTGATTTCAGTGAAACCACAAGCCAAGCTCTTTAATCCTTGGAGCCATGGGTACTAATATTGTTGGCCAGCTCTTTTAACATTTTATGATTAGTGAAAAATGTATTTGTCATTACAAACTAGTTATTAACTCCCTTTGACTTGCCTCACCTTTTTTGTAGGTTTTAATTGTGTCCTGCAATCTGCATATCAGTTAACAGCAAAAGCTCTTGAAGTGTGGCTTATCTAGGAATTGTAGTACAATAATTGTTCAAAGCAAGAACGATTCTTTTATCTTGGTTACTTTCACCTTGAGCAACTTTCTTCTCTTTTCACTTTTCACTTCTTTACATCTGTTTTTTTGGGTTTGAGTTTTGTTGGGGGTTTTTTTGTCTGTTTATGCTTCACCTACATAAGGTATGTGTGGCACTGGTTTTTCTTCACTTGTATGTGTAGGTTGCCTGGTGCATCTTGGTATGTGACTATGTTACTTCTTTATTA
The DNA here is from genome assembly GCA_013400335.1 of Eurystomus gularis. NCBI lineage: Eukaryota > Metazoa > Chordata > Aves > Coraciiformes > Coraciidae > Eurystomus > Eurystomus gularis. The sequence goes on along the minus strand of VZZY01013060.1, from coordinate 21,582 downwards.
AAATCTTATAAATACAGTATTTAGAGGCCAGCAGTGGGGATATTTTTTTTTTCTTTTTCTGCAAAAGGAATATAACTTGCCATCTGAAAAGAACTTGGGTGTGTTTTTCATTTATTTGTGCCTTGCTAGAGAATATTGTAGGTACTTCACTGTGAAATATCCTTTTCTACAATTAGCATGTCAAACACAAATGTATGATTATTTTTACAAATTTTTTTCTTAATATAACAGGACAGTCTGATGCTTTTTTCTAAAATAAAGTCCATGAAGGAATAATAACACTTTTCAAAACTGACATATATTTGCATAACTGGGGCTATATTTCTCTTCATCAAGGCAACTAGTTTATAAAGTTCACTTACCAATAAAAAAAACCCTGAAGATAATTATACTGCTGTATCTATGAAAATACTCTTAACTCTAAGAAAATTGGGGAGATTGTTAAAAAAAAATACCCTACTGTAGAGTTTGATGGAGGCAAATACAGGGTGCTGTATAGAAGCAGGACTAATAAATTGCCAAAAAGCAGAAAGGAGAGCAATGGGTAAAATAAAACTATGGAAATAATATTTGAGGGATGTGTAAAGTGCAGTTTTCTGCAAGACACGACTCCTTCATTGTGTTTGTCACCATACTTGGATGCATTTGGAGCACTGTACCTAGAGTTGAGTGACTCACTGGAATCTGGACCCCTTGAAGAGATTTCAAAGAAGATCACTGAGACTGGTCAGGTATAATAAAACATGAACTGTCGTGATTGGGCTTAAAGAGCTTTTTGAAGAGCTTTAAGAATAGTTTAAACAACCATCTGTGCAGAGTGACAAAGCTTCTGCCATTCCTGGTTTGGAATCCAGATAAACCCACCCCTGACTCCAATGATTTTATGGCATTGCTGTGAACATAAATCAAAATGCTTCCTTGACTATTCCTGACTCCAGCATGGCACTTTTCACAGCAGTAATATTCCGAGTTTCTTACCTATGGTAAAGCCCCTTCTGTTCCCTGAACCTTCAGAACTCCATTCAGGCGCTGGGAAAAGGGAAAGGGAGAAGCAGAGGATGTGTGTGGAGGGGCTCCAGTCCCTGCCTGTACCTTCACTCTGTGTATCACTCCAGGCACTGTGGCATTCAGCTTTCTTGGAGCTAGTCTTACACAAATACTTTAAGAGATTAGGTGGGTTTAATATGTTTATTGCATAGAAAAAAAAGGAAAATTGTTGGTAGTAGAGTTGATAAATGCAATTTAAAATGATCTTTTAGATCTTCTTTCCTCTCCCCCCAAAAAAGTGAGTCATACAGTGTTTCCTTCAGAAAACAAAGTAGATTATAATTGTTAGGAAACTTCTGCATTTTTTAATCTTTGTTCATTTTTTATTTTATCTCTCGATAGAATAAAACTATTTTCTTAGTCTTGCACTTCTGCCGTTACCTTACAAGCAGCTCAGCAAACCTTGTAGGTGAATATCACAACAATTTGGAATCATGCTTTTGATCTGAGAAATCTAGAGTTCAGATGCTGGTGGGTTTTTTTTTGAAACCACACTTAATTATTCATGCAGTAAGGTCAGTTCCACTGCTTTAATGATGCTAATATGATGTTTAGTACAGTACAGTTCCCTCAGACTGTGGATTGGATGCCTGTCTTTACCCATGAAGATGTGCTATTAGAAGTTATTCCTAGTAATTCATTGCCACTCCTGAACTTGGGAGCCTTGGTTTCTCCTGAAACTCCCAATGGAGTTGCTCATGAGAACACTCCCAGCCCCACTGCGTTAGGATGATCTGAATGAGTTTAAGCAGTAGGTATTTGCTGATCCAGCTCTTTTTGACAAAAGCCTTTTCGACCACGTTTATGTAAGCAGGCAGATTTAGGAAACAGTATCTGGCAAAGGACCACTGATGAGCAGCAACGGGTTGAGATGGTGAAAAGCGTCCTTTTTCTCTGACACGAGGTTTAAATGCTTTGTCTGTTATACCTTCAGTGTAGCTGCTGTGCTGCTGGTGGTTTTGAGTTGGTACTGATTGAATTAGTGCTGTAATGGAAGAAGAAATTAATTAGTGCTTCTCTAGCAATTTATATAGTACTGTAGCTGTCATTTTAAAATAATAGAAAACTCCACACTTCAAAATTATGTAATCATTTAAAACAGTGTGTAAACAAAGATTTTTAAGAAAGGGTTAAATTATATGATACTTACCTTTGAACATTCAGTATTTGGTTGACAATACCCAATTTGTGAACATTTACTAAATTTTCAAAACTGGATTTCAGTCTAAAATAATTATATACATATACTGAAAATATACTGAAATACATAAAATCCATTGCAGATTTGAAGGGTTGCATTTTTATTTGCTTTGGAGGGGTCGTATTTTATTTATCACAATTCAAAATTAAACTGTTTTAGCAGAGGAAAAGGAATTTATTTTCATATTCCAGGTAATGCTTCCAGAATGTCAAAACTAAATTAATTAAATTTTAGAAATAAAGTGCTGTGTTAGAAAACCAGCCTGTGTTATTTTGTTTGAAGCTCAACATTTTTAAATATTCTCCTAGATAAAGGTTTATAAAACACAGAATGCTAAATGTACCTTCATGTTCATTATGATTTTTACAGTTTGTTTATGTCTGTGTCACTAATTAAATGCTGAGCATCAAAAATTGAGTAATGAGCTTTTTAGGAAGAAGTTCTTTACTGAAAGGGTGGTTAGCCACTGGAACAGGCTGCCCCGGGAAGCGGTGGAATCACCATCCCTGGAGGTGTTCAATAACCAAGTAGATGTGGCGCTTTGGGACATGGTCTAGGGGTCAGGGAGATGTTGGTTGAAGGTTGGACTTGATCCTAGAGGTCTTTGCAGGGAAAGACAGTTTGAAAGAGCCGAGTACTGGGAAGCGGCAAGCTATACAGAATATAATAATTCAGTTTGGGGCAAGGAATTATGTTATTAGGACTTCCATTAAGGTGAATGTTGGCCTTTTAATACAGAGTTAAAAACTTGGTGTTGAATGATAAGTTATAGTTTAAAGTGAAAGTCTCTTGGAATCAGATCTTGCTTTTAGTGTGGGGTTTTTTTTAGAAAACCATAAAGAAATTATTTCAAATCATAAAGAAGTAAAGTATATTTAGCAGCAGCTTGAACCATATCTTCTAGATGTTGAGTATCACGATTTTTTGGGTTGGTGTGCACTGGAAATAGACGATGTCAAACCAGTGCCTCCAAAATGATTGGAAAATGCTGTCTGACCATGAAAAGGGGTTTGTGGCAGGGTTCTTGTTTCATACTTGTGCTCTAAATAGCTTAATCAGTTTCTACACAGGGATTAAAGGAGAGGGGAGCAAAATGAAAAACAAGCTAAGAAGTACAGTAAAAGTTTAGGAAAAATACTCAGAAATCTCCAGAGCTGTGATGTGCTTTACTTCTGTAAGAAGAATCACAAACTAGAGCTTGAGCACATGACCTCAAGCTACTCAATGCAAATGGGGGAGGATATCCTCAGGTTCTTGGCAAAAAGGCTTCCTCACTGTTGGAAACATGCTGTCAACTAAACCAGGCTCTGAATGCAGTGCTGACTTTGGCAGCAGAAGAAATGGTTGGATACTCTCTGAAGATTGAAGGCAATGAGGTAAGATATGGCTTAAAATGAGTTGAAAGTGAAGAATCCAAACTGAGTCAGTAATTTAGATTGTGATAGTATTTTACAATAATATAAATTGTTTCTGTCAAGGTTATGAAACAGAAAATAAGTGTATGCACATTATCTTGTCCCTCTTACCTGATGCTGATAAAATGTATTATACTAGTGTGATAAACATGTTAAATGATTCAAGATACAAGTTTTAATGCTGTATAAAATCTAGTTTGCTCTGTTTGCATGTTTTCCCCCTTCATAGGCTAATCAGAAAGTCACACTCAGTTCATACAATGCAGATCTTGTTCTGAAAGTAAAACTGAAGATTTTTTTCTGCATATAATTGGATGTAACTTTATGAATTATGGAGAATATTTCTTCGTGTTTCAATATTGTATATGCAAGATGTTGCTAATTGTAAAGGGCTTGACAATCTGCTTACTGGATTTGTTCTGGAGAGAAAACTTTGAAGAAGTATTTAATGGAAAACAAAGTTATTTGTGTAACAAAAACCTGGTTTACATGAAGCAGCATGTGCTGAATGGATTATTGATAAAATTTGTATCATTTTATGGAATGATTATGGCTGCTTTGAAATCTCAAAGTCTTACATACCTTCCTAGATTTTCCTGATATAGAAATATATCACTTACTTGCATATAGAAATCAGTTTATGATACTTTGTCTTCTGTAATGCTTGGGGGAGAATTTTAAAAAGACTTTGTCTCCTCATATGGAGCATTAGCCAGGTACATGCTTAGAATGTTTTGGTGATCTGATTTCTTAAGTGGAAAAAGAGTTAAACTGAAAAATAGATGAGCATCAGATATAAGCCCCATGAGCCATGGTTTACAGGACTGAGAATATTTATATTTGATGCAAAAATCAGTTTTTAATCAGTTTGAAATCTAAAATTACATTTTTCTACATCCCTCCAGGCAGACCTTTATTCTTACATGTACTTTTCATGGTTGAATTTTTCTTTCTTCTGATAAAATGTCTAAGTTTGCTCAGGAAATCTATACTTCTGCATAGTTTCAGAAGAATGTATCTTGGTAAGGGCTGTACTGGTAAAAAACTTCCTCAAATCTCGTTCCTTCCTGTCTTCCATAGAGATTTGCTTTTTGAGCATTGGTCACTTACCGTTTTGAGAGTTTTTCATAACTTGAAATGCTGAGGCTTCCAAGATGATAAAAGATAGAAACCTCTGTCTCTCTGGTTTTCAAAAATGCATGTATACATTTTAAAAGTTAATAAGAGTAAGCTTTTTAGCTTTTCTTTCTGATAGATTTTTAAGGTACTATTTTATAAAACCTTACTGATTAGAAACAATTAGATTATTTTTTTCCTTAAATTTAATTTTTTTCATGAAATAACATGAATTTATGCTAAAATATCCAAACCAAGGATTAAGACCTCATTTTTTACACTGGAATGGTATTCAGTAATCTTGAGTACAGCAGTATAGAGGATTTTCAAATACAGATACAGTTCTGAGTTTGTTTCTCTTGCTAAGTAAAGAAAATAATAAATATCTGTCTGTGATGTTATGCTGATGTTTAAATTCCTATTTGTTGAATAGAGTTATTTCTGTATTTATCTGAGGTCTTACTCTCTGGGCCCATGAACAAATACCACACAATTGACCAGCAGAATGATTCTCATGATCCAGAACTTGCCAAAATGTTTCATTTATGATGCAGACTGTGTCAAGCCCTTAGCTATAGTATTCTGAGTTTATGTATATAACTGTTTACGGTTTTGTTGCATTTACTAGGTTTGCTGGGATGGGTAATCTTCTTAAGGTCCTTACCAGGGAAATTGAAAACTATCCACATTTTTTCCTGGATTTTGAAAGTAAGTTCAAACAATTACAAGACAAATGAGAGAATCTTTTCCCTGACTTAACAGCAAATTGAAGAATTTTTAAAATGTGATTGCTTGCAGTGTGTATTTGCCAGCACAACCAATCTGTCCAAGTCCTTGTCTCTAAAAGCATTTGTTCACTCAGGACTCCTTTTCTCTTCCTTTTCTATTTTTCAGGAACCAAATGGGAAATCTTTTAAAAGTTCTCACTTGCACAGAGCTTGATCAGGGGCCAAATTTTTTCCTTGACTTTGAAAGTGAGCAAAGCTTCTTGCCTGGCTTGCCTTCTTTGCTTATTATTTCCTAATAAACTGCATGTGCTTACGCATCATAAAGCAATTCAAAAGGGATTTGCAAACAAATCAAATTACACTTAAGTTGCATATTGCTTTTTCCTATTTATAAAACCATACAAAGTTACTTACATTCATTCTGAGCAGAGAAGAGGGGCAGAAAAATAGATATAGAAGTAAAGCCTTACCTTGAATTAGTTTCAAAACATTTATGAAGCAGTGTTAAATTTACATATGAATGAACTTGGCCTCAGCTTTCTTTAACAAATCATGGTTAAAACAAAATCTCTTTATGTTGCTTCCTTGAATGGAAACACATATTGGAAATAAAAAGCTGAAAATATACAAGCGGTGGAAGTGACACTATTTTTTCCTGGTTCAGTGATAATTTACCTGGGATTATTATAGTTTCTAAAAAGTAGTGATCAAAGTGTATGTGCTTGATTGCATCTCTCTTAATTGCATGGTTATCAGTTTGCAAAACAGTGTTTCATATTCTAATTTCCTTATCACATCTATATCTGACTCAAAGCTATTTCACTTTTGCCAATTACAGTTTCCCTGCATGTACTTCTAGACATTGTCTTAAAAACCGGTCATCAGATCCTTAAATATGGGTTTAATCTGACTTCACTACTTATGTGAAACACTTTTTATTTGAAATGCTAACAGTGTGCGATGTTTTGTCTCTTAATACCTTTATTCTAAAAAAAAAAGCCATCAAAAAAGTTTTGAGAGAAGCCAGTGTTTTTAAAGTAACTTTGTTTTGAAGCATGGTTTAAGAGTGAATTTCAGGTGATTAGACACAAACTTTTATTACCTTGAAACAGTTTTCTTGAAACATTTATTCCTGAATTATTTTTCTGGGAAAAAAAAAAAAAAGTTCTTGACACATGAGACTGTATGTGTGTACACACTCTGAAGCACTGGTACAAAATGGCAATTGAACACATACTTAAACCTCAGTAAATTGTTCAGACTTGCTTTCGTGGATGAGAGCTGGAGACTATGACTACAACTTTGCACATATCTTAATATGGAGCACTGGAACAGGCTGCCCAGAGAGGTTGTGGAGTCTCCTTCATTGGAGACTTTCAAAACCTGCCCGAACATGTTCCTGCGTAACCTGCTCTAGGTGACCCTGCCTTAGCAGGAGGGTTGGACTATATGATCTCCAGACATCCCTTCCAACCCCTACTATTCTATGATTCTGTAATCTTCTCATGTAGATCTTTTTTACCTCATTGAAGGTAAAATGCATCATCCATTTTTTACCTCATGAAGAATCAGTTTTAAATGATGAAAAAAAGTTAACTGATTAGTTTGGGTTTAGGAGCCACGTATCCCTTTTTCTCTGCACTCTATATCAGTTGAGAATTTTATGGTAAACCTGGGCTGTCAAGCCTTTATCGAAACCACCATGTTATTTTTTTCTGTCAAACTTTCAAAGGCTTTGGTAGCACTCCGTGGCTTTTCCAAGCTATTATGAAGGTTTTCAGCTGCTCTTAAGTTTCCAGGTTTAATCACCCCTATCTTGTCCTGAATGGTAAGAAAGTACTTCTGACCCAGGCTACAGACTTGGCAGGAAACTGGTGGTCTGGCAGTGGGAAACCTTGGTGGAGCAGAGATGGTGGTGAAAATACCTGTTTCATTGCCTTGGCAGCAAAGATTGGTTTTTTTTTCTAAAAGTGCCTTGCCAAGAGCGGAACAGGGTGAAGCACCCTCTCCCATGGGAAGTGATCAGTAGTTAGTTTCAGTGATTTCAGATTAGTTTTCAGATTTCAGTGAGTTTGGTGCTCCTGAATGAAAGGTTAAAGTGTTTTACTTTGTGAAATAAAGTCCTGGAGGTTTTTTATGACACAAAGTCTCTACCGTGTTGAAGAGATGTGACTGCAGACACCTGTAGATGTGTGCTTTGGTCTCCTTTAAGTAGCCAACCTGTGGTGTAAATGAACACTCTTGGTCAGGGGTCCTCAAACTACGGCCCGCGGGCCGGATACGGCATTCTTTTTCCTGTTTTTTGTGCACTACTACAAATAAAATATGTGCAGTGTGCATAGGAATTCGTTCATTTTTTTCCAAACTGTAGTCCATCCCCCGACAGTGTCTGAGGGACAGTGAACCAGCCCCCTGTTTAAAAAGTTTGAGGACCCCTGCTCTTGGTGGACATAGATAAGAGCCTTCCTGTGTGCTCACTGGATGTGTGACTTTCTGTGGCCTGAATTTTCAGTTTGAATTCATGGATAAAAATTGTCACTACAGTTGGCCATTCAGAGGATGAAGGATGTGCTGAGTTGATGTGTTTACTTTCTTTTAATTATTTGCATCAGCATAGTGCTGCTTTTTTTTTTTTTTTTTTTTGCTACTTTTTGTGCACTTTTTCACTAGCGCTAAGATGAAATCCCAAATCTGTCAGCACTGCTTCTGAAATGTTTACAGTGTTTTTGGATACTCGCCCTGGTATATTTTTTTGCCACTTTTCACCTGGTATGTGTTGTACCTGGTAGGAGGGTGTGTGACATATTTCTTCCTGCTATGTGTACAACATGCCACACAAATAGTGCTTAGGAAAACAGAAACAGCCTTTTTCCTCGTACATAGGAGTAGAACAGCTACAATCTGTCTCTGTGCCTCAAAAATCAGAGGCTTTATAGGCTGATGTTGGTCAAAAGTTATACGAATGTTTATATAAAGAAAGTGGGGAAAGAACATTAAGGTGTTAACTTCATTTGACAGTCAGTTTAATCTGTGCTGCTCCAAAGGGGTCATTCCATGGGTGATGCTTTGCCACAGTCTAACATCCTTATGCTAAAATTGAAATGTAGAAAGACGTGATTGCACCTCTCGTCAGCAATAGCTATGTGGGAAAATGAACTTTCTAAGAGCTAGCTGTTAAACCCACCAAAGTACCCCCCACCTACTAAGTAATCTTTCAGTGAGGTCAGGCTGATGTGGATGATGGCGTGGTTAGAAAAGCCCCAGCAGTGGCACACGCATGGGAACAGAAATGAGGGAGAGGGTGGCAAGCAGCTGTACGGATTTAGATATCTTAGGTCACTCATGAAGCTACACAGTAAGGTCAGTGTAGTAGGTTTGAATTTTATGGTTTTCCCTTATTATCCTTAATTAATACACATTTTATAAGCAATGCGTTGTCAGGATGAGTTGTTCTGTGCAACAAAAATGAATTTATTTTCTTGTGAATTAATTGTTCTCCAGGGCAGTATTCTGTTTTGATGAAAAATTTGAGGAGGACAGTCTTGTGTCTCATCTTTTGAAAAACTATATTATGGATTTTTGTTTCTTTGTTTTGAAATATGCTTAATTACAAGTTGTTTTTCATCAGTTGCATGCTCACTTTTCTCTTCAATATTTTTCACTAACCTGTTTTTTCATAGTTAGCCAGTACATTGTTCCAATACATCATTCCAGTACATCTCTTCTATGCAATTCTTGAGGTCTTGAAAACTGGGAAGGTAGAAACAGGAACACTTAGAAAAAATAAATTTAGTCACCTAATTCAAAGTTGTGGGTTTTTTCAAATTCTGCCTTGTGCTCTATTTGAAAATGGGAAAGAATCATTAAAGAAAAAGAAGTTTCAAAATGTCACCTTCCATTTTTGGGGTTGGTTTTTTTTTTAGTAGCTGTTTTAATTTTTCCCTAGAAAAGTTTAAGCTAAAAAAATTATTTAAAATAATCTATTTTTCTCCCCTTTCCTGTGGCTGGCTATAACATCAGTTGCGATTCTTATGACACCTTTTACTGACATTATACTTAATTCCAAACCAGGAACCAAGTTTGGTAACTCCATAGTCATACTTGAAAAAGTTTGAATCCAGCATTAATTTGATGTTGTATAGCAAAAGCAGTTCCGTATGCTCTCTGAGAATCATTTTAGAGTCAGGCAGTTACTCTGGATCTGTGCAAGGAGAAGCAATTTGAAGATCCATTCAGTCCAACCTTGAAAGCAAACAGTCAGATAGGAACTGTGGTAAATTCAGCGAGTGATAAGGGAGAAAATAGTGTTCTCCTATGCAGGTGAAAACAACTTTTTTTGAGGTGAGATGCAAAGTGTATGCATTCAGCCAAATCACTCTTTTTTTAAGATCTGCCAAAAGGTTTATGAAAAGAACAAGGATCCCTTCATTCCCAGAAAGTGAACTGTATTGCTGGTTTACAGTTGTATCTTGGTGTGGGTGTTCTTAATCAAACTGCTGCGTATTGGATTTGATTATATACCACGTACTTTACCTTGATTCCTTCCTTGAAAATAACGTCAGGAAGAGTAAGTGCATGACAAGTCTTGAGAGTCTGTGGATTTCAGGGTTTCATGAGCCCATATAGGGCTAATTTGCCTGAAATGGATTTTGTCAGTTCAAAAACTTTTTTGGTCTTTAGATGTTGACCTTGTTTAAATTAGTCACAGGTAAATGAATTCTGGGCATTTGAGGCTCTTTCCAGAGCAGCTTAGAAGTGCTCTTTTTTGCAGAAAGTCTATTGTCAAATTACTGCTGCCCGTAGAGGACCGTTTTCATGCAAAGTAAACAAATAATTCCACACAAATTCTTGGAAATTATTTGAATGTTGAGCTAACATGAATTTGTTTTGTACCTAAAAGACTAAAGCTTATAGGTTATTGGGAGGAGGTGTCCTAAGGAAACACCTGAAGTCCCATCCTCTCTTCACATACAAATACCTTTTGTAAGACCAAACTCCCTAACCTTGCCCTGGGCAGGTTCCCTTTTTTCCTAAACATTAACTAGGTTAACATCCTAGTTTAATCCCCCTCATCCCCCCAGGAATCAAGGACACCTTCTAGGATTCCCCTGCCCCGTCCCCAGAAAGATTCATGACATTTTCAGTTATCATTGTTCATGTATGATTAAAAGTGTCTATTATTAGAACAAGTCTGTCAGCAGAGTAACTGCCCATTTTTTGCATAATAGGATATTAATTAATACCCTCGTTCCACAGGCGGCAAGGCTGGAGATGTAATCTGCATCCAGCCTGCAAGAGATTAAACTCTTGTTTCCAGCTCTGCAGAGAGAGCCCTGAGCAAGAAACTGGCTCAGTCGCAGAGAAACCGTCCGCTCCGTGTCTGCCGCGGAGCTGAAGCCTGGCACTGATACCCCTGGCACAGCACCATGCCTGTAGCAAGTATTAACAGTTTAGGAGTTTCGCTTTGTTCTAGCTAGTTTAGAAAGGATGAAATTAAAAGAAATCCAGTGTAGACTGGATAGGGTACTGTTTCTACCTAATACTATTCCTTTCATTGTATGGAGTATAGCAGGTTCTAATACTCTCAAAAATGCATTATTCACTGTAGTTGTAATGCCTTTTGTCCTTTCTAAGGACATAAACTAGCATTTTGTCTAATTTTGTCCCAGACTGAAATAGAAAAAAACATTGTCATGGTGAAAAACCTGAAATAGGACTTCAGCATTATATAGTAAAATATATGCACTCCTCTCCTAATTTGCTATCAGTGGCTACCTTCAGCAGTGGACAGGACAAGAAAAGCTGAAAGCGGAGCCTTTAAGACATCTTGCTTTACTCACTATTCTTTAGCTAGACTGTCAAGGCCAGGAGGGTATGAAGTTTTTATTGACAAGTGTGATTCCGCAGTCACTGAAATGCAAGCACTCACCAGCTTCGATGGGAATCCTCTTAACCTGCAGTCAGTTTTTGGTCTGTATTTCCGGTACAGAAAGGGTGTGTAGGTTGGAAGCTCTTATATTAGTACTGTCTTGTTATCTCTTCATAAAAATTAATTACTGAGATATTGATATACTCAATTTTGTGCTGGTAAAAGCTTCATACAGGTTTTCTATTTAATCATGTCCTATGAGTACTAAGGTCTTACCTACAAAGCAGTTTCTCTGGTTTTTCTAGTGCACACTTGGTGAAGAATGAGGTAGATACCTTGCGCTGTTAGGGGGAGGGGTTTGGGGAAAATGATTGATATTTGTCAAAGAAGATAATGATTCCACCTTCACACCCCCATCATGCACCTGAAATATTTAATGCATCCACAAGTGGGTCAGCTTTCCTCCATTTTTTATGAAGTCTGAAGCCCCATCGAATACATGAAATAAACCATGTGTAAAGGTGAAAGAGAGCATTTGTTCATGGAAGGGCTGAATTACCATACCCAGGTTATCTCTGGTGGAGCCAATGGAATTACATTTCTCTCCAGAGCTAAAATTTTTGCCTTCTAAGTGAAAATCTGCTGCTAGACTCTGCATATGGAAGAGTCAAGCCTGGTCTGACTCTTGAATTAATTTGATAGACGATTCATTTCATTGTCAGATTTAGGGTTCACGTTAGAAACATTCGGGCAAAGGGAAGTGAAAGGGTTTCCTGTTTTGTCTTATTAAAGACAATATACTCTGAATGCTAATCATGAGTACTCTAAAAACTCAGGCTTGAAATGCAGTAATTCCCATGATTATGGTGACTTATTATTGAGAGGGCTTGCATTCAGTGTGGATTAGTCAGTATTTATAAATGGGCTCAAATTGCTTAAGCAGGTGCTGTTCTGTGGTGCTACGCAGGGATAAGAGGTGAGCACTGCCAAGCGGTGATTCCACACTGTGATTCAGGAATGCCATTTCTGAAGTAAGAACAGAGGAACAAGCTTTGGTATTATTAGAATAGAAAAACCAATTTTAAAAGCCAGATTCTGTCATGTAGAAATCTGTATTCCTTTTAGTTGTTGTTGTTGCTATTATTACTGTTGTCGACAGCAAGATGAAATCTTTTTCAAAGTGATTGGTTACAGGTATTTTAGCTGACCATTTTTGGCAAGGTCTTCATATAAAATCCCTTTTGAAACGTGGCCATGGTCTTATCAAAACATCTGTTTGCTTAACATATATTTCATAAGTAAGATGCATGTTGGTTTTTTTTAAAAAAGCTAAATCATCCTCCCTACCATTATTTTTAAGCTAAATACTTTCAGCATAAATAGAAACCGCTTTTGCAAATGCAAGCTAAGCCTGTTGCTCTGTGGCCTTTGCAGCCCTCCTCCCCTCCCTTCCCTTTTCTTTCCCTCTTCCTCCCACCTGCCTTCCTCCTACTCCTACTTCCCCAGGTGCTGGGATACTACAGAAAGCTCAATGGGCTTCAAATTTTCAACCTTCCCCAAATTTCTGAAAAATGAATTGGAAAAATTTGAGAAAGAACTAACAATAAAGGGTGTTACTAAAGGCAGTTTTTACATCCCAAAGTGCTGAGCAGTCTGTAGTGTTCACATTTCTATTAGGGGCTAATATTTTTGAAAGCAAATAAATTGGATAAAGTAACGTAGAAGTGCCTTATTAACCAAACTCATGCTTCAGGTGACCTGAACATTCAAATTTTACACTCATGAACTGTACTAATAAATTACTTATTGTCTTTTGTGTCTTAATATTCACTGAAAATGTTATTTTAATTAATTTATTTAACTATTAAAATATAGATAGATACTGATTTGTAGGTGACTCCTACCTTCCCCCTACTCTATTGTTCTGTGATATGTAACTGTTCAGCAAGATTACCACTTTCTTTGTTGAACTCAGAAGTGCTTACTGTTTTTTTCCTGTGTCACAAGATGACAGACCCTTTATGGTGTATACCTGAGATTTCTTGCAGCTTGGGGAAAAAAACAGTCAGGAACACTGTAAACTTGATGTGACTGATAGTTGGTTCAACAGCTTTGTCATTTTTAGGATAGTTCTTCCCTCTGGTGCCACTTTCCCTCACTTTTTGAAGGATAGTGGAAGTTTTTGTTACTTGAAATGTTTTGGATATAAAACCCAGCTGAGCAAGCCGAGCTTATTTTTACTTTCGTTTGTTCTGTCTTTTAAACCAGATCAGGGAAAACTTCCAGAATTAAAGGACAGTTAAATCTGTATTGTTTCATGTGCCCAGTCTCGTGGGACTCACGGAGACATAGGAATATAGGAAAGTATTAGTTACTTCAGAGCAACTGACACGTAAATAGCCACTTGTGTCTCATTCATGCAAGGTCCATAGACAACTTGACACATTTAAATAAATTATCCTAACCTGCAGTGTCATGGAGAGAATGCCTGCTCTTTCCGTGCTCTCCAATGATCTCTGTTTCATTTGTTTCTAGTGGTGGGGTGGGTAAAAGAATTCCATACTGATATATGGGTGGAAAACTGTCTCATTTCTTAAGGAGAGTGAGAAGATTAAATAGAAAAAATATTTTTAATATTTCTTGTCTATTAATGTAGACATGTATACAGTAGCTCTTCCTAATCAGTGAGTTTTGAACTGAAGGTGTCTCATTGCTTTTAATTCAAACAAGTAGTCCCAAAGTGCTAAGATTCACCTGCAAAGTTTTTTTTTCTTCCATAAAAATTAAAATTCTGTCTTCACAATCTAATACAAATTTAAGAAAAGAAAAGTTGTGTCTCTATAGAAATCTGCTGGAAAGATGCGATTGTTTCTACAAATACTGACTACAATTCTATATACAGGTCATCCAGGCTTTAGTCAGTGCCACTCGTCTTTGTTTGCAAGCCAAAGATCACCGAAGATCTCTACCTTGTCTAACGTGTCGATGATCTAGGGATAACATCTGGTGTCACTGCTTTGAAAATCGCATTGGATGGGATTCAAATGGGAAAATTATTCTACTTCCAAATGTTATTTCTCTGAACAGTAAAGACATACAGGTCACTCCCACCCTGAAAACTGATCATTGACAGAGATGGATTTATTTTAGTAGCAGGAATGATCTCTGGCATACATAAGAAAAATTTTTAACAGTATTTTATCTGTGTTTTACAAGAGGAGAAATGGTTAAGGAAGCCTGGAGGAAAGTCAAAGTGGTGTTATATCCCACTACTCCATCCAATGAAAGGCCCGATTTTATCCCCAAGCTGCAAGAAAAGTGAACAATTTTTTGTAATAGAGCTGTGGAGCTCATGAAAGAGAGGGACATTTTTACGAAAGGACTGACGCATTATCCTGTTTTCTAATAAGATTGCTGTATGATACTGCTTCACTTTAAAATGCTGCATTTTTGACAAGAGGCATTGTGAGCCAGAGCATACAAACACTGTGCTATTTTTCCTTCCTTGTGATGCAAAGCAGAAATTTGGATGTTAGCAGAATGGTAGTGCAGTATAATTTTATGTTTAAAGAAAAACAGATCAGAATGGCGTTACACATAGTCAAGCTGGATATGATGTTGTTAAGTAGAACTGACTAATCTTGCTGTTTGTATTGCAGCTACCTTTTGACTTTGTGCATTTTGCTCTTCTGTTTCTTAGATGCACAGCCCACAGATGGAGAGAGGGAGGTATGGAATCAGATCAGTGCAGTCTTACAGGACTCTGAAAGTATGCTTGCAGACCTTCAAGCTTACAAAGGAGCTGGACAAGAAATTAGAGATGTATGTTTTCTAAAGTTAATGACAGTTCTTTGGAAGCAAAATTAAGCAAAACTCAATGTATTCCATGCTTCTGTTCTGTATCCAAGCACATTCTGTGACATGATATGAAAATCTTCATTAAAATTGTATTCAGAAATTACATTATAGATTTTGTGGAATGCTGAATATAAAGCTGTAATGGGAAATCATTAAGCGATGGCTGTTGGAACTTATTTTAGGTTTACTATTAGTAATTATTTTTCACTTTAAGAAACCCCAGTTCATATGCCTTGTTTCATATATCTTATGGTAGAAGTCAAAGTTGAGGACATGGAAGAAATAACACTGAGATGTCAGAAATATACTATGAAAAAGTTGAAAATAGTTGTTCTCCTGCATAAGTGAAATAATGAACCACAGTAAATTATAACCTTAGATCCACTTTGCAGGCATCTTATTCTATGAAACTGGTCCCAAAGTACAATTATGAATTGTAACTTAAAATTTTTCTCAGCTGATCAAACTTTTTTCTGCCTCAACTTCACAGTTACAGCTAGTGTGATCTGTTGCTTACTTAAGAGCTTGAATATGTTGAAGATTTCAAAAACATCAAACAAACCTTAAAGAAAAAAAGCTATTTCTACAACCAGTAGTCATGGAAAAGGCCTTACCTGGTGCTTCTACAATAGTTTTGCTCCCCAAAGAATATGCTAAAACATATTTCTGTATGTCAGCGGTGCATTGGAATTAATAATTTTAAATCAATATGTTACAGGGGCAGAGGAAAGGTGGAAAACATGGTATTTTTTGACTTACTGATTTCCTATTCCTATGCAATGTCACTTCTCATAGTTGTTTTATGTTTTACAACACTTTCTAAAATAATGTAGTAGAAAAATTAAAAGCTATCTTTTGCTTGTTATTCATATATCACAGTTCTTTACAGTAATATTTTCATTTCAGGCAATACAAAATCCCAATGACATCCAGTTGCAAGAAAAAGCATGGAATTCAGTATGTCCTCTGGTCGTAAGGCTGAAGCGCTTTTATGAGTTTTCACTCAGATTAGGTAAGCCCTGTTTTAGTATGTCTATTTATCAGGCTACTTTATATATACAGAAATAGAAAGTTTCTTTTTCCACAGACTATTAAAGGATTATTATTCTTTCTGTTTGCTATCAGGAGACAATTAACTGCAATTACACTTATAAAGGCATGTTTTTAATCTTAATTGCAAAATTATCGTAGTTTGTTAGTTTGTCACTAAATAGTATGCAAGCAAAGAACGTGATAATGCTTTATAAAGTTTTTCTCTGGTATCTGACACTCTTCTCCACTTCACTAGTCCATATAGTACTAATGCAATTCATTTTTTGTCATTTGAACCCTTTAGGGTTTTAAAGGGAATGTAAACAAATAATATTCCGAGACTTTTAAAAAACTGGGATAACAGGGTGAGAATAGTACAAATAAACTCTGTTACAGGGTGAAAATCCAGAGTTGGGAATGTTTTATGTTGACTTTGTCATCCCTACAAACCAAAAAAATTATGTAATTACTTCTTGAATTGGGACTCTGGAAGAGAACCAGTGTGCAAAAATCTGTGTGTGAAGTGGGAGAGCTCCCAGTGCAAGGGAGTTCTACAACAGCCTGCTTACTAAGTCTTTCACTTTTTGCGTTACACTAGTAATTATAGCCACAGGAGCTGAATTACATTGCTATCAATGCCTCAAAGTACACTTATAGTAGCAGAGATGCCAGAATAATCTCTACTGAGCTGATGGCTAATTGGGGAAGATGAAGGCGAAAGAGCTGAATATCTGAATGCAAGAAAAATTCTTTCTCTAGAATTTTTGATAACTGAGATAAAGGGGGATAAAAAGGGAAAGGAGCTCAGTGATACAGAATGGAGAGAAAATGGCAGGGAGCCTGAAGAGGCAGGTGTCTGACTGATGTTTCTCACCTTAGAAGAGTAAAAAAGCATTTCAGAGGGTTTCTTCCCTTCAAACGAGGTATATTTATGTATTTACTTAAAACTTTTTCACAATGGGGACTGAATAGAATTTGTGCTTCTGATTTTTATTCAGAGAAAGCCCTGCAGAGCTTACTGGAGTCCTTGACGTGCCCACCTTATACTCCAACTCAGCACCTGGAACGGGAACAGGCTCTAGCGAAAGAATTTGCAGAAATCTTACATTTTACTCTTCGTTTTGATGAACTTAAGGTTAATAAAGTCTTTTAATACATGCTGATTTGTTCCATGTATTTTGAAATGAAACTGATTATTTCCTGTTTGTCTTCCTTGAAGATGAGAAACCCAGCAATTCAGAATGACTTCAGTTATTATAGGCGGACAATAAATCGCAACAGAATAAACAACATGCATGTAAGTAAATAAAATCTGATCTGCTGTTCACACTGAGGTATTTATCAGTATGCATTTATACCATTTGTGGTAATGTTTTTTCTTTTAATTCGCTAGCTGTCATGTTCTCTCCTTCACAGTGAGAGTTAATCAGCACTCCGGATGAAGTGATTAGAGTGGAACTATTCATGCAGCAATCTGCTTACTGACATGAGCATGTGCTGTATCTTTTTCTGGCTGCCGGCAAGATTTTAAAGAGTTTTACTAACTATTTTTTCTCATGTTTTCATCAGCTAGACATTGAGAATGAAGTAAACAATGAAATGGCCAATAGGATGTCACTGTTTTACGCAGAAGCCACACCAATGCTGAAAACACTCAGTAATGCAACTACACATTTTGTATCAGAAGTAGGTAATGGGGGAGAAAAGGTCTAACACAGACATTCTTGATTTTAATTTTGCAAGATGGTTTACTGAACATTGGCTGTTTTTAACCCTTCTAGAACAAAACATTACCAATTGAAAATACAACGGACTGTCTAAGTACTATGGCTAGTGTATGTAAAGTCATGTTGGAAACACCGTAAGTTTTACCTTAAATCTCGCTTTTCTTGTATGAGAGAATTTGTATGTATTTTATGTAGCCACCTGGGGTAAACGGTTTGTCTCCAAATGAATTTCTTTCTGTTCACCTTAAGCTGTTATCACTTTTTTATACAAAGCATGACCTGGTATTAGAAAGCCTTGCCTCCTATTTTAACCACTTTATCACATTTTTCATCAATCAGCACTGAGTTTTGTTAGGGAGAGCTTACATGTTCAGCATGTATTTCAATGAAAGGTTTAAATAGAAGTGTAATCTTAAGTACACAGGCTTCAGTGTCTGTCTTGTCTAACCAAGGCCATAGGCCAACTACTGTTTCTTGATTGCCCATGCTGCTAAGCTATTAGCACACTTAAGGGCAAGATTTTGGTTCTTCCAAGTAGTGCTTTTGCAAATTATACACAGGGACTATTTTGAGGGTCATTTGAACAGATCTTTTTTGGATGCAGCCATCTTATTCTGGATATGAAAAAGTTCAGCTGTATGGAAAATGTACAATTGCATTGGTAGTATAGATGTGGCCACTGGGGTTGCTGTTGTTCAGCTATGCATTTAGTTCAGTATTTTTTAGGCTAGAGGTCTCTTTGAGTGGAAAATACATACAAGATAGAATGACGGTAGTCTTCCTGTCTGTGAATCACTTGTTCATGGTGCCATATAAAGGGTAGAACTCCTGAGGTTACTGTGTTTGATTATGAAAATTCTGGAGAAGTGTACATAGGATGTGGGACTCATCTCAAAATCCTGGGACATCATAGAAGCAGTAATTGAAAAGTAACCTTATGTGTCAGCTCATTTTTGGCCAAAGTAGAGAAAACAGAAAGTTGCGAGTCATGTATCAGAAGATTAGTTCTAATTGTGGGATAATCAAGCATTTTCACATCATGTCTGTAGCCTTTAAATCGATTCATGTTAGGATGCTGTGTAAAAGTTTAAGTTGTTGTAAACTGAGAGATAGTATAGTACAGATTTGAGTGCTTTTAATGATGTGTTTAAATGAAAAAAAAAAATATATATTGAAAATCAATTAATGACAGTAGACAAATCTATGTATTACCTACTCAAAGTAATACTTGTTAGAGAAATAGTGATCATTTCCGTTTTTCTCTGCTATCATTAATTTTTCATTTCCTGATGATGGTTTCAGGGATTAGAGCCAATAGGAGCTGTCTTAACAGCACCATCCATATTCTTATTTTGGAATTGAAAAGTCAAATAAAAACTCTTAAGAATTAGTTTGGTCCAGTCCTGTCTAGTAGGCCTCGACACTTCAGATGCTCAGTGAATCTGGGCTGCTGAAGTTGCCTATGGACTTAGAAGAGAAATAGCAATGTCTATGATCCACCTAGGTAAAGCCCTGAACTTAATAGACACTGAAATTAGATCCCACTTAAATGTTTGTTAACTGTTTCAAAGTAGGACTTTAAGGAAAAAGAGCATCTTTCCTTTGAGGTCCTGATATGTTGTGTTTCTAAGACTAAACAAAAGTATGATCAGTCTCCATCATATTTCATGAACTGTGGAAGTCTTGTGTGAAGCCATCATCATAGCTATTTTGTTAAAGTGAGGATGTGAACTGTGAGGGGGCATTAGAAGGGGTTTACGTATCTCTATTTTCTTTCCAAACATTCTTCTAAATTGACAAGGACTTACGTGATTCAGTGTTCTTTAAAATCTTACTACGATGTGTCTTTAACCTTAAAATGCAATATTAATTCAGATTTCTTGTGCTCATAGTCTAGTTGCAGAATTTTCCAGTAAAATATCAAGACCGTTTATTTCCTTTGTTCTGTTTTCCAGAGAGTACAGGAGTAGATTCACCAGTGAAGAGACCCTTATGTTCTGCATGCGAGTAATGGTGGGAGTTATTATTCTATATGATCACGTTCATCCTGTGGGAGCTTTCTCAAAGACATCAAAGATTGATGTAAGAGTGACTTTTATTTGATACTCTGCAGGTTTGAGAATGCTAGTCTGAAGCTTTTTCTCAGCGTAGCTTATGGCTTTGCATAAGTCATTTTAATTACCTTTGAATGGCAAAATTTAGAATTTATCTTCACCTGCATACTTTTAATATATCAGCTTGTTTGAATTTAAAATAAAAAACAGTCTTTTTTATTTTGTATTTTCTTCCAGACACAGATACTCATTTGTCTTAGTTAGCTCTGCTTTCCTGCCAACTGTATGGTGACACTATAATAATTTTTGTATTACATTTGCTCTGGGATGAGTTCTATGGTCATAATTTTTTATTAATTACGTAATTTAATTCTGCTAAAGTGTTCATCTTTGGCAGTAGTTCTGTTGCAAATAAGCACATATTCAGCATTGTCTCTGCATTGTCTGAGAACTGAAGTATCAAAACTGAAATGTTGTTGTAATGTTGATAATGAGCCTTCAGTTGTACTTTGACATGACCAGTCACAGGGAAATCTGTCTTATTTTTTCATCTGAGATATTGCCAACGCACACAAAAAGTACTCTTTTTTTTTTCTATATCGTTTTACAAACCTAAAATTCATACACCACATCTTTCAGCAAAAATAAGCTATAATTCCTGAAAAAAAGATGCTAAGTCTTTCCCTTTACAAGAGAGCCTACTCTCTTGTAGAGGAAAATAAAAGAAAAAGAAAAAAACCTATTGCACTCAGTGACCTTGAGTCTTTGTTAGCATTTTTCATCTGCAGATATCAGTATTTTACCACATCTCCTCTTTGACTCTGTTTTACAGAGGGAAAGATATGTCACAGAGAGGTGAATTGATTTGCTCAAGGTCATGCAGCAGATAGGGCCTGGGAATTGAATGCAGACTTTCTGACTGCTAATTCAGTCTCCTGCCTATAGAGAGAACATCAGTAAAATTTTGATAAGGACCAAATATGTAATGTGTGTACTTTGTTTCTCTCATTTATCCAAAAGCCCTGTAATCTTACAGGAAAGTTAGCTAGATGTAAATGGGAGGCAGGAGATATATCACTCAGTTTTTAAAAATTAGTACATAGTCCCAAATCTTAATTTGCCTAATTAGTTCAGTGATTCTTCTCTAATAAAAAAATATTCTAATATTTCAGAGGATGAGTTTGTTCTACTGTGAAAAACAATTCTTTTTTCCAAACTAGTCACTTCTTGGGAGCCATTTCAAGAGAATTTCAAGGACAGTGAAACAAATTACCCTTTTCTTACTCTTTGAAGACTGGAGACTGTTTTTCATGTTGTTAATTACAGGCTTAGACATCCTAACAGCTTCTCTTTTTTGACTGTTTTAGCAATTCTGATTCTAAAAAAAATGGAAAAGAATGGTTTAAATTTTTATCCCCTTTGAGTTTGTCTGATCTCATAGGACACGTTAACCTGTACTGAGTGATGTGAGTAACTGTGTGTTGTGCCGGTTCCGCCATCATCATTTTATGATACCATCAGTTGCCTGATCACAC
>VZZY01013059.1:7975-91131 GCA_013400335.1 Eurystomus gularis | reverse complement strand
GAAGATGAAGGACCCTCCAAGATCTACCCATCACCATTCTTACTGAAGAAGTATGAGGTGGATTGAATCTTAGGAACTTGAGTGAAGACAGTTAATGTGAGTAGTGCTTATCAGGCACAGAGAAAATTTTCATTTACTGGGTTTAGTGAAGCCCAGTGTAGTATGTGAAAGCATAATAAGATGCCAGATCTCAAAAACCTACTTCAAAATTCATTTCCTTCACTGACATAAGAAAATTCTCTCTGTATATAAGATGTTGCAAAACCGCTTTAGTCTAATTTACTGAATAATATTCTCGTTAAAATAACACTCATCCTATTGTTAGAACAATATCAGATTGCATTTTAAAGCTGACCAAACCAACAGTAATAAAATATGTATTTCATTTAACTATATAATTTTGTCTAGATGATGTAAACACCTGATCAGACCAATGGTACTCTAAAAAAACTGCTGCAAAACAGGGAAAACCTACCTCAGTGGTGCTGCTGGGAGGCTCCAGTCCAACCATATTGGCTTCTACCAGCTGCTGAAGAAGCTGTACTTGAGCCACACTGAGGAAGAAATCCAGATTTGTTGTCACATTCACCTCCAAAGAATGACCACATACCAGAATTTCCTGTGGAGAAATGAAGGGAAAACACGAGATAATCTCTACTGGGGAGTAAGTTTCAGTTTCTATATAACTGTGTTGTGATTCTCTGCTGTAGTCAATACTTCAACAGTATATATACTATTAATTTGGTCTTTTTAGGAGAAAGTAGTGTCTCGGTCTTCTATATATGGATGCAGTTTATTCTTTGCTTTGCTTTCAACAGCATCATTATTACAACAAATTTTGCAAGAAAAGCAGCTCATGTGTGAGGTCTTGTTTCCACCTCTTGGTAGTATCAAACAGCAGAATGTCAGATTTTGTTTTCTGTTTCCTTGGCAATGACTCCAGTTCTCCTTTCCTTCCAAGAAAAAGATGTACTTTTTTTTTTCTTAAACATAAACGCTGCTTGATTTAAAATAAAATCATGTGTTGGAACTCACTGATAACCAATCTAATTGATTTCTCTGCTTGTAAAACAATATTAATACCTTGGCAAAGCTAGCTGGATGGCCACTGTTTTATTGGTGCTATCTAGAACAAAAAAAAGCTATTCACCATTGTTGGCAAGGGATAAAGAGATGAAAAACAGAACTAATGCAAAAGCGTTGCTTGTTAAGTAGATGTATTGCCCCTTCTCATGAGAAGGTTACACAATGTTCAAGCTCTTAATAATCTAAACTAGACCTCTCCCTTCACCAGGGAATAGATAACAAGAATAATGTATGTACAGAAAACACTCAAATTCTTGAATCTAAGCATTAGTAGAGCTCAGAGATTTTTTAACTCAATAACTTCTGTGCATCCTAGTCACCCTCTAAGCTTATTTCTTTTTTACATTAAATAATTTTCTATTTGCCCTTGTGATGACCCTTTACACAAAATATGAAGCTGTCAATTATTTGCTTCTATACCCATTAGCTATTATTCTCCGACAACGTACACCTATTGTGTTGCAATACACACCTAATACACTTTATGCTCCTGTACCAGTTTTGCTCTTCCCAGGAGGTAATTGTTATGAGAAATACTCCTTCTGAACTGACAAAAACTTTCTGATGTTTCCCCTACATAAAACGTTTTAAATTCTTGAGCTACAACCAATACCAAAAAGTGAGCCAATACCTTTTGTGTGTAACATGCTTCACAGACTAACCATTAACAAGCTGGCCCACAGACCGGTAGAAGTGACCATTAAGTGTGGAGTACCATGAAGTACCCACAGTAAAATGGCTGGGGAATGGACTCTTTGTGGCAGTCTGTGGGCTTGAAAATCCGGCTAAAAGAACACAGCTCAACTTTCTTCTTATAGATAGTGTACAGATTGCATTTTCAGGCACCTTTCTGAGAAACTTGTGAACACAATGTTTTGTAATGTTGTACTATAGCACCTCTTCTCAACACCTATCACAGATTTTTTAAAAATCTTGCTGGAAATCATTAAAGGATTCCCATTTTCTGAATTGTAAACAGGCTTATCTACCTCTGGACAGGCTGCCTTCAATTCCGAATACTACAAACAAATTCTTTCTCCAGCAGAGAAAGAACATTTCAGCTAGTGACTAAAACTTATTTTTTTTCCTCAGAGTTGGTGATTTTGGTACTCAAAAACACACCTGAATACTTCAAATGGTGGAACAGTAAAATACTAAGATTATCCACATATTTCTGTTCACATTTTGTACTAACCTCTGGGTGTAAATTCTCTGCAGCATCAACTTTCGTAAAGATAATTGCAGGAGCTGCAGTTACCCGAACTGTGAAATCTGTTAAAATTGGAGTTAAAATTGCTCTCCTTTCATGATGTCGCCTTATGCTGAAAAGAAAAGAAAAGATGAAATTACATTATAAATTGTTGAGCGGCAAAAACTTCTCAAATTCTTCTTAACACTGAGCATGTAGCACAAAAATGCTCCAGTATATCTCAAATACCAGTATGGTATTTGATTGCTACTGCAACAAGCATTAAGTATCATCATTATAAATCGTGTTAATTCCAATCCTGAAGGCAGACTTCTACCTTCATTTCACAGAAAAGGTATATCTAAATATTTGACTCTTCAATCCATCTCCAGGTAGACAAGTTTGACATTTGACATGGCTTCTTCTACTGTTTAACAAACTACACAAAATAATCTGAACAAAGATAAAAACTTTATTATCAGTATTTTTCAGACCTGCCTGTGGATAACCTTCACTTTATGAATAGCTGTCCCAAAGCCTGCATAATACTTGAATTCATGCATTAAAACTCTGTGGTGAAAAAATTCTGCACACAACAACAAAACTGACACAAAAGTCAAAACCATGAAACATTAGCTAGCAAATCCCATGAAACTCTAGGGCTCACACATTCAATTCATAGCAACTATTTCCCAAGATGTTTAACATGCCTTGAAATGGAAGGATATGAGCCTTACATCACTGCTTCTGTCACCGGTTGTTCTTAGTTGATACCTTTTAACCTAAACATCAACATTTGCTTGCCAAGAATATTTGTGACATTAAACTTGATAATTACATTTGTTTTCCGGTTGGGTGTTTATTTTTTTTCCTTCATCCAAATATAAGCCTAGAGGCACAACTCTGTTATAGATGGATCACTAATAGCTTATGACAACACAGTCCAAATAGCCAGAATCTTCTGGGTCAGGTCAAATAAACTATTGCCACAAAATGCCATCTGAGAGCCTCTGATTAGGGAAAAAAATATAATGAGATCAAGATGGTTTTCAGCTCCTAAAAGAGGATACAGTTCAAATTCCCAGGAGAATCCTTCCATCAAGATTTTTTTTTTATAATTCTTTTTTCCTATCATCATTTATAGAAATGCTACATACCTGCATTTCCCCAAGGAAAACTCTAAAAATAATGAGAAGTTATTGGTCTAAGGTGAGTTTTCCTATGCTTACAAAATAGAAAATTATCAACTGTGAAACAATGCAAGTTAAAAGTATACGGTAAATTATGCAAATATCTACCATGATAAAAAAGAAAAGGCCAAACTACATTGTCATATAAAGCAAGAAAATAGATCTCTGCAGAACTTTTGTGGTATATCTGCATGTCAGGTATCCCTGATTACCTCTAATCTCGCCACCTCTAGTAACGCATACATGGCAGTTCAGACATCAGTATAAATTGCACAAGTGAGCCAGACACAACCACCATGCAATTAGACAATTGGTCCTTACCATCACCCAGAGCTGTTCATGACAATGTCATTAAACAATACGCTTATATGCCTTTCTATGCAGAAATCTCTGGACACAATGTGGAATAAGTACTTAAATCTCTTGATTAAGAAGAAGTATTGATATACATAGTCTAGTAAAGGTTCCAGTAACAGTTGTGAAATGGATTCTGTTGAAAGGTATGCTGATGGTTCGTAGGCCAAGAGTTAGGCCAAAAAGAAATCAAATAGATAACATGACTGTAATCCAGTCAGCTTCAAAAGATTCAAAATCCATGGATGACAATTTACTGCTCAGACTATTTTGATGCCTTCAAATTCTACTAGAATTTGCTTGAAATGCAAATTCAAGCAGAAATCATGGTGATCTATAAAGGAATGTAAACTGTCAAGTGTGGGTAGGCCTCAAAGCTTTTAAATTTATTTAAGGCAACAGTATACAGAAGTTAACAGCTGATGCTACAGAGCACAGAACTATTATTTACTAAGCACGAGTCTAATAAACTTTTGCTTCAAATGACCTTCACAAACACTGCTAAGCAGGTTAGGCTGCACACTACTGTTAATTAGTATGCAGTATGCTTAAGAGCAAGCCAATTAGTAAGTGTGAGAAAATACTCACCTTACGTTAAACGCTTTAACATTTTTGTCAGCTGTAGCTCTAATGGTTTTGAAAGCAAGATTAGTCTCATTAGATCACTGAATTAGAAAGTAGACCTGTAAGTGCTTAGCATACATCTTCAACTGAGAAAACGATCTTAGATCTTGCCAGATCTACAAATGCTTCTCTCCCTGCCATCACCTTCATTATAAATTTAAACCAGATGGTTTTCTACCCAACTCCTATTTCCCCTTCTCAATAGTATGAGAAAGAAATACCTTTGTTTTTGACAAAAATGAAAGAGCTAAGTAGTAGAACAATTCGATGAAAGAAAATGCAGCTATACATTAGAAAACTTCCACTTGAATAGGTATAAAAATACTCGTAAGTATTCAATATATGAAACAGAGTTGTGAAAGCAAGTTATTTGTTGAACCCCAAACTCAAAACTAGCTCTCTTCAATCACTGTTTAAAGTACTTATACATATTCCCATTTCTTAATTTTCAAATATTATTCTAACTACCCGGTACACTGCATCTTAAGGGACTTTCTTGGTAATGTAGATTGATGTTGTTTTTTTTTTAAATCATTTTCACTTGGTATCCATGTCCTGCTCTGCTAACTACTTTCCACATTTCTAGCTTGTGAATTTGAAGCTTGGCCAAATCAAGTATTAGCAAAATAATTGTAAGTACAAACAGAAGGCAAACAGAGCACAGTACATAATGAAGGAAGAGGATATGAGAAAGCACACAAAAGGAACAAAGAAACAAATTCCACTTTGAATTATTAAGTCTTCCACACTGCACCTAAGTGCACTGTTAACTTAACACAGGTGTACGCCACATGAGCTTATGAAAAAACTTGATTGTGAAGAGCGTAATGATGGCTCTACGTCTGCAGCACATTCATTCCATGGTTCACTTATGCATCTGTTATATATTTATCTTGGGGAAAAAAAAAAAGGAAAAGCTAGTACTTTTAGAGATGTTAAAGCAGTTGATCATCTACACTTAAAAGTACAGCACATTTGAAAGACCATATGCTAACACAAAGCAACAAGGCAGCAAAGAAGTTGTGATAAGTTTTGGAGGTGCCTTTTACTCAGTGCTGAGTTTGGGCTGTATCTGCACGGTAACATGAACTTTGTTTATGGACCATGGATAAACATTGAAAAAACACAGGACGAAAATGGTCTCTGTCCTCAAAGGCTTACAATTTAAATACAAGAAAAAATACACCCACATTCAGAGAAACTAACAGCACCATAGGTAATGATTTCCCTTCAGTGGCAACCTGAAAGCTGTCTTCAGAGTTTCTATATTACGGTATAATAGAAATGAATTTTTTTGGAAGGATTTGGAAAAGACATTGCAGTAACTTTATGAATGTTCACAGGAAATGCCTTTATAACATACAGGTTAGCCTAGGAGCGAAAAAGAAAGTGCTTCTTCAAAAATAAAATGCAGCAGCCCTGGTAACCGGTATAATGAGGCCAAATGAGTGTAGATGTGTCAAAGTAAATTAAAGAAGATACTTAAGGAGAAATGAATAGATGCAGGAGTCTAATGAGTAATATGACAAAAAATCTTGTGGGAAGAAGAGAGAAAAAAATGTGAAGAACAGAATTTTGTAATCAAAGCAACACCATTTGATTACAGCAAATCGAATCATCAGTATTTGATTATATCCACTCAGAAGCACCATTGAATGTATACGAGGAGGAAGGACTGCCAAAAGGATGATGTTGCACTAATTAAGGAGGTGCGATGATGTGAGACTGGATAAGCTGTGAAAATGCACAAGGAGGACTATAACTTGGCCTTCTTATGTGGAAAAAATTAATTGAAACACAAAATACTGGGCAGTTGGAGCTAAACAAAACCAAGACAAAAACTTGGAAATGTTTGTCTTATTCTTAATTATAATTTTTTTCTTAATAATACCTTACTGAATCTAGAATTTGAGCCCTTATATACTTTAAAAATACATAGTTCATAGATAACTCTTATACATTCAATACATGAATGAAAATCAAGAGCTAATTTATGCCTTGTAAGTTCATTGTCTACAGGTAGATGGATCCTCACAAATAATTTTGTGACTTGAAAAAGCAAAAAAGCCCAACTATTAGCATGGAATACACCACATAATTGAATAGTGTTCTCTACTAGTTTGAGGCATGCAAAACTAAAGATGTTACGTTGATTAGAATGCTAACTTAGGATTGATGAAAGATTTTTCTCTTGCAGGTTTCCCGTATAGATGTATAAATCAGTTAACCTCTGATCCACAAGTTTATTAAGATATCTATTAATGACTTCATCATGCCTCAGACCTCCAACTCCCAGTGCACAAAATGGTTCACATCCTTACAGCTCTCTGAGGTGTTGTAAGGACACATCGCAAGATAGTGAAATAGCATAGCAACATTTTGAGAACTATCTAATGACCAAAATTAGACAATGAACAAATGTACATCATCTGGCTGTACAGAATTACTATTGTTATATAATTATGCCTCAGTAAAGCTAATTTTCATCTTATTAAGAATGTCATGCAACATTTCTTTGCTGTGGATTAATAGAGTAACATAGTCCACCTTACTGGGTAAGGCTTTGTACAGTACGAACACAAGCATGACTTTAGGTACAATAAAGACAGCAACTGAAATACAATACTGGATTCAAATGTATTGCATTTTATTCCAAAAGATTCACAAGGAATGCCCCTACTTCCCTCCAGATGGATCTACAGATCACTTTTTGCTGGTCTTCCTTATTAGAACTTGGCAAGCTGCACTTCAACTTTCCCCAAAAACATGAAAATGAAAACTATTCAAAGAAAAATCTGCAGGAAACCTTTCTGAGGATCCGTGCAAAGCAAGAGTGGTATTTTATTCAGTTTTGTACACCAGATTATTGGCTCCCTGATGTACTCAATGAAAAGTCGCAGAGAGCTGTTCCAGATGGTGGTATGCCAAGGACAAAACTGTAATGCAGTATATTGCCACATTCAATTCATTACCTCATTCAGAGAAGTAATGCTTTTAAGCTCAATTAATTTTTTATTTTTTTTTTTAAACAGAGTTTATTCAGGCTGCAGGAAGCAGAAGTTGCTGCTGGGAGCTGTAGAAGGATTGCACAGGGACGGGGGCGAGGCCTCAAGAGAGGATATATTTCTTTATTTCCTTCAGGGCTGTTGTTTTTTCCACTGAGAGGAGGGATAGGGAGGAGGAGGAGGTCTGCAAGCTAAAAAAGCAGTTTTGAATCAAGAAAACTTCTTTTGGTTAAGTACTCCCAGTTCCCCACATGCTGTTTGGTAAAGGGAATCAACGTGGACAGGTTTCATTTGTACATAACCTTATTAGAACTGTCTGACTGTTTCCAGTATTCTTTTTATATATTACACCATTAGGGAGCTTTTTATAACATCTACAGTGGAGTATAAACATTTCATAATGGAAAGAGTTATGATTCCTGATCCTTAGTATGACATAGCATTTGGACGTTTTTTTTCTGAAAGACAGCATCCACCCTACCAGAGAGCTTCAGTTCCCCTATATTCCTCTCGGGGTGTCCTGTGGAGGCTCAGGAGGCATCATACCAGCACTCCACAATTGCCCCTCTTGAAGAATTTTACGCTAAACACCTTGAAATAGTCAACACAGTCTCAAAGGAAGACTGCTTGCTTTAAAAATTACAATGTAAAAGTTTAACAAAAATTTAAAACCGTGAGGTATTAAGTACTAGAAATATTGAACTCCAGAAAACATGGCGGGAAAATCTGAAGTATTTACTTTCTATTAAAGCATTTAAATGATAAATTATGTCAAAAGCTTTCAAATACTTGTTTGTGTGATATCCCTAGACCTTAGAGGGATTTGTTTTTTTAAAAACAAAATTTTTAAGTTTTTAAAACAAGATGAAATTTCAACCCACTATACTAAATTACAATAGAATCTATTTCAGAATTTTTACAACTGATTTATTTCAATAAAAACAGGAATGCTTTTAGAAATGGGAATGGAAAATGAATGGCTGGTATCTATGCTGAAGTTTTCTATAAAGTAACCATTAAATACTTGGATATAGGTTGGATACTATACTGCACCACATAGCACCTAAGAACTAGAAAATGAGGGAAACGGATCTCAAAAAAGAATCTTAAAACTCACTGAACCTGATAAACCATAATACTGGGTCTAAAACATAAGTAAAGCCAAACAGAAGTATATTAAAACTAAACAAAGAAATTAACCCTGAAACAACTCAGTAAAAATAAATTCATTATGTTCCAGGTTAAACATGTCTAAAAAACTTAAAGAATTAACAAAGAAAACAATTTCACAAATAGGTCAAAGAATAAAGATTCTGAGATCTGAAGATAAACATCACTGTGAAAACACAAAGCACCATGTAAAACGCCATGCAGCCACCCGCCTGGGGCATGCTGGAAATATCTCAGTGGATAGTAGAGCTCAATGTATATTCTTCCAGTTCTCAGCACACCACTTCCACAGATCACAAAAAAAAAAAACCACCAAAACAAACCCAGATGCAGCACAACTGACTGCCAACCAAAAAGCAAAAATGTGAACATCCTGAAAAAGACTTGCAGTAAATGTGTAAAATTTTAAGTTGAAGGGACAAGAAAACACTCATACCAACTTTCTCTTTACACAAATTCAAATCAGAAATAAAATGCTGTATTGCATACCAGAAAGAAAAGCTAATGTATGTAATTACAACTGATCTGAATTAAAGCCCAAGTAGAGGATTCATTCAAAAGCAATATCAAAATGAACTTATTTATTTGCCAAATATATTCTAATAAAATTTTATTTTGGAAATCTTCTTTGGAAAAGAACAATATCTAAGCAATTATTAAAAAAATAAAAGAGATCTCAAATTATCTGCTACTTTCCTTATTCTTATCTTAATAGCTTTTCAGGAATCTCATCAAATTTTCTATCCCAATCCATAACCATAAAGCTCAGAGCAAAGTGTGTTGGCAATAGATTTCAGTCACCAATGACAAGGAAAAGGAAGCCAGTTGCTCAGAAGCTGGTTTTGCTATGTTAGCTTAACTTGTGAATTGGCCAGAAGGCCTTTAGAGATTAACGTCATCTTATCTTTCAAGAAATGCCAGTGGTCCTACGTTGTTTTATGAGAAAAAACTTCATGGGCAACTTGCCCAACAACAAGGCCCAAGTAGAAGGTCATATACATTTTTTCAAGGCTAAGAATTTAAAAGAAAAAATGCCGATGGAATAATATTAATAAAAAAACCCCAAAACAATAAATTGTTAAAAGACAGGAAAGAAGTAAGTGATCTTAGAAATGAAGAACAAATATTATTACTCTGTTTAAATTTTTATCTGTAATCCTGTCACTTCTGTGGTTTTATCATTACCTTGGTTACATCCGCTTTTCCTAGCCTCTATCTTTCAATGCTAAACTAGAATTTATTCTTGATCATATCTTTTTTTTTCTGCAGGCAATGCTCCAGAGTGAGTTTATTTGCTCTCTTGGTCTTTCATCAATATATCACTTACAAAGCCCAGCCTGCGTGCCATACGCACGTAGCTACGTGCCATACGTAGCTTCTTTTACTGCAGCTTGCCTCACTTTCAGAAAAATCTCTGAGAGTTCTCTCATCTCCCCTTTTTCTGAAAATTAAACCAGCAACAGTTCAATTTTTCTCTTTATGTTTCTGCCTGGGTTTCTGTATCACTTTTAGGAATTCATCCCTCAATTCAGATAGGAATCTTATCTTAGGAACCATAAAATTATGCACTCATTTCATAAAAATGGCATGAATTAGATATAAAGGACTTTTAAAGGACAATAAATAAATGTATGGGCAAAAAGGCATCTTCTAGCAGAAATGCTTCTAAATCCACAAAACGACTTTTGAAAGCTTTATCTTGGCCATCAGGCCTTATTCTTATCAGTTAGAAACTCTCACTGCTACACAGTCTAGAAAAATTAAATCTAGAATTTTCTAGAAAGCATTTTTTTTAACCACTTGTATGATGTTTTAAGTGTAAAAAACCATATTAAAACTAAAATTAAAATTTCAAATTCTCACAGATTGTATTTTATATTTGAAAACTCAAAATTTAAAATACCATGCAAATGTATCCATGCTTTATCTTTCAACCCTATTTAACAAGAGGGTGGGACTTTGTGTGTGCTTATCATGCAATAGACAATAAGGGAGACTCAGTTGAAATATCTCATTCTCAAATTTCATCTGGTTTTAGTTACAGAAGTGCACAAACCAGTTCAGCACCGATAGGAAACATTCTACTTTATCCTCCTCTACCTTAGAAATGTCTAAACTAGTTTTACTCAAGCTTTGTAGAAATACAAACAGAAGAAGTTTAATAAAAAAAAAACCAAACCAAAAAAACCCCAAACCTCCCATTGCTTGCAGACTGAGAAGCTGAAGTCTCAGCCCTGGAGTTATTTTTATGGACATTCACTAAGCCACTCAGAAAAGAGCGTATAATGGAAACAAAGGCACACAATAACTAGACATGAACTACAGCATAACAATAGCAGTAATATGCATTTTAAACATACAATCCAAAACTCCACGGAAATGCGCTTGTAATATAAAGCAAAACCAATACAGAATTGTTTGATTTAGATATACTGCAAACAATATCTGCAGTGTTTGTGCTATGGAATTCTAGAAAAGAGTAAGTTAAAAAAAACTTCCTACCTACTGGCCATGTTCCATTCAAGTGCTGGATTCTGAGAATTTCTTTCACTCTCTGTCAAAACCCCTCCTTTTCCATTTCCCTTCTCTGGTTTCAGCTGATTCCAATGAGCAGTACCAATGTTTATAGATTGAAGATCTATTTGGTATTGTCTGTCTTCAACCTCTGATCCAGGGTCTCGAAGTATCCCTAGATTCAGTGCTCTTCTGTAATGCCAAAGGAAAAAAAAACAGGAAGAGAAAAAAATCAGCAAAAAAGGTCAGACTCAGAACAATAACCTATTCTTATTCATTAAGATAAAAAATTAAGAAAATTAAGGTATCAGTTTTGCCATTCTTGATTACATCTAAGCATTATTTTAAGTCTAGATCTTCAGAAGTATCCAGCTGCCTCATTCCTATGGAATTCAATGAGAGATATGCAAATAAATGTATTCCAAAATTTAGCCAGATCTACTGAAGTTGATATGAGATCAATCCATTGACTTCAGTGCACTTTCAATCAGGTCCATATGAGCAGCCTTATGGGGAAGCAGGACTAATTCATATCTACTGAATAAAGGATATCACATTCAAGTCCTCAAAAAGAACAGCTACGTATCAGTATTATGAACAAATCTATTGTGAGACAATTGTTCCACTGTTCAAATTTACACAAGAATAAAAATTAAGAAGAACATTCCAGGATGATGGAAAACCAATCTTTTTAACATGGAATTTCAGTAGAGTGCCTTGTTATTAAAATTCTTCTGAGAAGTGAGAAAAAAGCATTTTTCAGTGAACTGCATTACTTGTGGATTCTGCTAAATTATTTTACATTAGATTTTACAAAATATTTCAGTCTTGAGATGAGCCTGGGAAACAGTTACACCCAAATTCAACACAACATTCAAGAGCTATTGGATGAGTGGAGGCTGCTGAGACCATTTGGTTTTACCGCTGACCAGTAGCAGAAAAGTCTGAGACTATGTGTCTTCTGTTAATATGCACTAGTAAATCTTCCAAAAAATTATCTTGCCCTTTCTACACTGGGAACAATATAGCTTTATGTGCACTGCTCATTTGATATTATAATTAAAATGCACAATTTAACTTATCACTGTTTTTCAAAACAAGCCAGTAAAGGGAGCAAGGGGATCTTAATTTTTTTTGCTTTGAATCTCTGATCATGTCAAATCATAGTCTATTTTTATTGATTTCAGACATCTGCATTGAAGCTTAAGCTTATTGGCACATGCCATCCAATTTACTTGTTCACTCTAGATTGTTGTCTTATGCCAGAGTCATAACTTAGTGTGTAACTGCTGTCTACACAGAGAACTTAATAACTCTCCAATTTCTTTGATCATTGATGCTAACAATCTAAAAAAAAGTACAGATTCAAGCAGCACATCTCAAACTGCGATGCACGCACTGCATGTAATCTGTAAGCACAGGTATGCAACCTATTTCAAAGTGCAATCCCAATGCTGTTCAAATCCAAACACAGTTGAAACTGCTAATACCATTGCTATTGGCACCAATGAGAAATACTAGCAATTAAGAAAATGAAGTAATTAACTGTATCTACCCATGGAGGCATGTGAACGGCAGGAAAGCTGCTTTGATCAAGTGATTCCTGGTGAGGCAGTGTGATGGCATTGTTCAGTAGCCCTGTAACTTTCTTAAATGCTTAGCAGAAATACACTGAAAATCTGTTATGTTAGTAGTGGTATTTCAAAATTAAATGTGGTTTCTTAAAACACAAGAACGTGTTTGTCAACTTGCCACATAGAGAGATCCAACCACAATAACTATGTCTTTTATTATTCTTTCTAGGCATTATACCATCAATATGAGTGCAGTTCTTTTTTTGTTTTTGTTTTTTTTTTTAAATTAACATAATAGATTATTGTATGATCCAGTGCCTATTTACATGCTTTTTCTAATGTAAGCAAATATTGGAATATATAATTTGTGAAATATTACTGAAAATAAGGCATCAAATCACGTATTTCATGAAATCTGCTTACGTATATAAAATACAGAGTATGGTACTAATTTCACCTGCATAGAAAATTCTTTTCTCCTGTACTTCACAGTAAAGAATATTTTTAATTCATTCTTTTATGAGCAGCTTGATAACTTGCATTAAGCTGCATCTAGCACTATATTCCTTAGGCTCGCTCAGCACAACCATGACCTTGTGAACCAAATTCCTAGAGCAAAATGTGGCTATATGCGCAACTCTGAAACTCCCCATTGTGACAATGGCTTTCTTCCTCTCATAAATTTACTTATTTAAATAGAAAACCCAATGAAATCACTCTTTGGCACACATTTTTAGATGCAGCAAAACACACAGAAGTACTATTCAGATAAAAGGCACTAGTACATTGCACGGCTGGTATAAGATTTGTTCATTGAATTTTTTTTTTAATGTGGTCCAATTAATTTTGTAAAATCTCAAGGACTGGATAATGTTTATACTGCTTTGGGATATCGCAGGCTAATACTTTCACACTGATACAAAAACTGTATTTTCATTCTGTTCCTACTATAAACAATCTCTGATATATGATACAAAATTCTTCCTCTGATCCTTTAGATACACCGTTGAAATCCAAGCAAACGAATAGTGTTTCTATAGGTTACCCATTTCAAGAAACATATATCTTACTCTTACATGTAAAATACAAGGACTAGTTATTAACTTGTTATTAGTTATTAGTTATTAGATATTTCAACTAAGCTGATTATTGCTTTCAGAAAGTACATCCTGCTAGTTTTATACAAGGATCAAAAGATAGCCTTTCCCGAAATAAATTCCATGTATACAGGCATTTCTGGTTTTCCATGTCAACTATTTTCCTACGTACCCCCCGATTTACTAGTTGTATACATCTTAGAAGGATGAGAATAAGTTAAACTGCAGTAGAATTGGCCTAATCTTAAGCACACATGCTATGTAAGAACTCTGCAGTGTTTTTGTTTCTGCAGCTTTCAAAATCCTAGTAGCAAATAAAATCAGGGAAACAGAGTAATCCAAATTCATGACTTCTCTACCCCTAGCATAAACACTGCTTTAGCAGCTGAAAAGTACTGTAGAGGCTGTGATTTTAGGTGCTTCCCTCTTCTGAAAACAACTTCACTAATGCATCTGAACCTTGTGGCAGGTGGTGTAGAATACAACAGTTGGTCAATAATACAGTAAGATCATAAACAACCAAAGATGACCATAAGCATGTAGCAGGAAATACAGCTTTAATGTTTTACTTTTAAAAATTGATTTAGTCTGCGTCAGGCTTTTTGTACGTTTAAATAAGAAATAGCTCAAGTTGAACCAGTCACTACATGCTGCTGTACAGGCATAATCCTGAGACCCACTGTAAAGAAGTTAAATCTATTCACTGATACCTCATCTGAGACCTACAAAAAGCTAAAGAAGCCAGGGAAATGGCATTTAAAAACTACACATTATGTAATGATTAAGAAATATTCAGAGATTTTACAAACAGCAGCGAACTTTTGTTAGCACTTACTAGATCTCTGCATGCACTGATTTCTGCTTCCATGTACAGAGATGGCAAATCTATCTATTCAAATGTCAATAATTAACAGTTATGTCTCATGGTAAAATATTCTTCCTATTATAATTTAAAAAGGAAACAGACAGTAAGTTTGGATCAATATACACCACCACCTTACAGGGTTAAAATCAGTAGCACCTTGTTGGACCTGGATAGATGCTACAGAAGAGGATCACTTCCTCTTCTGCTGTGGAGTCCCAGTCCAAATGTAGCCTGAAAGCCCATCACCTATGAATGAGATGTCACTGAACTAGTTAAAAATCACAGCAATATTTATCACTGACCTAATGCTCCTTAACTACCTTTTTTCCCCGTATCAGTTCAATAGAGTTTCCTAACTTACTGCCCTCGACAAGGCCTTCAAATGTGTTATACCAAATAAGGGAAATGGAAGCAATTGTTTCTTTGGGAAGCAATGGACCACAGCTCCATTTGGAGTGAGATGCTATAGATGTTAAGAAGGGCACAGAACAAAAATTAGGTAAACCTAGAGCTTCTGTGATAACACTGGCCTTTGATAATGTTGAGCTTCTAACAGTAAAACCCCAGACAACAACCAGCTTTGCAAAGGCAGGCAACTAGGTTTTTAAAATTTTCTTTTATATTATAGCAAGTAGATGCTTCTTTCTCACAGGCAAAGAAGCTAATGCTTGAGACACTGGAAGAGAAACAAAACATCTGCAACATCACAGAACATACATAGACATGACCTTGGAAAATAAGTCCTGTACAGCTCCAGACAGTTCATGATGGTAGACTTGGATTTGCCCAAGTTTGGAGAGATTTAAAACATATATTTGTGAGAAAGACTGAAAGACGAATGAGAAGTTAAGGAAAGAAAGAGAAGGGCACAGGAGTGGGCAGGAGGGAGAAGAAAGATTGGATCAGGGCACTAATGCTGAAATTAAAAAAAATCAGCATGTAAGAAAATTCTATTATTACAAGAAGAGAGGAGGACATATCATCAGGCAAGAAAAGAAAGCCCTGACAAATGTCTGAAATTTTGTATATGATTCTGGTACACATTCTGCCATACTGAGTGAGTTCTGTATCTTCCTCGAAGTGTGACCCCAGCTTTGCTTCCCCACCCTGCCATGTGTCCACAGGGAGACTTATTTGTGGTTTAACACAGTATTTTACAGCTGCCAGGATATTGGAAACAGTTTAGTTTAGTCTGGGTCAGTAGAGCAGGCTCTCAGCAGTCAGCAGTAAACTCCAGTTCTCACCATTTCTGCCTCTTTTCCCCAGGAACTATGCCACATATGACTGGCTTTGCTGGCAGCTGTTCTTTCCCTCCTCTCCAGCTCAGCCTCAGAAGAACTCAACTACTGCTGCATCTCCACACTTGCTGGCAGCATAGTCTGGATTGGACACCAGCAAATTTTTATTAAATACAAATATAAACCGAGTGCAGTAGGGCTCCTTTGATGCTTTAGTGATTGGCAAGTGATACTATTTTGTTCATGTCTATACACATGTCACTTTTCATTTTAACATTACTTTTAATCTTTACAGGAATCTGTTTAACAATGAAAAGTACATTGCTCCTGATTAGCTCTTGTATTGTGTTCTGCACAGGCAGATACATCAGCATTATCTACAGAAGACACTGCATGGCAAGTGTCCTGTTAGACAAAGTGGTTAAGGTACCTGGGTTCATGTTCACATGCAAAAGATCTTTTTAAAAAGAAAACACTAGTGCTAGCTCCATAAGCACAACAAAGATGACTGATCACTTCTAAACATTTACATAGTGGACAAACACATCCCATTACTAACCCAAAGGAAGAAGTTACTAATTGAATTCTAACTGAAAATGCTTTGTAGTCATCAACGATCATAATTCAAACTCTATAATGATTTGCAGTGTTTATAGCTTTTGTAAACAGACATTAATCAATGTATAGGTAGATTACTTATGCAATTAGTATGTTAAAAAAAGCAGTGACCGAAACAAAAAATTTTTTTTGGATTGTACTAGACTGCTGCAGAAAACTGATATAGTGAGGCAAAAGTAAAAGTATAATGGGTAATTTTCATTTATTAAATGTCTGACTTGCATCTCTTGGGCACTGGTTCCTTTCTTGTTCTGTATACCTACAGATGAGTACCATGGCGAAGACAGGAACAGGTATAACTATAGAAAAGCCAAAGAAGAGGATGAGACACCAAGTAGTTATAAAGATCTTTAGGTAACACAAGGATAAACATATTGGAGAAATTATGGAACTCTGTACTTTCAAATAAAAATTTAAAAAAAAAAGAAGCTGATGAAGTTACAGATTAGTGTGTACAAAGACATAATTTAAAACATGAATGGCAAAGTGTCTGGTGAAAAAAAAAAACAAACAAAAGACAACTGGATGTACAAAACAAATGATCTACACCCATGATCATCCAAAACATATCATCAAATAAGAGTATTAAGATTTAGCTGAGTGCTGTTACAAGTCTTTTAGTTTCCTCAGTGTCAGAGTCTGGAAAC
The DNA here is from genome assembly GCA_013400335.1 of Eurystomus gularis. Lineage (NCBI taxonomy): Eukaryota > Metazoa > Chordata > Aves > Coraciiformes > Coraciidae > Eurystomus > Eurystomus gularis. Next base: position 73,960 of record VZZY01013059.1, on the reverse strand, counting down.
TCAGCCTTGAACAAGATTTTGATCTATTGCTATTTCAAGACACTCTGAGCTTCTAGGCACTTCAAGCACAGCACAGAATCTACTACTATGAAGATCTCAGTTCCTAGCAAACAGAACGATGTTAACAGAAGACATTCAAGATCTTCAGCAAAGCCATCACACTACTCTACCTACAACTGTTTCTCTTACATATCCCCACGCTAGGTCTTAAATAGTCACAGTTGAAACAAATACAGATGGACTATAAACACAGAGTTACTCCTCTCTCTACTTCTAGACTTTCCCAGTTGTACAGCAATAATTCTTTTACGGAAAATAATAATAGTAATAATCAAACAAGTTTTTTTTAAAAAAAAAGCCTTAAAAAATATGCTATTTTCTTGTTATCAATACTTTTCAGCACAGCATCTTGCTAAGACAACACAGAAAATCATCTCAGTTCTTAAACAAACTGCTCAGAGATGAAAGACTGTAAAATTACAATCACTTTTATTTTGGCTAATTACTTTGTGTCCTTTACTTGACTGGTTTCATCAACTGCAACTACTGAGTCATACAGATACTTACTTCCACCCAAAATAATTTTAAAAAAGGACTGTTTTTCACTGAGCTATCATAATATAAGAGAAAAGAGACTTGGTTTTGAACATACAGAAGAAGAAATCTGGATAATTGAATTCAACGATTTGTGCCTATTTTGCATGTGTGACTGATACCCTCTCAAAAGGAACAGATGAAGCTGGCTCATAGCTTGAGGTGACTAACCTAAGTGGATGCATGGACACACAGAAGAGTCAAGTCTGCCAGATCTTACATGGTATGCACAAGAAGGTTAGGGACTAGGGAGAGTACTTGGGCAGGCCTCCTTGCAGGCCTGCAGGACACACTTCGCTCTCTGCAAGGCTAGAACATACCAAGGGAAAATAGGAAAGGCAAATTTTATTCCTAATCTCTCAAAACTCACTTATTATGTGACTCTAAGTCACAAAATTAACCTCTTCAACAGTTTAACTACTGCAACTTTTAATTGAGGTATTATCTATGAAATTACTTCAGTATTTTTATTTTGAAACTCAGTAGGTACCCACTCAGAGATAAAAACACCAACACCCCCTCAGGCCCATTAATTACAGTGGTGGTGCCAGGCAGGTGCTACTATAATTCCATCTGCTATCCATTTTGGAAGGCCAGCTTTTAGCGAACTGGACCACACCAAGGTCAGGATTGGTAGCAGTGCATTGATCATATAAAAGCTGCCAAACACATGAAAGGAATTAAGGTAGATCACACATCAAGCATTTTGGCCCTGTGCTTTCTTCCTCTGGTCCAACAGGCAGAAAATGCTCTACATATCCTGTGAGGTGATCAGACATTTAAAAGTAGCCCCTTGTTCCAAAGGCTCTGGTACAGTAAAGGCCTGCAAAGAAGCTGAAGAACTTTGGCGGTGCAGTTGTCTCCTAGAGTCGTATCTGGAACACAATATGAATGATCCTATGGCAATAAGGTATGGTAAACTATAAAGTAATTTCAGTCTCTCTCCCAAAAAATGTAAAATCAAACAAAGCTGAAGTTTGCGGCTGTGCATTTAGATGTCATCTGTTTAATTACTTTTGTAATTTTATTGTTTAAATTCCTCAGCAAAAATAATAGCATGAGCAAGTCTGAACTTTTAAAGATCAGTTTTTCATTTTTATACTGTTTAATGTTTAGACAGTTTGAGGAATCTCATTATAGTTTTGAAGCATTCACCAAAATTCAGGGAGCATAGTATAAATATACAGTTGACAGATTGTATAAATGATAAGTATGCACAGTTTCAAAGGAAGGTCTGTATGATATTTTTGGATGCCAAATGTTTCTAGAAGAAACAAGTGTAACAGAGTTTCTCTAAATACAGTCAGTGAGGAGAGAGCTTGAAGAGCTGAAGTGGGTGGAGTGGAAGTCTGGGGTTGGGGTTAGCAAAAAAGTCAAAACACAGTATAACCAAAAGACTTCTATGCTTTTGTTTCATAGTAGAAATAATTTTATCTCAAAACTTAATGCTGTTTGAAAGTAAAAGGATCTTTAAGTTTGATTTTTCAAATATTTCATGTGTACCTGGTTTATCACAGTTAATGTAAATAATCTTGCGGTTTTCCCACTGCTTTCATCCTGTATTTTACTTTGTTTCAGTTGATTCATCTGGTTTAGTGGTGCAATACCTCAGTCTTTTCAGATGTTCTATAAATTCACCTGGCAATACTGAGGCTGAGTTTCACAGAACACAGTCCTCATATTTGAGGCATGGAATTTCTTTAAATGGTGCAGTACAACATGGTACAACAGAACAGGCAAGAAGACATACTGTCCACAGTGTGTTTGATAAGGTGACACAAGACAGGATTTCTTCTCGCTGTTGTGTCAGTATACTGAACTCATACGTGAACATCAATTGAATTCTATACAAAGTGATATAGAATTTTAGAAATAAACACCAGTTTTTCCGTTATATTAAACAATGTGTACTAATACATATTTTCATTACAAGTATATTGTAATAGATGATGTTTATAGCATACACAATACAACAAGAAACCACTCTAAAACATGAATACTTAACTTTCCAAGTCAATTCACATTTATTTTTGGCAGTGATTCAATTATTTCTCAAGATGCCCCATACATTTTCTTTTTCTTTTTGAAGAATTATTGTATTCATAATGGTAAATTGGAACTATTTTTAAATACTACATACGATATTGTAAAATATGTCAACAACAAAGTCTTAAAACTTATCTCCTTTAATTCCTCTTTTCTAAAGTCCTTGCATTGCTTTTTCCATTTAAATATCACCGGGAATGAGATATTAATCATTCCCTGCATAACATAAAGAATGGATCTTTCATACGCATTAGGGTAGCAAGAAAAACTCCTATAGGTACGTCAGTTATAAAAGGAAGGCTAGAGAAGATGTAGGCCTTCTCTGGACGGAAATAGGAGACCTGGTCACAAGGGATATGGAGAAGGTTAAGGTACTCAATGACTTCTTTGCCTCAGTCTTCATCGCCAAGGGCTCTAACCCTTGTTGCAGAAGGCTAAAGCAGGGATTGGGAGAAGGATGATCTGCCCACTATAAGCAAAGATCAGGTTCGAGACAACCTAAAGAACCAGATGGTGTACAAGTCCATGGGACCCAATGAGATCCATCTGCATATCCCAAGGGAACTGGCAGATGAAGTTGTTAGGGCACTTTCCAATGTACTTGCAAAGTCATGGCAGTCTGGCGAAGTTCCCACTGAACTGGAAAAGGGGAAACATAACCCCCATTTTCAAAAAAGTTAAAAAAGGAAGACCCAGGAAACTACAAGCCAGTTAGTCTCAACTCTGCCTGGCAAGGTCATGGAGCAGATCCTCCTTAAGGGTCTGCTAAGGCACATGGAAAATGAAGAGGTGATTGGTGGCAACCAAGTTAATGCAAGCTAACTTTTACATCTGCACAGACACACCACTTTAAAAAAGTTACTTATGTAAAGGCTTTAAAACATATTTAGAATATGCTTTAAACAAAGAAAAACAGAACAAATGAAACCTGTTAGGAAATTGACATCAAAACTCACTTTTAGGACAAAAGTATAAAATCTATAAAAATCTTAGAGAACTGGAGAGAACAGGTAAAGGACATGACAAAAATCAAGAAGAGCTCATACTCCAGAGGATTCTCATTCAACTGTTGCTGAGGTAGCAGGAGACTACATATTCTTAGAAACTTACGACTTGCCATAAGAAGCTGCAGAATACACCATTGCTTCTGTAAACATTAAATATAAAGCCTTCACACTAAATCTGTTAAAGCCTACTATTCAACACATACACAAAGCTTGTTAGAGATGTTTTGCAACAGAGGTTTTAAGTAAGCTTCACTTACAGAGCAGTGTCAGGCAAAAGTCATCCTCATCTACTCAGAATATCCCTGTGTTTTCACAGTATTGACCATGAAGACTACATATGTCAATGTCAAGTAGTTCAACTGACTCCATGAGGCACCCAAAACATAGGAATGGTGGTGGTTATTAAGAAAACTCAGAGTTTTAGTTTCTTCCTGGAGCTATAAAAATAAAGCAAGTACACTACACACAGATACCAACACACACACACAAATACACAGCTCAATACACTGCCCACTTAGGAAACAGTAAATTCTATCATCTGTAGTTAGTTTGAGTCCAGTTTAACAAATGTAGTTGCTTAAATTTTTATGAGCTGCAATGTGTGAAGAACACAATATGTAGATTTTAAAAATTATTTTTAGAAAGTAACTGCTACAACACTTGCAGTTACATAATATATCTGGCATTTTTTTTATTATGCCAAGAACATGGAAAATCAAGCATTGCAAGCTGTCTGAAGAAAAAAGTGTATCGAAACAGAGTCTGAACTAACATATACCAGGGAATTGCATTCCTCTGAATTTTTCTTGAATATATATACATGTATATATACACATTCAACAGGAAACTGGGAAACAGAAAAATTTCAGATTTGCTTTTCAGCTGGATTTGCTAATCTGCAAGTTTCTTTCCATTTCTGAAAAAATTGTCACATACAAAGATTAAATAATACTGTTTGATAGTTAAATAACTTTGGATATCAGGAAGAGTTCAAATCTGTTCTGTTCCTGCCCTGCAAGTACAGGATATAGCTATGTATAGATACCTCTAAGTTCTATTTGTATCACCTCCATACCCATTTATTTTTTATTGCTGGAGAACACACACTATCATGCCAGAAAAATGGAGTATCTCTGATTTATGCCAGCCATTGACATTTAACTCAATGGAGATGCCTGTTATTATCTCTGTATTTTATTACTCTCAAGATGCACTTGTGTTAGCCATTAACATACCAGTGTTAGCCACTGTCTTCTCGCAGAAAAAACCCCAAACCCTAACAATCAAAAGCATCAGAGGGCATGAAAAATGTTTTCAGAGGCGGAAGAATACTACATTTATCTTTATGTCCTACAACTAATAATTTAAATCTTTGAGGAAAAAAAAAAAGCTTCTGAAATGCAACAAAACCACTGTATATAACTTTTAAATCTGATTTTTTCTGCAGCATAATCAGGTTTAATAGCAATACTGCAAGACAAAGCAGTGTGCACAGCAAGAGCTTAAACATAAGAAACATTAAGCATGACTTGACTGCACTTCAGGTGGTTGAGCACTAAGCTATCTTGGAAAATCGGTAAGGACGAGGAACCATACTCAAGCAATACAATTTGAGTTGTTCAGGAAAATAAGGATTTAATTTTGCCATGGAAGCTTTGAATAGTAACCCACAGAGAAATATGCACAAATAACATGTAATCATTCTGTATATTTCTGATAATCCTTTTTGTTAGATAATTGAAAAACAAAGTAGGAATACTTAAATATGTTAAATGGAAAAGAAAGACACTGGCAAACAGTTCTGCTAAAGAAAGAAATCTTCCATCCAAAAAGTAGTTTAAGAACTGTGGTATGAATTTGTCATAGATAAAACCCTGTGAGGGACATCAGAAAACCCACAAACATTTATGGAATGAACCACAATCTGTATACAGAAGTTCACAAATGTCTCATTACAAATGGGATATGGTTTTCCCAGTAACAGAAGCACACAACTTGCATTATATTTAACTTCAGATCCTATTATAATTAAAAATACTACAAAGAAAAAAAAAAAAGCCTGGTTTATATATTACTGGGAAATACTTATCAACAAACAAACAAAAAGTTGAAACCAAACCTAATGGAAATTATACTTATTCACAAACAGTTACGAAGAAAACTTCTTGTGTATGTATAGAACAACAGATTTTTAAAAGCTTTCATGAGTTACTTTAGAATAAATTATTTATTCCAGCCAAGACTCTTGGATGTTAATTTTCATTACATAAGACAGAAAATAACCTTGATGTGTGGATTCAATCACATATTCTAAGAATTAGCAAAGGAGACCCTGGGAAGAAACTGTAATGAGTTTGTGTAAATTGAACATTACTTAAGTAACTTGTATATAGGGACCACTTCAACTCTTAAAATGGCATTAACTCCCAAAGATTGAATAATCATTTTCTCCCACATTAACAGAAACCCAGTCACCCCCCCTCGTTTCCCCCAGTATTTTACAATAACAGGCAAAATATAAAGCTACTTGGTCAGAGAAAAAGAAAGATTAAAGTGAGGTAACTTGAAAGAAGAAAAGAAATGTAAAAACTTCAATAATATTGCTTTATAACATAAAACATACAACACAACTCACATAAAAATAACTCTAGCTTTCAGATTTCCTTTTATTTTCCAGTTTTACAGCTAATCTGAAAAATTTTTCATTGCATTCAAGTTGCTGAGTATGTAAACTGTGAAAGGTATCCTGGGATTTTAAAATGGTATTTAACATTTTTTTTTCTTTGCCTCTGTGCCTTTTTTTGTTTACCTTTTTAAGCTGTTACAGTATGTTTAATAATGTTAATGCTGAATCTGAGAATTTTATTAAAATTCTTAGTTCTTACTGTCAGATTCTGCGCCGTGTTTCAAAAGCCTGAATCATAATGGCAGAATAAGCCGATCCAATCCCAGGCTGCTGCAATACTACCTTTTTACCAGGGCTAATCCTTGTGTGTATATACAATAAATAGGCTCAAGGCAATGACCTGACTGAAAATAATTGCCTGATGCCCCCCAATTTTTTTGAGCTCCTTCAGCTCCCTCAGCCAGCTTAATATACACAAGTACAACGAGCAACACCACGGACAACACCTTGAGTTTAGGTTTGTAACCCAGGTGGGAACAAAACTCACTGCCCAAAGACTGGGGCTAATATTAAAAATCAACATTCCATCCACCCCACGCTGGGCTGCCCCAAGGAAGCCCAGGGCCACGCACACCCACGCGCCCTTCACTGGGTATGGCTAATCTGCACATCACTTGCTTTGGTAGATAGGTGAGAGATATCTCCACTCAAAGAGCTCTTCAAATATCTGACAAGTTTTCTTTCCACCATGGTAAATAAAAAATTAATTTGGGGAAGAATCAGCAGTTTGAAAAATATTTTCAAATGAAAGAAAGGGCCATTATTAGAGTTAAGGGAAGCAAATAGTTACACAACCCGATTTCAGTGAAGGAGGTGTGTTTAAGCACTGGTGGAGAAGAAAAACACATGAGATTTCTGAAGGATTCATTTAAAAGGTGCAAAAGGTTATGAAGCAGAAAGGAGAAGAAATGACCCTTCCTAGGGAGGAGACGACAACTGCAATAAGCTTAAGGTCACAATAATAAAAATAAACTATGCACAAGTATTTATGATCTAAAGATGAGGAAATATCAAGGCAAGTAGTTCAATATATTGAGCATTTCAGTATATAAAATGATAATAGAATATAATAAAAAGTTTAAAAGGATTAGAACTAGCCAAAATGCAAACAATTTTTTTTTTTATTTTTTATTTTATTTTGATTGGCTTCACTATAATATGTTTCATCATAGCAGAAGTGCAGTTTTTTGGAAAAAAGGAAATGGAAAAAACCTGTTAAATGCCATCTCAAACCAGTAAGTGCCATATCAAACCAGGAGTATTAATATACTCCTCCACTCAGTCACCATAAACATATCACAGATTTCAAACCTGAAATTGTATGAACTTCATGTGTCAAGCTCCATATATACCATACAGCATATACTAATTAACTGTGTTAAAACAGTATTTGAGAATACATGAAATACCAGAAGACCAAGGAAACTCTGAGTTGAGGCTGCCATCTATCTTTAACTTAGCCTTGACTTTGTGGAACATACAGTAGTTAAGATCGCCCACAGCTGAGAAACCTTTTTATAGAACAGAGCGTAGCTCACAAGCACAACAGAGAAAGCAATGCCCTTGTGAAAGTTTTACTTTACAGCTGCTATTTACTTCTGACCTTAAGCTGTTAAATGATGGCTTCTTTATTAAATAGTCAAAGAAATGGAGTACATGCTACAATAAATTATACAAAATATGGTATTGAACACTTTGTACACTCCTTTTTGGAATAGATGCTTCTCTCATGCCTGTCTCCCAAGTTCACAGCTAAACTACCTGACCTGAGAGTTCCAAGACCTGAACCTACTGGACAGTTTAAAGCGAGTCTGAAAACTTATTCCCAATTTAGTTCTAAATCACACACAGGTGTTAGAAGGAACTATACCTGAATAATGAAACAATCATAACCACACTGTAAACTCAAAAGCTTTACCAGAAAAACTAAATGCAGCTGCCCTAGGCACTGAGATTTCCACTCTAGTGCAACTCCTTCACAGCTACGCATATGGACGAGGGTGAGGTAAACAGCCACAACAGGGCTTGAACATGGAGCATGAGGTTGTTATTATCATATTTGTCCACTGAAGTGCGTGCGTGTGTGTAAGCCAGTCACAGATCTGAAACTGGTACATGAGGCCAGAGGAGACCACTGCATTGCCCTGCACTGCTAAAGAATGGGCACCTCCAGGAGATGCCTAAGCTCAGAGTGGTTCTCCTCATCACACCTAGCCACTGGAGTCCCTCCCAAACATGTGAGCAAGTTCCCATGATCTCCCAGGCCAAACCTGAAGGGATCTGAGAGACCTATGAAGCTGCTCTTTGAAATCTCTGCCTGCCTCTAGAGCATGACTACTGGGCACACAAAAAACACATCTCTGTGGATCTCCATAAAATTAATTTCATTCCTTCTCCATCCTCCTCTTCACAAAGGGCTGGGATGCTGCTAGGGTGAAGAACATATTTGTGCAAATACCTCAGCCAAGTCAGACACGGTGCACTGAACTGAAAGTGAAGAACTTAGCAGATAGAATGCCTATTAAATTCTCAAAACAACATTGAAAGTAACAATAAATCATTAGGGAGGAATGTTATTTTTAATATTAAAATATCTTCTACACACATTTTTTTGAGAGTTACTAAAAGACTTCAAAAAATTAACAGTTTTACAGATTTCACTTCTGCTCGGTTCAAATGAATTGGTTATGCCTTTGAATTAACTCTTTATTGACATTTACTTGACGGGTTTTTTTCCTGACATATTAATAAAGTTTCCAAAAAAGCCGCCCTGATTAATAACAAATGGATGCTTAAATGACCCAATAATGCCAGTGCTTCTTGATAGCAATGTTTATATACAGCATATTTCAATTTGCTTTCCATTAGAAACTGCATGAAGAAATTACACATTATTGTAAGAAACAGATTCAGTGCTAAGTGAAAGAGAAAATATGAAGTATGTATGTGTATTGAGCACACTGTTTAAACTGATGAATTAAAGAAAAAAAAAGTTGTAGAAATGCTTTTCTTAAGAAATTTATCTTGACTATCACATTATAAGGAAAAGAAATTAATTTCAAATATATGTATTCAGGCAAAGTAGTTTTTCTAATTGCAGATTCCAGTAAAACTAACAATTAAAGACATTTCAAATAAAAATAAGATGATAGCTAAAGCTGAACATTTTTAAAGTTGAACTCCAAATACAAATTTAGCTTTGAATAGCTTTTGGTATTAGATAATTAACAAGCTACATTTCTGAAACTAAATGGGCAGTTCCAGCTGCTATTTTACAATTAGTTTCCACTGAGGATTTTAAATTAATAACTGCTGCAACAGCCTCAAACATGCCAATGTTAATTAGAAGTGGTGTTTCCATGTAATACTATCCATACATATGAATAATTTACTGGGTGAAAGACTTTTTTTTTCCCCTCTCTACTAAAGATAGAAGAAGAGAGAAATGTAAAGCAGGAAAAGACTTCACTTCCAAGCCCTATTCCAGAGTGAGGTATAGAATTCTTACAGAAGATAAAGACAACTTCCCTAAAGTCCTTATACCAAAAAAGCATGGGTTCAAGTACAATAGCAAAGGACATCATTTAGAACTTGCTATTTAATATTAATATTTTGATTTAAACCCTAATTCAACAATTAATAAAGCTAAAGACTATTTAATGAAAAAAAAATAAGATTGCATATCCAAATTAAATGTAGAGAGAATCCTGTTAAAATAACCAACACACATACTGAGAAATAAAAATATCCTGGTCTGAAATCTGAAAAATTAGAAAATGAGAGGAACAATTTTAAAATATTTACTTATTTACTGTTACTTCTTTTTTGCCTTAGCAGAGGAAGAACTGAAAATGGTGCTAGTCTATCACTGTTTCACAACTTCTGTGCAATAAAAGAAATACCTCTCCTTGAAATACTACAATTTTTTTTCCTGAAAGTTACTTTGCTACATAAAATTACCTCTGCAGTTGTAACCATTTTGAAATTAAAGAAAAACAGCAATAGAGATTTTATGATGCACTCTAACTTTTACTTATTCTAATTCCTCACAGTACATATGCACATTTTAATAAGCTGCTCACGTTTCTAATGTCCTATGGTATATATGTACATTTTAATAAGCTGCTCACATTTCCATCAAAAGGTATGTAAGTGTACATTTTTGCATGGATTATCTTTGTTGCCTTTATTCAAAGAAAAATAAAGAAACTTAAGTCAGCACTAGCTAATTCCTTGTTTATCTACCAAATAAGCTTCAATGAAGTAGTCAAAAAAATAAAGGAAAATGTGAAATAATTTTTACTAGAACCTTTATAAAATAATCAACTCTGAATGGGAAATTACTAATACTAGGTGTGCACTGTGGGAAACATTTAGTTATTGGAATACTAAACTTCTATACAAAATTTTTAAAAAAAAAAACCTATTAACTATTTTGAAAATAAAAACATCAAGAATTAACATTTTGCTTATACTACAGTTATAGAAAATCCAGGCTTTTTGTAATAATAATTTCAATGTATAGTTTTTTAATATAAACACGTCCCACAGCAATTTAATACTCAACAAAAAATATTTCTGAACAGAAGATGCTTACAGATGTGGGTGCTGTTGAAAAGTTTTGAAAAGCATTTTATTTTCCAAACCACATTTGAAAGAAAAAACAGATTTCCACACAGACTGCTGGCTATGTATGTGCTTCTTGCATAAACTCCTTCCATCATTCTTTCCTTCCCCTTACTCCAGCACTATCAGCACAGACACACATATTTTTTTTTTACTCTGTTTTTCACTGAAGGACTTTTGTTAACCAATTATTGACACGACACGATTATTACAAGCATGTTTGAGATAAAGCTTCTTGAAATAAAGACAAATAGCAGATATTTTCTCACAAAAACAATGTTTTTTGTTATCCGTAAATGTTTGAGAGTTAAAAACCAGTGGAAGACATAAACTACAGAAATGAAAAGCATAGTAGATTAGCTATATTTAGGATGAAAAAGACTTGTATTGATGAAAAATTTTAAGACAAAAAAATAATTGACAGCTACCTTTTCATGTAATTTTGGGGGGGTGAGGGAGGAGGGTAGTGGTGTTTAAAGAATTCCCATTTACATTCACAAATTGAAAACAGTCTAAGACAGCCTTATGCTTTGATCTATGAAAGATCTACACATGAAAATGACCATGGAACATTCAGACCTGAACTATTAAGCTTTGATGTATGACATGCATGAAATCCTTGGATCTTAAAAATGATGAATCCAGAGCATAGACAACAATTAGATTCTTCATTGGCCAAGCTGAGGAAAGCCTGTGATTCTGTTCACCTAAACTTCCAGAACTTGATAGTTGAGCAATATTTATTCTGGACTTTATAAGTGAGTCCCTTTCACAATAGCCTCCAAACAGCCTGTATTCTCTGTGCTCTTTGTCAGTCATTTCATTTTTTATTAACAATGCTTTACCTCAAAATTATTTTACCCTATCTGTTCATGGATATTCCCTAAAATTCTATTAACTAATGTTTTATGTCAGAGTTTGCTCAAAACAATCACATTGGGGATGACTGGCTCGATCCATATAATCGAGCAGGAAATTTGCACAGTATTTAGTATTATAAGGCCTTTATCCCAATACAGAAGTAGAACTAAATGTCATCTCAATTTTATCTCTGTGCTGCTCCGTATTTAAGCAGAGCCATGTGTCTGTATCCTCTTCAGTCAAAAAACCAGAATTGCTGGGTTTTGTGATAAAGTTTTCTCAGCCATTTTCCTATTGATACTGTCCAGTTCTGCTGGTAGCTTAGCACAACTTGTGCTGTTCATTGTTACAAACTCCCAACATACAAACTATTTTCTTTTAATTGAGTCCTTTTTATGTCATGTTTCCATTGACTAAAACTGCTCAAAGAATCTAACTATGCTCAGCTTCACTGTCCTAAGCACTGCTTGAATATACAGGAAAATACTGTTGTAATCAGCTACCCCAGGAGATGCTACACTGTTTGCTGTGGCCATCTCCATACATGGAAAAGGATCTTCTGGTCTGGTGCCCTCAAATTGCTGTCTGTTCTTTTGACAAGTGATGGTCAACCAGATCTAAATATTCTGCTGGGTTTGCTGTCCAGAGGAAGACTCGAGCAATTTGATCTAAATGGCTCTGAGTAGGAGCCTGGACTAGGTGAACTAGTGTGGTGGAACACTGTAACAGGCTCCCTGGGGAAGCAGTAATGGCACCAAGCCTGACAATATTCAGGAAGCATTTGGACAATGCCCTCAGACACAAGGTGCAAGGGTTGTCAAGCACTGGGACCAGGCTGTCCAGGGAGATGGTTGAGTCACTATTCCTGGTGATGTTTAAATGACATGAAGGTGTGGGGCTGGGGGACATAGTTCAGTGGTGGATGCAGTAGAGTTGGGTTGGTGGTTGGACTCGATCTTAAAGGTCTTTTCCAACCAGAGTGATTCTGTGATTCTGTTAACTAGAGAAGTCCCTTGCAAATGAAATTATTCCATGATTCTATGCTTTGGATTTTTGTAACAGAATCAGCCATGTAACTGCTTTTAGCAGTCTCCACATAAACCCCACATATTTAAATTTTGAGAGAAGTGCTCACTGCTAATAAGAAATCTTCACTGATGTTCTCCAAGGCGAACAAAGCATTACTACAAACACTATAACTAAAAGTCTCTCTGCAGTTGGCATACAGTTAAGTTCTTCATTACGCTAACACTGTAGCAGAAATGTACTTTTGTTGTTAGGTACCAAAGAATCCATAGATGAGAGAGCTTTAGGAAGACCTTGAGGAAAAAAACCTCCCGTTTGAATTTTTATCTTACTAGACACCAGAGAGCCAAACAAAAGTGAGCCCAGGAATGAGAAACACAGTTTTTTGCCTATTTACAAAATTTCCCTCCAGTGTGATTTCTCTGATATCAAATAACTGGCTGACTCTCACTCCATCAGGTCATTAACATGATTTCCCTACCTCAGCACTTTCCCTCCCCAAAGCTGCTAGACCTTTCTCTGTTTTGCCAAATGTATTTGGCCATTCATTTGGCCACTTCAGAAGTTCTAATATATACAGGATGATCATACAAGCCAAGGAATGACCACATCATCTTGTTTTTCTGGTGAGCTGTCTTTAAGCAGCAGCCCCCCCCCAGTCCCAAGTTCAATATGACCAGGTAGTTAAAATACACAAAAATGTGGTTCTCTTCATTGCTTAGTAGAAACTTCATTTACTCTGACTCCTTCATTACTCTGATGACAACACAGTTTTAATTAACTGCTCTTCCCTCCCTTTAGCCAAGCTAGGCAGTTGCCTCACTTGCAGCCGTATCCAAAATATTCTTTAATCTGCTCCCCAGCCTTGTCCCAAGGCCTTCTGGTATCTACAAGAATTCTGCTCCACAGAACTGGCAGTTTCTTGATGGGATGGAACAAATGTGGCCAGATTTGAATAAAAAAAGCAAACCTTAGCTGGGGTTTAAGAATGGGAAATTTATGAGAAATCACAAAACCAAAAAATACAACTAGAATTTAGTGGGGGATTGGAGGGTGGGAAAGGAATTGAAAAGGAGAAACTGTCTCTTTATTGTGACTAACTAAAAGTGTGCCACCGTACTTCTTTCAGGAGCCCTACGTTTACTGTTATGGTACATGCATTTTTGTTTACTATGTTTATTAATGACCTAAATTAAATTAGCCCATTTTCTACTGGAGGAAATAGTTACTTTTAAACTATTTTTTTAATGGTGTAAGAAAACTGAAGTTACTATGTCAATACATTTCTTCCTAACTTCCAATAGTCACCTGAAAAAAATACCTGTGCCTAAACTTTTGGAGCACATTACTTTTGCAACATTCAATTTTCAATTTAGATCTCTTTCCAAGTTAGGCAAGAAGGCTATTTTTCTTAAGACACAGATGGAGTCACTTCAGCTCGCAGGCCAGAAATGGCCTGGTTTATGCAGTATGACCTGCAGCCATACTAGCTTTACTTTTCATGCACTGGTATTCTGTTAATGATATACGAGCATGTTCAGTTTTTCATGTATGAATTTATGGGATAAATTCAAAAGATATTTGGAAATTCTACTCTGCCTTTAGCCATGAAAAATTTTTTCAGCCGTTCCTAACAGAACGGTTTCTAAATGAGAAGCAAAAATTCTTTTCTCATGAAACGCTACAAAAGTGACATTAATTGCATGTGGTTGTAGTTCAGACCTAAACAGAGACTGTTTAGTGACACCGCAAATTAAGTTTGGATCCCCACACCAGAAACAGTGTAAAGACAGTGGGTCAGACAATGATTTATTTTCTTTTATTCTATTAAAAGCAGCCGCAGCAAATTAGAGGAGAAGAGAGGTTGGAAAAAGACAGAAGATGACATGTTGGGGTTATTAAAATGCTGTAGCAGCTAATTATTCAGTAATCAAGAGGCTGCTGTACTTTTTTTTTTTAGAGTCTCTTAAGCTGGATACTTTACTACTTCTACCTCTGTTGATATTTACTAACAAATCTTTTACCAAAATACTCCAGTTACACATTGTGTGGGTTTGCTCATTTTACTACCTAATTATTAAGCATTCTGTATTGGCTCCAGTTATACATTTTTCCTATCTAGTACCATGTACTGTGGGCAGGTTAAAGAGGCCAAATAGTGTCTAAGTTACGGAATCTTATATTTGGAGAAACAAATACTAACATCAGGCTCATGTGTTAAAAATATCCCACAGCTGTTTTATTTTCCTTGAATACAGATTGTGTGTCTTGCCTTAATAGAAAAACCTTTGTATTATCTTATTTTCCAAAGAAAAGGTCAGAAATGGTGAAATTACAGAATCACAGAATGTTAGGGATTAGAAGGGACCTCAAAAGATCATCTAGTCTAATCCCTTACCGGAGCAGGATCACCTAGATCTGGTCACACAGGAACGTGTCCAGGAGGATTTTAAACATGCCCAGAGAAGGAGACTCCACAACCTCCCTGGGCAGCCTGTTCCAGTGCTCTGTCACCCTCACCGTGAAGAAGATTTTTCTCTTATTTATGCGGAACCTCCTATGTTCCAGCTTGCACCCGTTGCCCCTTGTCCTATCATTGGATGTCACTGAGAAGAGCCTGGCTCCATCCTCCTGACACTCACCCTTTACATATTTATAAACATTAATGAGGTCACCCCTCAGTCTCCTCTTCTCCAAGCTAAAGAGACCCAGCTCCCTCAGCTTTTCCTCATAAGGGAGATGTTCCACCCCCTTAATCATCTTTGTGGCTCTGCACTGGACTCTCTCAAGCAGTTCCATCTCCTTCTTGAACTGAGGGGCCCAGAACTGGATACAATATTCCAGATGCGGTCTCACCAGGGCAGAGTAGGGGGGAGGGAGAACCTCTCTCCTACTAACCACACCCCTTCTAATACATCCCAGGATGCCATTGGCCTTCTTGGCCACAAGGGCACATTGCTGGCTCATGGTCATCCTGCTGTCCACCAGGACGCCCAGGTCCCTTTCCCCTACGCTGCTCTCCAACAGGTCAGTCCCCAATTTATACTGGTGCATGGGGTCGTTCTTGCCCAGATGCAAGACTCTACACTTGCCCTTGTTGTATTTCATTAAATTTCTCCCTGCCCAACTTTCCAGCCTGTCTAGGTCTTGCTGAATGGCAGCACAGCCTTCTGGTGTGTCAGCCAGAATTAACTCCATTCACAACTCCACTGGTCTAAGAGTAGTGACTACCATGTAATGAAATAAATGGCTATCTTCAACTGTACTTCTGTAACTACAGCATGTTCTGGATCAAAGAATGTATAATTAGAAAATGCATCTATTTCAACTCTAAACCAGGATGTTAACATTTTTAATTAAAAAAATATTAATTTATATTGCTCGAAAGTGTTGAAGCTTGCTTGAAGAGATCAAAATAGTAACCCTCTTTCCAAAACCAAAAGACCACCCACTACTAACTTCAATATTGTCTCATAAAACTCTGCAAAGTAACTTGACACTCTGCCCCAGTGTATTTTAAAAACACTAAACCTAGTATGATTGGATGATTAAAGGAACAAAGATAAGACTGAGTCATTTGACAGTTGTTGAGAAATTAGAAGAATCATCACTGGAGCAGTCAGAAGAAATTACTGAAAATGGCAGACATTTCTCAGAAAAAGAAACAGGAAGCACGATGTTGTCAGATTGGTCACAAAGAAACCAGTAACAGTCAGATGAGAAATGTCTTTGGCACAGTGCTTATTTCAATCTTACCCATTTGGTGCCTTGATATCTAAAAGAGGACTGAACCATATCATAACAGCATAAAAATACAAAAAACAAATACACACTGCACAGATCTAGTCCAGACATTTAAGTATACAAGACCAGGAGATCCATAATACAAAAGGGAGTAAGAACCTTTAAGCAATGAATGACTTCTGGTTTGGAAAGCACAGAATTCGTGCATTTCAGGTAAAGCCACAGACGCAAAGACATCAGATTCAAAAATTCTAACCGCCACAGCTTCACTGATTTTAGATGTAAATCACATTCCTCCTGCTTTTTACTCACTGGTTCATAATGTGTATACAAGAAACGCTACATGGATTCCCTAGGTGACAGAAACGACATTATAGAAGCTGGAACCTGCAGATTTCACTTCACAGTAGAGGATTGTTCTGAAAAAATTTTGGATGCTGTGAGGAGAGTGGAACCTACATTTGGTTCTTTAACTCTCAAAGCAGATATGACATGGAAGCGTCCTCTGACAGAGAGGGCAGAAGCAGGAAAGGCCTGCACAAATGCTGGGAAGATGTGTTTTCTTTGTGGGCACACTGAGAGCTGGATCAGGCCTTGCCATCCAAAGCCATTGCTGGTGCCAGGCAGTAAGATTTCTTCCATGAAAGCTCCATGATATAGTAGATACAATGCTCACTTAAAACAAAACAAAAAAGCACACAAAAACCAAACAAACAGAATAAACTACTACAACTAAACATGCAAGCAAAACACTAAGTTAAATATTTCCACATGGAAATACGGAGGAAAAAACTCTCTTACAACTTCTAAGTGATCAGAAAAAAAAAACCTGGAGATTTATTTAGTTAGACCATTTAACGTTCTCCTAAAAATCCTGGTCTTGACAAAAAGTAAAACTTGCTGTCATTTTCTAGGCAGTAAATGTTTTACTGCTGGGAAAAGATTTTGATGTTTGTAATTTCTATTGAAGAGCATTATGAAGTAGTTAAAAATATTGCCACATCTGAAAAACAGACCAACGGGAAGTCTAAGACACTTGTTCATCTGTATTTCTGTGACTTTTCTCACTTGGTATTATTTGCAACCATACTTTCATGTCTGGCAACAGTGCCAACTCTACTAAAGATCATATATTACTTTTATCATGTTGATTACATATGTTCACCAGTTTTGCTGCCTATATATGATTAGTGTGGTTTGCACATACTTGGTGACACAACCCAGAGCATGACATTTTCACAGAAAATGAGTTTACTGGGAAAGAGCTCCTTAGAAGTTTGCGTTCCTTTCAGCTTTGATCTACATGACATCAAGAATCCTACAGCTTGAATATATGTTTACCATTTATATTATTAAGAGCTATCTCCTTCACACTGTATGGCTACTGAGCACTTTGGTAGCCACAAAAAATTTCCTTTTCTCTTAGGTGAACTTAGTAGTAGTCAAACGAAAGAAAGCCTCTTAAAATGTTCTCGTCTGTGAGCTTATGCTTCATAATGACTTGACATTTAAATTCTGTTATTCATCAGCACTTCACAGAAGAACATGGTTTGTCTAAATGGATATGAAAGCCCACAAGTGAAGAAAATCAGAAAAACCTGGTTTTGAATATCAAAAGATCGTATGTGAAAAGTATTTTTACAGGCTGCACATACCCATTTTATTGATCAATTAACTTCTCCCAAAATGAATTTTTCTGAGACCATATATGAAAACCCAGACTCCTCCCCCAACACTTACTGATAAATGTCTTTTCTGAGCACAGGTCTGCTAAGAGGGTTGTCAGCCTGAGGAGCCATAGAGACAGATCCAATCTTGAGAATCAAAGTGTCTTCTTTAATTGCTGGATTAACTGTAGTTAGGAAAAGAGAAAATATGTGTTTGATTAAAAGTCAAACGCATATAGCGGAAACACTGAAAAACTATTTATTAAGAAATCTAAATAAGAATGTTTGCTAAGGATTCAGGTCTGCTCAGGAGAAAAAAGTAATGCAAAAAAAAAAAAGTGCCACAAAATCAACAGCACCTTTTGTGATACATAAAAGAGAAAACTATTGTCATTTAATTTCCCCACAGTGTTTTATCACACAACTAAATCCTGGTCTGTGACTTCTCATTTTCTCTGATGCTTTTTTATTTCTTTTTTTTTGGTCCAAAATGATGTTGATCCCACAGATGATTTTGTGATGTGACTGCTTCTCCAATAATTACCTGCTAAAACATTAGCATGTGAAGCACTCTGAATCGCGTAGCCTTTTTAATATGGGCCTAGGTCATTTAAATGTAAAACACTGCAGAGTATTACAGTGTAACCATCATAGCAGCATTTGGTATGGGTTGCAATACACATGAAAAGTTCAAACACAAGGATTGAAACAAGAGAATCTGAAATCTGATGCATACAAAGAACAAGATGTAGTACTGGTCAGTAAATTCCACATCAATAACTAAATCACTCCAAGAAGAAAAACTTTTGCTTTCCTCTTCGTCTCCATCACATTCAAATTTCAGCCACACATATACATTTTTAGCTTTAAAAGCACTGGTTGTATTAGGTAGAAAAGTCAAGTTCTGTCCAGAAAAAAAAACAAAACAACCAAAAACAAAAAAACAAGCACCACATTTCTTGTAGTAAACTAAGTCTGTTGAAGTCTCCTCACAGGAAAAGACTGAGTCTACTGCAACTCCTCCTTAGCAGACACGCACAAAGCATTCGGATAAGGTTCTGCTCAGAAGACTTCATACTACTGAGGAAACGCCTGAGAACATGTGATGCAAGCTCAAAAAGTTCATAATCTGTAGTGAAATGGTTCACTACAACTCCAGCATTCAAGGAAATTCTGCAAGACTCTCATATATGGGTTCAGAAACCAAGATGATAGTAGCAGAACAGAGTTAAAATATTTCACTGAAGAGTGAAATGCTTGGTGTGGAAAGAATCTTTAAAATCTATGAGCTTAAAAAATGGCTTCTCCGTACCCATTAATGTCTAATGTATAGATATATAGCTATAGATATATTTTTCAACAGACATAAGAAAATACAGAATTCATAGAAACTCTAACGTGCTATTTTGAAACAACGGTAGGGAATACCACAGTAAACGTGCAGCAGAGTGGTAACACAAGTTCTGACACACAACCAAAGCAGAACACAGGGATTTACTTAAAAGAACCTCATCTACTTAAAAGCACACTCAAATCCCTTAGTCCCCAAAGCAGAGCAAAACCATCTACAGATGGTTTGGTTGCCAGAATTAAAGCAGAAAATTTAAGCTGACAACAAAATCCTGTTTGTGACTAAATCAGAAACCATATTCCAACTTTTAGATAAAAAAATTAGTAAGGCATTATAGTATTAGAATTTCTGCCACTGTACACTTAATGTGTTGGGTTTTTTTTCTTCTGATATGTAAGAAAAACGAGTGAAGGTATTAAATACACTTCAGATTGTAATTGCAACTTAATTAGGTGGCAAATGCCTCATTCTGAGAATTGGTTCTTAATAAAATATATCTTAGGCTAAGAATTTTAATTTGTCTCTGATGGGAAAGTAAAATAAACACAGAACTACTCATCACGGTCTCTTTCATAGAAGTGTTTTAGGATTTTTTTTCAAGGTTGGGCACAGTTCTTTGGTGTACAGCTTTCTGCATGTCAAGAAATTAAGTCAATCTTAAAACAGGAAGAATTATAGACATTAATATTTTCAGCTGGTTTCTAGTGAACGGTAATCTGAATCATGGCTTAGGATGATGAATTCTTATCTCTGTTCATTATCCCATGAATTCCACCATTAGCTTTTCAAAACATGGGAATAATGTAGTAAACATAATCACAGTCATGCCAAATTTTAAAAAATTTGAGGGGGAAAAAGGTCTACACTGAAGAATGTAAGTACAATCTAGGAATACCTTACAGACTCAAGCGTAATAATGTTGTTCACAATCTCACTTGGTTTTACCCACTCATCTCAGTCTTCTTTTTGCTGAGCTAAACACATTTATGCTCTTTTAATTGCATCTTGCAAGGCTTTTTCTCCAGCACTTCATTAATATTTGCGGTGCTTTTCAGCACCCTCTCCACTTTTATCAATAATCATTTTTATACTAGAAAGTAAATTGGACACGATATTGCATCATCTGCCATGTGCAGAAGAATTGCTACCTCCTCTGTTTCTTTTCACCAAGTCCACTGTGACTCTTAAGCTGTTCACAGCCACTGTTTCCCAGTGTAGTCTCCCTAGTGCTGAAGATAGTCTGCATAAATTGTTTCCTTGATATATAGCTTCAGCTTTAGAAAATGCAGTATACTGTCTGCAAGCAATGATGTAAGCACAGTGATCCAAATGCATGGCCTATAGAGTCCTTTGCATTCTTTTCCTCAGGAAATTCTTTACAACATACATTGACCCTAGGTGCAATGGTTTTATATTTATTTTCAGATTATTAAATACCAGTTTCACTTATTATTCCCAGTTGGCAAAATGTTTGGGGGTTTTGTTTGTTTGTTTTCTGGACTTCTACTTAGCCATTTTTAATTAATTAATTTTAATATTTCCACAGATATCATATGGGGATGTATTTAAATTAGAATACCATGAGACACAATGTCAAAATCCTTACAAAAGTCTCAGCATATCAAATCCTTGAAAACATTTTATCAACTAAGAATTGAAACCAATGAAGAATGGAAATCAGATGTGTTTAACAAGACTAATGTTCCATTAAACCATAGTTATCATTGTGTAACAAATATGTAATTCTTTACTAAATGGAAAAATCTATTACAGGATTCCGTTACGTTTTTATTTGAACATCACACACTTTTCATTTCACTAGTTACACACTAATCTGTCTAAAACCTGCACTTCCAAGGTGTATTAAAAATTAGCCTCAGAAGACTAATATCTCTGAGCACAAGTTATTCTGAATGATTTGAAACCGTTTAATAGTAAGCAAGGAGGATGTTACAGACCATATGTTAAGATAGACTTCAAAGTAGAGAGTCAAGCTCATGTGACAAGAATATATCACTTCTACAAATGCAGGACATCACTTTATTCAGTATGCTGCCTTTTCTTTTTCACTATCAACAAATTTATCATGTCCTTTCTAGTGATTCCTAGTATTTTGCTCCTAGTACATACTAAAAAAAGTTCCTATTGTTCTCAAACCATCCAGATGTGGATTTTCCCTGTCTTTACCACTTCTCACCAGTTTTTTGCAATTGAAAATTTTATTTATAGTGTTCTGCTATGCAGTAATTCTCATTCCTATTTGGTATATATTGCTTTTATATATTTAGTTGTCTTTACCTCATCACTACATAAATGTGGGCAGTTGGCCAGAGCTTGAAACACCACCTGATGTATTAAAAAAATCAAACCCGGAGGGAAAGTAGCACTGTTGATTGCCTAGGATAGAATGCTGCCCCCTCAAGTCCACGACAAAAAGAAACTGTAATCTGGTGCTGCTGCAAAAACCATGAAACTAAAATGTTATAAAATTGTGTGGGTGTATCCATGCATGCACATATGTACATTCCTCAGGAGAAAAACCACGATTTTGATGATTAACTGTGTACCACAGTTCATTGTGCAAGTTTGATTTTGGACTGCAAGAATATAGAACAGATTTGCACCTTCTTTAATTCTATACATAGAGTCACAATTACACGTGTTTTTTAGGGGGAAGGATAGTTTTGGTAGCTATCATTAGGTACAAGGTATAAACAGCAGATGATCAACTGGAAAGGAAACTGAGGGCATTGGTTTTTTATATTTACTGCAGTGATCACAACTTGAAACACGCAAATCTTACTGGATTAAAAATCTCTCTTAATTAATGAGTGAGGTCTCATGGGGGCATATATCCACAATACGTTACACTTTTCTGACCTAGCACATCAGGAACATGGGTCATATTCCATGCTTACTCCTTATTATTGTTTCTAAATTCTATTGTTCTAAGACAAAAGCATTAGAAGAGAAAAGTGATTTATTTCACATTCAGAAACAGATAAGAGTTTGAGAAAATCCAGGGTGAAAGAAGAAATGAAAGGAGAACGGTATCAATTTTCCTAGTTATATTTCAGAATTTTCCTGTGGAAGAGGTTAGCTGGCTTTCTTATTAATTAAGTAAAGCTAATCTTTCTCATTATTCTTCAAAAGCATACATAGTTTTTCTTCCCACATCCATGCTTTACCATGGCAATTCTGTTCTTTGCATGCATCTTCAAGCAAGGGATAGCAAGAAGACTTAAGTTTTTAATAATTTCTTTTTAATGAAGTATGTAATGCAGCTACAGAGCTGCAAAAACATACTTTAAAAAAAAGATTTCCTTGACAGCATGCCCTAGAACTCCCTTCCAACTAGAATCATAATTCTTTCTTGCCAACACAGACAGTCTAATTTTATCTTCCTGTGTTTTCAGCATTCCCAGTTGGAAAATTGTAGAGGATGCTGGCAAAAAAATGATCTGTGTAAATTCTCACTGTCTGCACTTCTTGCAATTAGGTTATGAGAAAAATCTAAAGACTATACTCCTAGGATTATATTGTGTGCTATCATGTACAATGGTAAAAATCACCCCATACGTATAGGTCTTATGCAAACATATCATGATACCAGTAAAACGCTTTTTTCCCTTTTAAAAAAAGTCTCTAGAAGAATTGTTGGTAATGGAAGTGATTGCACTCCTGCCCGCTGTTACAATGTGTTATTTTAACATCAACACCTCTTTATTTATTTATAAAGATTGTCACAGGGATGTAAGCATATTTGATGTATGAAGGGAGAATAATCTCCTACAGGAAAAAAGTATTATCCATAGATCAAATGGCTATTTACTGTTGTTTGAAAGGCTCTGTAAATATCTGAAATCTTCATACATAAGAGAGTCTGAATAGCTTCAACTAAGACTTACTAAATAAATGATAGACTACATAATCTATTGGGCATCAATCACAAGTACATTTTAATAACGTTCTCCAAACTTAACTAGAATATCTACCTGCTTCATTCTTGCATGGTTTTCTATCTGCCAATTTCTACAAGAGCTAAGGCTCCCTGCTTATGCTGCACTGCTGGAACAGGCACCTATGGAAGACTGAACTGGTATCAGCAAAATGAGACCTGACACGAGAATCACCACCGCAGAATTGGGTTAAGTTCTGTTTCCACAATTCTTCACCATTTTTTTAATAATCACATTGTAAATGCAAACTCTGTAGGTACTGGGAAAGCAAAGATTAACTAAATACGTAAAAAAAAACCTTTCCAGCAAATCTGCAGAGAAGTAGCATGAATGGTAGATGTTTCCTAACTCTGATCCTTAAAACTGAAGGCACTAGCAATTGTCAGTGATTTAACTGAGTATTTGTCCACAAGAGTGAACAGCACAAAATCTCTAACATAACATACTGTACCTTCTGCAGTATGACGATCTTCCTCATTTTTGGGAAAGAAGACTCTTATTACACCAGTGTTGATATAAATCAGAGGCAAGTTGCGAGAAGTTAGAGCATGAGTCCTCATAGGTTGGCCTGGTGATTTTCTTTTCTCCTTTTGACTCCTTGGCAACCTGGCTTGAAAAATGCTTGCAATTGCATTAAGCAAAGGAAAACAGAGGACCACATCAAAGGCCTGAGCAGAGAGAAGGATCTCATGAAGAAAGTGAGGAGAACCATCAGTGTGACCTTCTGACAGCTTATGGAATGTTCTTCTTTCATTTCTTGATATCAGTTTGTGCCGGACATTTTTTGTCACAGCTTTGGTATAAGTGAGAGAAAGAAATCCATGTTGTTGGTGTGAGCCATCTAGAAGCTTTGCAGTTGTCTGTTTCATGAAAAAAAAAACAAAAGAAGAAAACTGCTGCAAAAATGTACACATATAAGATCCATCAATTACCATATTCTCTGTTAGTTAGGGTGTTCAGGGTTCTGTATTTTCTAATAGCTTTCCTCTGCTCTGAGTAGTAGAAAAAAATTATTTCATTTTTCTGAATGGCCGATTTGTCCACAATGTGTTCACGCTTCACTGTATTGTGTTGGCTTAAACTATGAATTGATGAACATTTTTTTCTTTTCTGATTATTTATGCTACATGAAATTAAAATCCAATCAGCCAAAAAAACCCCCCATATATTCAAGATTTTAAATTTACCAAAATTTTGATATTTTTTCACACGGTTACATATTTTGATTTCTCCTTCACTGTAGACATTTTAGAAGTAGATCCTAGTGCCTTGTATTCATCTTTCTGTATGTGCAAATACCATAGGTGCTAAAATAACACCTGGGTGCTGAGATAGCTTCACTCCATGGGTGTATAACTAAACACTAAAGCCAACTAAATACTCTAGGAATTGACCTGGTTTTGCCTTCATCATCTTTCAGTATTTAAAGAGAATAGTTGCACCATGTGCTAAAGCACATCAATTAAATAAAGACACATTGCACCATACTTTAGAATTAGCAGATTACTTCCCTTAGGACAGATTTCCTAGCTAAAGATGACAATTAGATGCTTAGCTTCCAGAAGATGTATAGTACAACTTTTTTATCTCTGGAAGTCTTTCAGTCATACACTCTTAGTGAGTAAAAACTGTAAATTTTGTAACTAGGAAAACTAGACTAATTACTAGTTCCTAAACATTTTGGTAGAACTCTATAAGATCATTTAAATATTATTTTTAATCATGTATGTGAGCATTAAGGAAAATAATTATATTTTGCAAGTATTTGCTTCTTTCAGCATCTGAAGTCTGATTAAAAATAACATAATTTAAATCTTGCCAATAGAAAAACAACATCTCTTTCTTAAACAGGATACAATTTAAATGCTGAAAACTGGAAGCTTTTATGAGAAGTGAATTAAAACAAATTAGTCAATTTCCTATAAGAACTAGATCAAACAGAACAAGAGAAAGTATTATTAATCAATATTCACAATGAAAATAAATCAGACCATACAGAACTTCCACTAACTTCATACATTTGTGAACATAAAGAGCACAATGTCACAGAATCATAGAATATTTGGGGTTGAAAGGGATCCTTAAAGGTCATCTAGTCCAACCTGACTGCAGTGAGCAGAGACATCTTTAACTAGATCAGGTTGCTCAGAGCCCCATCCAACCTGTCCTTGAATGTTTCCAGGGATGGGGCATCTACCACCTCTCTGGGCAACCTGTTCCAGTGTTACATCACCCTCGTCAGAAAAAAATTTCTTCCATGTATCTAAAATATACCGTTTTTAGTTTAAAGCCATCATCCCTTGTCCTGTCACAACAGGGCCTGCTAAAAAGATTGTCCCCATCTTTCTTATAGGCGCCCTTTAAGCACTGAAAGGCTGCAATAAGGTCTCCCTGGACCCTTCTCTTCTCCAGACTGAACAACCCCAACTGTCTCAGCCTTTCTTCATAGCAAAGCTGTTCCATCCCTCTGATGATTTTTGTGGCCCTCCTCTGGATCTGCCCCTAACATATAAAGTCTTTCAAGGATAAACAGGAAAGAAAAAAAGGGGTTAAATATCTCCCACTGAGATATTCTGACTCAGCATGTAATGTTCAAAGCATTCAAAAGAAACACTCAAATATTAAATTAACTGTTGCATTATCATAATTATAGAAGTAATTTTAAAAGGTTGCATAAAGCTATAGTGCAGTAATACAAAGTACTTAAATCTGTAAGCAGATACCAGAATTACATTAACAAAATGCAGCATTCAGTACTGGCTTTCACATATTTGGTCTCCAAATGTTAGAGTATGTGCTCACTTTTAATATAAATTAATCCCATTGACTTCAGTGGACTGTGTACCAGGGAGTGAACCATCAACTCTATTCCCATATCTACTAAAAAATGACTGACAACTACTATTAAATTATAAAAAGGAAATAACACAATTAATATAATCAATATAAGCAATAAATATATTGAGTAAAAAAGCAAACTTTGATGTCAAGAAACTAAAGCTATTTGAGTTTGTTTGGTTTTTTTTAAATTCCAACTGGCATTTATTAGTGGAAGTTCTGCAGTAAAAATCTTTTAAGAAAGGTTCTTACAGAGGGAAAGAAGCCTGAGAAATTACTGAAAGGGTCCTGCTTGCTGATGGGTCGAACCAACAAGGTACGTCTGTTCAGCTTCTCAGTACAGGAAAGGAACACACCTCCATACTGCCCCAGAGACCAAGAATCTTCCCCAAGGCTTGAGGTAATGAACAAGATATGGAAAAGGGGAAGACAAAAAGAAAAAAAGCTATAAGCAAAAGAAATTCACATTAAACTTGCACATTTCTAAGTAACTGGAAGATAACGCCTGCGCCATACTTTTCCCTAAAAAGCTGAAACTCAATCAGATCAAGCAAAACATGGTAAAAAAAAAAAAAGTTTGTAAAATTTCATTTGAAAGGACAACCCACAGGAAGAGGTCCAGATACATAAGAAAAAAGTATAGCAAAATCCTGCATACAGAAAAGGGACTTACTCCTGGATTTTCAGCTTGATTAGAATGAGGAGAATGATCACAAGAACCAAGAAACTATGAACAAAAAGCTGTACTCATATACATTACAAAATCATAGCATTCTTAACAAAAAATAAGCTATGAAGTATTAAAATGTGCTTTGTACTACAGTTCTTGTAATCATTCTTTTTAACATATATAAGAATAAAGAAAAATATGTTGCTTAAGAAGATTTATTCAGGTAAGCATCTTAGTTTACTAATGAAATCTCACCAAAAGTTTTTCTCTGCAGTGTAGAAATATTCCTTCAAAATGTCCTGACTGCCAGTTTCCCCCTGGCCTGGAAGACAGAACGTTCACCTTATCTATTCTCTGATCACAGTTTTAGTCCACAGAGATTTACAGATAGAGACAGGTACTCCAAAGAGATTATGAAATATAAATGAGAACTGAACAATTTTGCAAAGTGGAATAAGTTTTGGTTTGTTTTTGTTGTTTGTTGTTTTTTTTTAAAGCCTCGATATAACTTTAGCAAACAAGAACATCCTGAAGTTGAAAACATTTCTAATGGAGCATTAGGTTCCTGGGAGTGAATGAGTGTTTCAAGCTCTCCATAGAATCTGCTGACAAAGAAGCTTGTTAAGAGCACCTAGCAAGTGGGATTCCAAAGCCTTTTAAAGCATCATGACTTTAAAAGTTTTTTAAAAAATAAAACACAAGTTTTGATCATGAAATATTACAGTAGGTACAAACAATAACTGCATTTTTAACTTAGGCAAAAGAACAGGAATTCCATTTTTTCTTTTTTTTACACAGCTGATCAGAAATAAAGTCTCAGAAACGTTAGTAATTTCACTAAGTTGGTACTGAATCTCCTTCTTATTGTACATAGGGAACATTGCGTCCAATAAAACCTTGCAGACATTGGCTCCTAAGTCAAGATGACTTGTGTTCCTAAATATTTTATTCTTTTTTAATGCCAAAAAGTGTTCTGAAGTTTTTAACTATTTTTTTCCTCTCATGGAGTAACACAACAACTACATTATTTCCTCTTAATTTCTCTCTCACGTAATGGAATCTGTTACCTGTAATGGCAAACAGTAACCCAGCTGTTGGAAGACTACAGAGGCTCTCTCTTATTTTGTCAAGACCAGCGTGTTCATGGTCAATAGGAGCTAGAAGGTGGCACACACAAGCTCTCTACAGACCTGTGAGTCTGGGCACCAAATGAACACGGCTGCGCTGGGGCAGCAAAGTGTTCAACTAACAAGATTTGCTAAGTTGCAAGACACACAGTAGGCCTAACTACCTACCCATAAGGTACACAATATTGATGATATACTGGTTGACATTAATTACTGAAATTTTAGTCGGGCATGTCTGCATAACACTATGCCGTGTCACACAGATAATCAGCTTAGTTCCCTGCACTGCAGTGTTGCTAAGCCACGGCTCCATTTCTTAGAAACTTCTTTTTAATAGCTAAGAGTATGGTACCATAAATCATTAAATATTGGCATTTGTTAACACATTATGAAGCAAAGTTTAAGGAATTTCCCATTCAAAAGTTTTGCTAAAATGAATGATTTCTGTCTAACGGACCAAACGAGGAGTGTGAAAAAACTCTCTCCTGATTTTTAATTATTTCTATGTATTTCTTTGGAATCAGATATAATTCTGAGAAGATGTCATTCTGATTTTTATTGCTTAAAAGGTTAAAATAATTTCACTTGAAGTGACTGACTACCTTAAATTCAAATTAAGAAAAAAAACTCCACCACATCTTCTTCTTTCAGTCTGAAATTAAAGCAGAATAACTCCCAGGAATTACCTGTTTCTGTAATGGTCAATATTGAAGCTCTCTATTTTACATTTGATTTTGGTATAGACATCCTGCATATCCACTGAGGCACTGAGATCTTCTAATTCACTGACAACACAAACTTCTGCAATAATCAAAGAAAATAAAAATTATTAGTTATTAATCTGCAACTTGCAAGTTTTAAAGCAAGAAATGTATCTGAGACACCACATTTTGTAAATAGGATGATGCTACTTCTACTCAGAAATCTTAATGAAGCACTTTTTTATTCAAGTGCCAAACAGATAGGAACCAGAAAAAAAATCAAGAATCCAAACTTTTTTATACAGATGTGTAAAGAGACCTATAGATGAGGCTTTTAGGTCAGGTGTTCCAAGTATAATTCCTTAAAAAAAAAAAAATTAAAAATATTTGCCAAGATATTTACCCTAAGGATACTTGAGATTTCTCTCTTTCATGTAATTTGTCAAAGGTTAAAAATCTCTTGGACAATTACCTTTAATCACTAGTCTCCTTGCTTTCTCACATTTCTATGAGTAAAAATGCTAATTTCTTAGCAGCAGTGTTTCCTAGCAAAAAAAAAATATTTGAAGTCCTACAGTACTTACAGAATACGAGTTCCTTTCAAACAATTACTGTCCAGATAATCCAATTTTAATCTCATAGAAGAAAAGAGAAGCTATGTACCACACAGATTTCTTTTTCCAACACATAAGTTGAAACTTCTACATTGAACTCCATATTAACCTTCCTGTGACTTTAAGGATTATACTATGATGATTACGCCAAATTGAAATTCGAAATAATCAATACAAAACTATGTATCTATGCATGGACATACACAAAGTATACTACTAAATCACAGCAAAATGAAACATGACTGCTTCTAAGGCAATAAATGCAGCACTCTCTTAAGTAAAATAACCAACTTATTTCCAATTTAATATAATCACAGTATACATGCACTAACCTAACTACAGCTTGTTTCTCTAGTCTAAAATACAGATGCAATATATTGTTTCTCTATTACAGAGTTTAATATTGTCTATAAATGCTCTGAAGAGCTAATACTGTGCTGTAAAATAATAT
The DNA here is from genome assembly GCA_013400335.1 of Eurystomus gularis. Taxonomy (NCBI): domain Eukaryota; kingdom Metazoa; phylum Chordata; class Aves; order Coraciiformes; family Coraciidae; genus Eurystomus; species Eurystomus gularis. Next base: position 43,992 of record VZZY01013059.1, on the reverse strand, counting down.
ATGGAATTTAAAATAGTATATTAGGGAGGAAAATGCTGAATACCTGTGCCATTATTTCTAGGATCAGGAGCAAAGAATTTTACAGTAATTTTTGGCAACATCCACTGCATCCATAGGCTGACACGTCCACTTGAGACTCCAATATTACTTGTTGTTTGTTCCAGTGTAATGGAGTCTGAGAATGGAGAATCATCACCACCTTGAAGAGAATCACCCTGTGAAACAGATGTAATAGCTGAGGAAAAAAAAAGTATTGCTTCTCACCACTCCTCTTTTTTTGGTCTGTCTAGAGTGATGTAGATATCCAAACTACATACAGACTCAACGACAGTATATTCGAATTAAGCCATGTTTTAACATCAGGAGAAAAATAAATAAAATACATTTCCCTTTTCTTAGGTATAGATAACAGACTTTAGCAAAGATTATATGGTGAAACTGTAAGGTTCAATGACTTAGTTCCACTAGGCATAGTGAGTTTTCCTCATCAGCTCTGCACTAAAGAAATACTCTCATTAATGAAAAAACACAGGCTGCTAGGAATATTCTGAGATGCAATGGGAAAGGGGATAAGCAGGCTTGTGCATATCTGAAAGGCAAAGGGAGAAAGAACTGTTGGAGGTGCCAAAGGATGAGCCACCCAGTATGGCCATAACACTATACTACATATACACTGGTTTTTAACTGGTTTTTTTTCCCTTTTTCTATGTCCTTCACTGTAACTGCTTGGGAAAATGATTTCACAAAATAATAGCTTTTTGCAAGAACTGGAAACATTTTACTTGTCACTTTAACAACGCTTCTATTGTTGGAAAAAGGCAATTGTAACTTGCGATACTCTTAAATATGTATGTTGACAAAAGAGCTTGTAGAAGCTTCTGTGTCATCAATAACCCTCATTCATTCCCTAAAACATTAAGGGCTCGACAAAGAAGACAAAAATATTAATGTTTTAGGAGAAGAACACGACAAATGAAAGCTATCCTGAAAATCCTGTTACGAAGTCTTATCAGAACACATTCTAGTAATTCTTGATGCCACAACTGAAATATTTACCAGCCATAGGATGTCATCCTACTCCCTTGTTGGAACTTACTGCCTCCAAATAGGAAATGAAAGATGCAAACATGTAATTGCTCATCAGCTCCTGGTGTTTACAGCCTGTTAAACCGAATGCACTGGACACATAAGTTACTAATGTCAACCAGAAGCCGCTAAAAATCCACTAGCATCTTCACTTGCAACTCCATCAAGTGTTGCAAATGTTATTTTTTTATTGAAGCACAAAAGGAAAGGAACAAGGTAAAGTGCCGGGGCCTGAGCAATAGGCCTGAATTAAAGTTGACATATGGATGAATCTCAGAACCAGACAGTATGACTGAAACCAGCAGAGGATTTTTCTCTGCTGGGAAATTAGCTGATGCACTGTGAGAACAGACACATATCTATCCTGAGAAACAGATGATTCGGGACCAAAGCAGATAGGGGTGCCTCCTCTTCGAGTTTCTTCTCAGGCTTGGCTGACCTTGGACGGAACCCAATAAGGAAGAAAAATAGCAGGTGCCCCGCTTTTGAAGTTATTTTTGAGGATTGCCTGTGCAACCTGAATTGTTTATCCAACAGTATAAAAGCTGGTCCCGCTTGCAGCAAACTTCGGACGCACCACACAGGGTTTCCCCCGTTCCTGGAAAGGCCCCTGACTGCTTGCTGCAACTGGGACTCCCCAGCAACAGCAGGACAGGACAAGCACATCAGATGGGACGAGGGTAACGGATTTGATAGGACCGCTGGAAAGGACACGGGTCTATCCCTTTGGTATATGCCACAGTTTAGCCATGTATCTCTGTGGAATGCATCATGTTCTGCTGGTGCACCTCTCTGGCATTTGCCGGAGTGGTCTGTGCATGGCTATGGTGGTATTCGGGGTATGGTTGGTTTCTCCCTCGGTTGTTGAGTTTGCTGCTTGGTTCCTTTTACCTTCTGTTATTGAGTTTGTGGTTCAGTTTGTTTTCCCTTTTGTTATATCACCCACAGTGAGAGGGTTTATTTCTTCTGTTGCCAGCTATGCCATACCATTCCTGCGCTCTGTGGAGATAGATATCTGTCTTCTGCTGTCTTCTGCTGATGGTGGTGTTCTTTATGCTAAGCCACATAATTGGCAAAACACATGGTACTGTCACTTTGATCCATTAAGAGCAAGTTGTCTCTAAGATTTACAGAACAATAAACACCGAAAGTCTTATCTTTCACTGAAGGTTTTGAGGATTAGGAACTTTAAATTAGGTTCAACAACACGTTTGAGAATTTTGAGATTTACCTAATGACTAACCAGATGATTTCTATGGAAGACATCCTGGAATCAGACTACATAATCATAAATAATACTGTGGTTTGATTGAATCCATTTTAATCCATCAGGTAAGAAATGACAATGCACTCACTTCAGCTTCAAATGTCCCAGAATAACTTACTTTCAGTAGCAAAATTTAAAATCTAACAGTACTTGACTCATTCTGCAGTCAAAGACTGGAGAATGTGAGTATGGAAATTCTGTTAGCAATCTGTTTTCTGGATAGGTAGAACTTAGCCCAAGCCAAATATCATAGCTCATATGGAAGCACTTATGTTGATAAATCACATTTTCAATCAACTCAGGCCTACAGTTTAATTTTATAATTTCTATAATGTATACATATTCTCTTATCACCAACCTAAATATAAGAGAAGACAAGAAGGTAGGTCAAAGTCTTACAAAGTTTTGCACACAAACCATTATGACTTTGGACTATCTGATATATACCAAATGGAGCAGCCAACATTGTGCTTTTAGAATTTATTGTATAACAAAGAATATTATTACCTTTACCACTGTTTTTCAGAGAAGCACTGAAACACAGCTTCTGCTTTACTCTTTCAGCTCTATGTCACTCAAATTAACATTTACTGATTTTTTTTTTTTTGTCCCAGTAAATCTCTTAGAGGACACAGAGAGAACCAGCAAAGGTACTTTATTTGTGTGCAGTAACTTTTACCCTTGAAAAACTCAGTATTACCAACTACAATTAGTAAGAAACCATCTACGTTGTCAGCAGCTGACATAGAGAACTTACACTGCAGATACTCAGTCATATGAGGAAGGCGAAGCTTGTGCAACTAACTAATGTATGTTACTGGAAAATAATACCTAGCCACAAGACTGTAATATCTGGACCAGTTCAACAGATGTAATATGAAGTGTTGAAATGAAAATTAATATTCATTTCACCTTCAATTATCTATGGCGATGGCTGCTTTGCATTAATCAAAATGCATGAAAAAAATAGGTAAATTCCTATTTATTTTTACATTTATTATATAAGGCATTATTGTTTACAGCTCTGAACAGACTACCTGTACAGCCACAGGTGACCATCTTTTGAAAAACTGTTAGACTCTAGAGATGCAAAAAGTTACCTGCTATTAGTATGAGGTTTCTTAGTGGAGTATATATATATTTCAATCTCATCATCTCACTTTTGAAAACAAATGAGAGGGAAAAAAAATCGGGCCATAGTTCAAGTAAGATAAACCTTCAGGCTAAGTAGATGGAGGGAGATGGCGTATAGCACTATAAAGCTCATTCCATGATGAAATTACACAATTCAGAAAGAAAAAAAATCAATTAAGTCTTCAGAAAAATCAGTGGCATTTACATCGTATTATGTATAACTATTAACTTGTGCAATTTTTTAAAATAACATCATTGCTGGATTTAGAAAAACTGCAATGTGTGTTTTACAGACTGAGAAATTAGATTTTATTTTATGAAATATCATACAAATGATGGTGGGCTTTTGCTCTTCAGATACCATTTGTGAAGAGGAAGGAAAACAAAGAAATAGGAGTCCAGTGCTAACTTTACCATGGTTCAAGGCTATTAATCCATCTAATGATGTCTTTTCATCATGAATGCAACTCACTAGTATATAATTCAGGTACCTGCAAAACTGTCTATGTACAAAATTGCGTTAACTGTCTTTAAGAAACCTGTTAAAGATAAGGATCACAGAAAAGGATGCCCTGGCAGTTACTTGAATTAAAGGTCCTGTTTCTAGCCCAACTTTGTAAATCTCTAGATTAGTACTATCATAACTAATCATCAGTGGCTGGTGAAAAGCAATTTAAAAAAAGGATGTGTTTTGCAAAAGAGCTTATGATGAAGAAAAAATTATCTATGAGAAGTGTTTCATTACTGTACAGAAAGCAAGTGCTATTATAATTGGGAAGATTTCCTTAGTCATAATGTGTCAAGGAACCATATGGCACAGAGGCTTATCAATGAAATGCGTGGTCCTCATGGAGTCCATAAAGGCAGAAGTGCAACTAGTCCAGAAACTCGGGCAAGAGAAACACTGGTCTCTCTACATAAGACAGACATGTACAGACTGGTCTGAAGTACCTGAACTAGGACCAGAAGGGTACGAGCAAGATTAATCAAAAAGAGAGAATACTTGTCTGTGTATATATTTGTATGTATGGTGGAAGGACAGGGAGCTATAATAATGGGAGTTAAGGAAATGTATTTGAGAAATAACATTCTGAATTTACTTACAGAAGACAAGTTACAGAAACAAGGGATGAATGCATTAGTCCATTGGTGAGAGAGCTTGTAACAGAGCATAGAATAGAGTAAGCAGACAAGCAGCGTTAAAGGAGAAGAAGATTCATTTGGTTCCCTTCAAACAGACACCTCAAAGGGAAACTTCCCCATACCATTTTATCCACCCATTTTTATAACACCTTCTCTCTTTTAAAATCCTTTCTTCACTGAAAAGTTAATTGCCACCAAGTTGTCATTGTGTTTAAATAAGTTAGAACTAGCTTATAAACAAAATGGGAAAAAGGACCTATTCAAGGTTAACTGTTTTGTTTGTTTGTTTTTTTTAAATTCAGCCACACACTATCCTTTCTCTTCCTTTCCACTTCCTTCCTTGTTTTTTTTTTTCTTTTGAGCATTTATTCTCCGTTGTGTTCTCACTGAGCAAACTTCCGTTCACAAAACCACCTGAAATTCCTCTCCAAGACCTGGACTTAGCATGATTCTCTTGCTGTTATAATTTGTTTGCTCTTCCTTCTTCCATTTTTCTCTTACATTGTCTACAAATTTAGATTATTTAAGTTAGCAGGGCCTGTCTCCTGCTGTATATCTAATATTTAATGTCTACCACACTTGGACATCTAATTGGAGAAACCTCAGATAGCTCATTTCACTAAGATGCATCCAACTTCAAAGTAAGCATGGCACAGTGCACATATAGGACGCAACAAGATGAAAAAAATGAAGGGGTGGTAGAAACTCCTAAATAGCGTGTTCAAGGCAGAGGTTAACTCCTTTCTGCTGAACTGGGACTCAGATATCCTATTTGCTTCCCCAGCAAAATCCTTCCTGCCTCTTGCCAGATCTTTTTCTCCAAAGACTCCTATCTCTGAGTACTGTTTACTAACCGTGCCTTTGCAAGACACTTCCTACTGCCTTCACAAAGAATTCTACTCTCTCTAGCGCCACTTAAATGTCCTACAAGGCAGCACTGACAGCAACATGGAAGAAAGTATCTTTTCAGTACCATAAGCAAAACTCAGTTTTGTGTCTTCAAGGATGCCAGCACATGTCCTTGGAATGGAAAAGTGTGGGCAAGGAAGGAAAATTGGGAAACAGCCTTGGGGAGTGTCAGGACTCCAAGTTCCCCAGCATGTAGGTTAGCACTTCTCTAGTGCTAACCAATGTTAATGTTATGGCTTCTCCTAAAATGGCAGACTCCATTGATAGGACAGTGGCATAAGCCAAGAGACAACAACTCAGCCATTTTGCCATCCTCTGACTATCCCTGTCTACCCTCTTCAAACACTAGCCTGCCTCCCCTCCATTTACTCTGTCTACTTGTAGAGCTATAAATCTCTTATAGATCTGTAGGAAGGAGCCAGCCAAGGACAATTCCCCTTAGCTGGATGGATTACACAGGCTATCAAGAAATGGACACCAGTATAAGGTTAAGGAAAGAGAGAAACAATGCTTTTTTTAAATCTGAGAATTTGTCTATTTAAAGTTCAAGTCAAAGTTCAATGTTGATATTCTGTAGACTGACTTGCTGCTCTCTATTCTTTTAATTCCATAAAAAGTATTTTCCTTTTTTTTTCTTAATACAGCTAGAGCATTTTTCAAGCTCTTTTTGTACTGTAGGCACACTTAATTTGCCGAACTATAACTTATAAACTGTGATAGAGGAGGTGGGAATGAGAGACAGTCTCCTTCTCGCCCTCCACACACATCCTCACTCTCCCACTGGACATGTTCCAGAATGCTTTTTGTATGAAAATCAACTTTGTTCTAAAATTTTGGCAGGTCTTTACATTACTGCTAGTTAAAAAAGAAGAAAACAATAGTAAGTTAAACCTAAAGGGGAACAGCAAATAAGTATGGCCACCATGGCAAGTCTTGAATTTTGTAATTGGGTTATTTTATTTTAATAATTTAATGTGTTCAGATGTTTAATGAATTTTGTTAACTATTTTTTTCCACAGAGAGCTGTTTTTTAGTGGTTTGAGTATATAGATAATGTTCTTCTGTAGAAAACTGCTATCATTTCCCCTACCTTTTCTTTATGCTCATTTTTATGAATATGTACATTAAATGATGTACTACACTTCCCAGAGAATCAGCCAGTTGATAATTTTTGTACAAAGTTACTTATAACAGTATTTGTGAGATCCTTAAGAACTGCATTTATCTAACATAACTCCAGACATATATAAAAAGCAAATTAACCCAGGAATGTGCAATCAAATTTAAAAGCTGCGAATTCTGAATTTTAGGGAATTATATAGATAATCTTGTAAACTTCATATTATATCTATGAAGTTTACAAAAAAACAGAGTTACAGGTACAGGCCTAGATCTATCATTAGAAATTGCTTCTTCCTTTTCTAAATATGTAATGGATTAGGTCGTATATCTGATATGCTGTATCCAAAAAATATGCACACAGGTGAGGAAAAGATGCCAAGGTGCTTATAGTTTCCTTTACTATTGCTGGAGCTAAGGTTTCACTGGTATAATTCTAACGTCGTTTGTGCTTGTGCTTGTCTGATTTGCAGATGTTTCTCACACTTTAATATCTATAGCATGGGAAGGGGATTTATAAAATCCTATTCAAACTGCTTAGCACACAGTTGTGTAGCCATTTAACGAAACTTCATTTAGTCAATGCACAAGTAAGTGCATTTGTGGAAGTGAACTTGAAAAAGAAAAACAGTGCTTAGATTTCTAGGAGTCAAATGGAGGATGCTGATGCATAACAATATTATCAGAAATAAAGGAATTGGGAATCTCTGGAGATAGCCAGGGGCAGCATAAGCTGGAGGTCAGACATCTGGACCTGCCACTGCCAGGGTTTGGAACTTGTTCTACAACAGGACCTGCAAGTCCTAACCAGGGCCTCAACTCATGTGTGCTTAGCCTTGCACTGCAATTCTGTACTCAGGGTACCGAGTTCCCAGCCAGTATTCCACATCACTTGTACGTGCTACCGCTTGGACTAGCAAGCTTTACAGTATAGCTAAAACTGCATTAAGCTGAGGTTTTCAGTGATAACCTCTTCCGTTTGCAGCTATGCCAGCTGCAGAGCTTATCAACATCCCCAGCTGCTCAATACCATGTCCCTGTCAAGAGGCTACGGGGTTACTGGCTGCTCGCATCCCCTACTTCAACAGTTCAATGTGAACACATTATCTAATTTTTTTTCTACCATTCAAACATATGTAAACAATTGAATTGGCCCATTTTCTTTCTCAGTGGCAGAAGTACTGCAGATGCTCCTCTGAAGGCAGACTTTGCTATAAGGCTATCCTTTGGGAGGTGAAAAACAAAAAGACTGCATTTCTTCTTAGTCTTCTGTTATTCGTACTGTAACAAGAACCATTGGGCAGAGTCACGGGGGCTGCAAAACTGATTGTCTGCAGTAGCCGACTTTTTTTTTTTAGATAAGCTTTAGAATTTTTTTGCAGTGAAAAACTAAGAAACTAAAGTGAGAAGAAAGACTGCTCTTGTTTCTCATAGTTTCAATTTTGATTTTGGATTTTCAGCACCCAGCATGATGCAGTTAAATATGTTTATGCATTAATTTTCTGCTCTGTTTCCAGATCTGCAGAAAAATCAAGCCAGAGTCAGAAACCCTGAACTATTTTCCCACAACTTCTCATGCCAAGTCCTAAAATACACAATTTAATTCTTTCACCAATTGTTGCAAATTGACCAATATACTGAGTTTATTTTCTTAGCAGAATTTATCTTTGTTCATCAGGAAGATCCAAACACATGAGGCCTTCATCCTTGGCCTGCCTAAAGCTCAGGGATGATCACAGTTTGGCCATACTAATGCTATGCCTTATCAAAATAACTTCTGCGTTCTTGCTCAATCACTCCATTTCCCCAAGGACTAAACACTTCTACCACTGTTTGTACTTAAGTAAACAGTAACAAGTGGCCTGTTGTAGTCTGTACTACCTTTGCTTTTGCTGTTCCAAAGGACGGATGGTAAAAATGATTAACTGTTTCCAGCCCTCCACTGCTTAAGCTCCTCATTCATGTTTCCTTGTCTTACCACCACCCAGACTAGAATTCGGTAAGCTAGGTAGCTTTATCCACATAGGACTGTGGTGCTCACTATCAGCCTGTGAGCATGAAAAGAATTATACACAGTTTAAAATATAAATCATCCGGAGATCATATAAACAAATTACTTCTTTTGCTGTTTAATATAAACAGTTGTGAGAGTTTACTTTCTTCTGATTCATTTATAATGAGTCCATTGCAGCTCAAAGAAGCTTTAAAAATAATAATTTCTCTCCCACAGAACAAAATAACACATTAACCGTAAAATCTCTACACTTAAAAAAAAAATATCACAGCCAAGTATTTTTGTTTGACAGACTTCAAGATTTAAAAATATAGGAACGTATAAACAAAATACAGACTCTGATAAAATGCAAATTTCTGGAAAATCTCCCTAAGTCAAACCTGTAGAAATACATATTATTAATTACTCTATATACTTCATTGCTGCTTATCAGCAAAAAATGACTGTAAGATACATAGCTGCAAGGTGAAAATGTGGCTGATGCACTCAGTTTTTATATATTACCTCCTCTACTTCCTTCATTACAAACATTACTGTTAAAATAGTCTAAAAACAAGTTATAATTTACAAATACAGGATGGTATTTTTCAAATCAAACAACACAGACCTAGATTTGCTCCCACTGGCTTCTTTGTGAGTAACAGTAGGTCAATATTAAGTACTTTCAAATTTCTAAAGAGCAAAATATGTATCTATAAGTAATCAATATTAGCATTTTAGAGAATGTTAAGATAATAAGCACACAGTATTTAAATAAAATAAAAGTATTTTTCTATTTCTTTGAGTATTTGCAAATTGTTTTTGGACCTGTCAGTACCAAGACAGAAATCAAGCAAGGTTTTGCTGGTGTTAGGTCTCCTAGCCAGTGAGTGTCTGCATTATAACTGCCTCATCTGCTTTTATTGCTCCCTTGGTGGAATTCAGACTCTGTGGGATGGGAAAGGAGTGGTCCAGTTCCAACCAGCAGCAAAACCACAGTCAGGGATAAATCACATCCAGAAAAATGGTGGAACGCTGCTGCGATCTTCTCAGCTGTCTCCACCTTTTCTTTCCTCTCAATTGTTCACTGAAAGCATGCTTTTTTCAGTCATTTTCCGCTTCTGTGCATTATCACTTATTCTCAATTGGTGAATTTTCCTGACATCCCAGTTCCTACAATCACCCTTTCTGTGAGATACTAAAAGTAACTTTTGTCTTCCTGTCTCTTAATACCACTAATCTCTCCCCACAGCTCAGATTTTCTATACCACTTCTGAAGAGCACTTGAAGAATACCATGACATATGAAGTTGACAAGCATTAGGTTACTCTGACATTTCCTGCCTTCCTTCTATACTTCTTGAAATTAAAATTACTTCTTCAGAAAGAACCTGGAAAATTATTGAGCCTTTAACTGTACTTTGGTGCAAGACAATGCAATTGAGTTTTAAAATACTTGTTTGGATGTCACTAATCAGGCTCTTGTGAACAAACAGGGTCTCTAGATACAAAGCCTTATGTTATAGACATAAGATGTTATAGATAATGATTGATACTTGGATAGACTGTGGAGGACTATGTCTTCATCCAGAAAAAACCTTGGCCCCACTGAAAATAATATGGTATAACAGATTGACACCTGCAGCCAGTTAGGCAATTTGACAGGTAGAACTAGCTGCTGCACTTCACAGGAAACAAACAAACAAAAATTTAAAAAATCTTGTCTACAATGACTTTGACTGCTTTTGGGGCACCGGAATAGCCATATAGCTCTCTGTACACATGCCACTCAGACGCACCCCTGCATGTATAACAGGGTTCTGTGTATACTTGAACATATAAAGGAGGTTATTTTTTTTCGAGCAAAGTCTATATTATATGGACTATAACTGAGGCACTCAGCAGTCTGAAGTAGTTCAAAGTAGCCACTGGAGACCATAGAACTGACCAGATTCTCTCTCTCTCAGCTTCACATCCTATCCTCTTCAAATAAAGGAGAGGTGCAATTTCATGATCATACTATCTACAGCTAGGTATGGTCATAGTAATTAAGTTAGCAAAAGGAACAGGGAAACTCAGTGATTAACTACTCTCAAAGGGCAAACAGCTTTCACTGGTGAAAAAGAATGGGGGAGAACATTCCTTAGACTTTTCAATACATTAATTTTTAAATTCTCAACAATCCTTACTTCAAAGAACAGGACAGCAACCATGTCATTATGATGAAAATTTAGCTTGTGCTTTGATACTAGGAAATGTGTTGAATAAGTTCCAACTCAGCCACCAACCATGGAAAATAATGTGTTATGGAGATAGTGCCAACCATTATGTTACAAATTATTTAATTTATATTGTGTAAAATAGTCTATTAGAAAAGTGACAAAAAATATGCTTCCTTTTATTATTTGTCACTGGTTGGCCAGTGGTTCTCCTACCTCTTTCCCTTTCCAACCCCCAATAGTACTACACAACTCACAGACATCAAGACTGTGCATAGGCTCAGGAATAATGCTGTTAGCTACTTTACACATGATGATCTGAAAAGTTCACTGTATGGCTTCCAAACACTTCGAGATTTATTTTTACTGATGGCCACCAAATGGTTAAAAAAGCCTCATCAAAGAGCTAAAGTTATGACTACATTGATTTTAAATGGTGGTAGAGTGCTTAAGATCATTTTCCCTATGGCTTAATAAAAATCCATTTGGAAAATGTTTCTGCGTTTACGTTGTCTAGAATGTATTAACTTGGTCATCCTACTAGGTGATTCACTTCACTCCAACTGGTAGTTTGACATAAAATTAGTCCTAGGAGTGAAGGGATAATTAGTTTTTTGAGGCTTTATTTGCTTTAAACCACATACTTTAAATAGAAGAAAGCACTAGGTCAAGACAATCTTTGATGTTACATCCTGTAACAACCAAATTATTTAGATAAATAATCCAGTATCTGTTCTTTTTCACTTTACAGTACCACTGATATTTTTCAAGAAATCACAAGACTGATATCAGAAGTGGTCATCAAGCATAAACATTGACTCATAAATTCATAAAAATTATAGTACCCACAAGCTCAAACACTGCATTTTTGTAGCTACTAGTCTTATAGGAATATAAACTCTGGTATGACTTCCCATGACAAAGATTCTCTCCAAGCCTTCTTTTCAACCACAGTAATTCAAAATGTTTGCCTTTCTCTTTCTTTACTGTTAATTAAAACCTTTGAACACCCTACATACTCTTTTGATTTTAATCACCTCAATACATCTAATATTCACACTCAGTTAATAAAAAGTGGAGTAAGATTTTCCTTAGCTGCTGAGCCAGAAACATTAACCTCCTACTTGAACAATTCTGTGAACATTTTCCTGACAATATAAAAATTAGCCTTCTAATTCTCATTTTCAATTTCTGACATAGAACTTATTACAATTTCAAATATCTGGCCATGTATACATTCTCTCGTCTCATCTGTCCATCAAATGACACCTGTATCAGTATGCATTTCTATCTGTACACTTTTATGTCCCTTGTGCTGGCTGGTGGACAATGGAGTTAAATGCAGCTGGTGGCCAGTCACAAGTGGTGTTCCTCAGGGCTTAGTGTTGGGACCATTTCTGTTTAACATTTTTATTGATGATCTTGATAAGGACATACAGTGTATCATCAGTAAGTTCGCAGATGACACCAAGTTAAGCAGGAGTGTTGATCTGCATGAGGATAGGGAGGCTCTACAGAGAGACTTGGATAGATTGGATTGATGGGCCAACATTAGCGGTATAAGCTTCAACAAGGCCAAGTGCCAGGTCCTGCACTTGGGCCACAACAACCCCATGCAATGCTACTGGCTTGGGGAAGTGTGGCTGGAAAGCTGTCTGGCAGAAAAGGACCTGGGGGTTCTAATTGACAAGTGGCTAAATACCAGNCTGGTGAAGGGCCTGGAGAATAAATCTTACGAAGAACAACTGAAGGAGCTGGGACTGTTTAGTCTGAGGAAGAGGAGGCTAAGGGGAGACCTCATCACTCTCTACAACTACCTGAAAGGACATCGTAGAGAGGTTGGTGCTGGTTTCTTCTCACAGGTAATTAGCAATAGAACAAGAGGGAATGGCTTCAAGCTGCAACAGCGTAGGTTTAGACTGGACATTAGGAAAAAATTTTTCACTGAAAGAGTAGTCAGATACTGGAATAGGCTGCCCAGGGAGTGGTCACCATTCCTGGATGTGTTTAAGGATTATTTAGATGCAGTGTTGGGGGATATGGTTTAGGGGAGAACTTGTAGAGTAGGGTTGATGGTTGGATTCGATGATCCCAAGGGTCTTTTTCCAACCTGAATGATTCTATGATTCTTCTGACCTGCATTCCTATCCCAGCCACAGAGAGATCACTTTGGGCTGCGAGCCCTGAATGAAGATGATGTACTCTATTCCTCAGTCTTTCAGTCATATGAACTATGGCTCATGCAAATATTTGTAGCTTTCTTTCCTCTTCCATATCTTTAATAACATCCTCAAAGCACGGTCAATTTTAAAATTTATTTATCCTGTCTAAGCACAATGATATATTCCTTTCAAAGTAGTTTTCAAATCTTGGCTGTGAAGTGCTATGTTAACTCTAAGTCTCCTATTGTTAAAAAAAAATAAAATCCAATATTTATGCCATGTGTTTCAATAGAGCTTTCTATTCTGACAAGACTGAAATTATAGTCTTAGCTTCAGAGTGGAAAAGACTGAAAACAAATTCTAACATTGTCCTTTGTTGGTTAACTCACCGAACTTCACTTAGACCATAAGAAAATGTATTTAGCTAGTTTCTAACATTTGTTGAAAACAGGAAGAAAATTAAATAAAAGCTGAAGAACATTTTGCAACAGTGTAGGATATGAATGCTGAACTTGGACCCATATTACCAAAATAAGCTTGGTAACATATGGATTAAAGTAATTAGTGAATCAGTTTCAAGTAATGCTCCAAGTACAGCATGTACTCCAAATACTGCTGTCTATATAGAAGGTCAAAACTAAACCGTTATTTATAAAGCCAGTGGTTTCTGATTTTAATGAGAAAGAGATTTGTTGTGAGTAGGTGGAAAAATACTATTTTTGTGACTGTATTGTTTTCTCACTATTATTGCTTACCTTCAGTTCTGTATCCATGCCAAAATTTTTCACAATTGAGATCACACACATACAGAATTACACCAAAATCAAGGTTATTCAAATAATCTAGAAACATTTTAATGAAACAATTTAAGAACTGAAACTTCTAGGTCCAACACTTTTTAATGACCATGTGTGTGATGCATATAAAAAGTAAGCACTAGCAATCACCATTTCATTTTTCTCCAAACCTGGGAATTAATACAAACCGTACATAGGGTTAAAGCAATCCAGGCCAAATGTGGTTGAATATGTAATTGCACTCAGCATTTGAACTGCTATGTATTCGTCCGTGTTCCAGAACTGTTGTGTGAGGTGCCCCCAGAACTGCTGTGTTAATCGTGGAATGAAGCCCAGTCATCATAGAATCATAGAATGGTTTGGGTTGGAAAGGACCTCACAGATCATCTGGTGCCAACCCCCTTGCCATGGCAGGGACACCTCCCACTAGACCAGGTTGCTCAAGGCCCCATCCAACCTAGCCTTGAACACCTCCAGGGATGAAGCATCCACAACCCCCCACGGCAACCTGTTCCAGTGTCTCACCACCCTCAGGGTAAATAATTTCCTTCTAATTTCCAATCTAAATCTAAATCTCCCCTCTTCCAGTTTAACGTCATTACCCCTTGTGCTATCGCTACAGGCCTTTGTGAAAAGTTCCTCCCCAGCCTTCTTGTAAGCCCCCTTCAGATACTGGAAGGCCACAATAAGGTCTCCCCTGAGCCTTCTCTTCTCCAGGCTGAACAAGCCCAATTCTCTCAGCCTGTCTTCATAGGAGAGGTGTTCCAACCCTCACAGAACAGTCTTCCTGCATTCTCATTAATTGTGTATTAAGAGTGAAGCATTGCATACGTATGATCTACCATTGGTATACCTTCAACTCATCTTACGCATTTTTGGCTCTCTCCTGGAGCACAAGGAAGGCCAACTCATTATTCTGACTAGTAAGCCTGACAGTGGCACTAAGAAAATCACAAATACTAGGCCTATTCACTTGCACAGTCTCCTGTGACCACCCATTCTACTACATACCAGCTACCTCGTGATTCATAACTAAATATACTCATGGATGAAGTTTAACATTGTACTCATGCTGACAAAAGAAACAGCTTTCTTTCCTCAATATGGCAGAGAAGCCATGCCTCAAAATAGTATTTTACAGTCTTAGGCACACACACGGAGATTAAGATGACGTACCAGATTGCTCCGTGCAGTTATATAGTGCTGTAAATTAAGGAAGAAGAAATACATAAAGCCAAGTGGCCTATCTTTCTTATATTTGAAGCCGTATACCCAGATCCTCATGTGACTGAGTTACACAAAAGCACTCCTGAGACTTGGAACAGTTGGGAGAGGGGAAGGAACTGAACTCCAGAAGTAGTTCATAGAAGGAAGATAACAATGGCTGGGTGGACCTGGGGTGAGCACACAGCTGGATGACCTGCAGTGTCAGCCTTGGGAGTCTTCACTGCCCTTGTATCTCTCCTGGTTGTCAATAGAGTCTACACACAGTAGCTCTCCACTGTCACAGTGACAGGCTTCAACAGGACAGGCTGGCTGCTGTGATGACTCACAAGCAGCACAGATACCACAAGCACTTCCAAAACACCAGTTACTATTCTAATAATTCTGGATTTGAATAATGCCTTATGCTTCTTGACCTGAAAACACTAACCATAATTTTCTGACAAGAGTTAGTATTAATTCACTTCAGAGAGAAACAATCCAGACAAATAATAAACATAGGAGCACTACAGCAATTTCTTTTTTTTCTTCTTCTTCTTCCTCTTGTTACACCACATGGAGTAATGAAGTACTCTTCATTAGTTTGTCAGAGCAAAGCTACGTTCCATAGGGACACTACTGCTCCTTCTGATCCTTCTGATTCTTACCTGACTATGCATCACCACACCCTGTAAGTTAGAACTTATATGATACTTTATTTTAAGAAATCCTACCTCTGTAGTGGTCCCAATGTCAGCAGATGGGCTGTATGTGCTGGTATCTGGTGGAGCAGTACCAACACTACTTTTAACTGGTGAGCCAGGAGGAGCAGGTCCTGCTATCGTTTCAGTATAGAGAGAAGATTGATATAGAATTCCTTTCCTCTGAATTTTATTCCAAACTTTACTTGTCATCTCAGCCAGTTCATACAGAAGCTGCACCTAAAAGAGAAAAGCCCTTCTTTTAGAATTAAGCTTTCCTTAATGAGGTGAAGGAAAAATCAAAGTTCTCCATTGAGACTAAGAATGTAGCAGAACTGAACTTCTCACCATTTATAATATTCTGATAAGTAGTTACACTGCAATTAAAATAACATCATTTACAGTATAGTGATTTTGATAAAAATAATTATATGCTGTACATATGGTATGTAGCTCATAAAAACATAACCAATAGTCTTGTAACACTTCTATTAATATTTATTTTAACAATAAACAAAGGTTATTTTTGGTATATTTCATTTGTATAGATACTGTCTCTAGAAAAAGGCAAATACATACACTTTATGAAATATTAACATTACAAAAATAATTCACTTAAATGGTATTAAAATAATTACCCCACACAACATGTGTGTTTTACGAAGAATATCCACTCTCAAACTCAGTAGTCTGCTGGCACATGTCATTCCAATATTCAGAAACACACTGTTTAACTTGCATATTGTTTGACTCAGTTCTAAGATATTTACACAAGTTTTTGTAAATAAGCATTAATCATGGAATTTGTATGACAACATACTGCAATATACTGAATAAAACAAGCTCAGAGAAAACTGCAAACAATATATAAGCAGACCCACAGCTGGATGCCATACTCAACTTGCCACTATAAAAAATGGAAATTCTCTTATTTATAAGAACTTTAAGCCTCAGGACACATCTACTCTATGAAGCTGGCTTCTTATGTGGGCAGAACAGATGCAGAAAAACACTGTTGTCAATCTATATTTGATATAAAACAGTACTTGATTTTGTGCATGATGAAGCCTCAAAGTACATGCCACAGTCTTTCCTTAAGAGGTGAAGTGCGGGAATTTTATAAAAGCCTTCTTAATACATCTTGGATTTTCTTTTGAAGTTTCAAGTCTTACACTGAGCAGGTCACACACTCATTCTACAGAATTTTTCCTTAAAGGAGATAAACTTCTCAGTGCTTTTTTGTCTTATACAGACCAATCTACAGACAAACAATAACTCTGGCTGTGGCAAGTTTTTTCAGCTATGCTTTAAAATATTTTGTGTCTGTAGCACTCTGATATGCAGTAGTAGCCTTTACATTACTAATTACAAATTTCTAAGTTTTCCTGAGTCTCTTCCATGTAACTCAGGAAGATCAACTAATAACGTCCATCTGATTGATTGAGTGATATAATATTAAGTGGTGTTGACACTTCGCTGGAGTTTCTGGAAAAGTAATAGGATACACGCACATACCCAAACCTCCCCTCAAAATATTGTTAGTCAAGAAATCAAGGAATAATTTAAACTATACTTGTCTTAATGAAGCAAGGCTTCCAGAAATTTAATTATGCTACTGTTCATAAAGGCACAAAATAACACAAAAAAAGGAATGATGCAACTTTTGTGTTTACACACATGCTCATACACAAGGGAAAGAGGTTTGTCATCAGCTAATCTAACACTGAAGTGTTACTATCTTATTAGGGTTGCAACAGTCAGAATCACTGAAGCTCATAATTACTAATCAGGGAGATTTTTTTTTTTTTAAATTGTTGCAGCCACTTTGAAACAGTGGCTATTTCAGGTAGCAGTAGCCACCTCTCTGAACATCCCCACAAATCAGACATCCAAGTACTACAACCGTAATACTCTACCTTGCTCTGAAACCACAGAAAAAACAACAAGTTCGCCAACAAAAAAAAAAAAAAGGCAGATGGGAGATGGTTTTCCTGGAAATATGTTAAAAAGTAGAAAATACTAACAAGTCTCACAACAAAACATCACTAAAACAAAAAAGAAGGCATGTGTCTATATGTCAATAAATTTCTGTAATTTCAGATAAAGAGTTGAAGTTATGTCTTTGATTATTTTTGATGTGCTTAACTTGGTCTATTGGTTGTTACTAAAATGGAAGGATTTCTACTTTTCTTGTTGGTTGCACTTTTTTGAGTGAGTATTAATATTTTGAAAATCCATTTCCGATTATAATACAAGAGGTAATGTAAGTGTATGGCCTCCTTCCTTTGTAAGTATTTTTGAGCATAACAGACAATAAAGAATAATTATTTTTAGTACACTCTATTCAAGAGAAGAAAAATGGTATGACAAAAATAGGAATAACTCTGCCAGTATTTAAGAAGAGTTTCCCTCTCTCACTGCTTCCACTCCCTCCCCAGAAAAACCACACATAACTCAGTAAGACCCCACTGACTACTTGGCAAAATCTGTGAAGTTCAATATGTTACAGCATTTCATACTTTAAAAATTACACATTACTACAAAATCAAAAACTACAACAAAAGGCAATATCCTGGCAGTTTTTCCCACTGGAAATATCTACTGACTATAAAGGGATACAACCATCAGAACATGGTTTCATATTAAATCAGAATACTCATATAGTAAAATACTTCACCTTTGCTACCATTTAACAAATTCACTAAGTATCACCTACTTTAAGGCTGTCACCTACAGACAAAATACAGCCTGTCATTCTAAAGAATCAAATTTCACAGTTACTCCACTGTGAATTTATAACTATCAAATGCTGTTTATGTAATTGTATTTCCCATCTTCTGTTCTGAACATCTGGTTAAAGACGACTATTGTTTTTTTGGTTTTTTTCTCCTTTTGCATAAGTAAAACAGAATGGACAAGTAAGGCAGATGTAAGGGAGAAAGTACAGCTCAGGAGCCTAAACTCAAATAATTTGCATCCTTTTGGACACGATAATACTTCAGATATATCATCTGAAGTATTATAACATCACAGGGTACAAGGACATCCTTTAAGACAGTATTTGGTCTGATGTTCCACTGTGTGAATTTCCACTTCATTTTAACATTTCACTGCACTTGTAGTAGGACTTACATGAAGCTTTCAATTTACATTTTCAAGTGCAAATATGTTCTTAAAGTTTGCAAAACAAATTATTTGATCACACTTTGGTAGAAAAGCTTGAAAATGTGTTTTACTTACTCCATTTTTCTTTTTAATTTGCAACTCAAATTTGGATAAGGCTTCCACTTACAACAATGCCATTCTGTTTATAAATACATACTGTTAATGTATTATGTATATTAACCATGAGATTGAGATTTTAAAAAAATCAGAGTTGATCAGCCAATTTGCTGGAATTTCACTGACAATTGGTACCATCAAATGGGGCAAACTATGAACATCTCAAAATATTTTAAAATTCCCTGAATAGCCACAATATAAAAATGAATTTTGTATGCTTCTATGAAAATTAATACAGAAGAAGGCATATTTCCACAGGATGTGAAATTATTGCATACGGATTCATTAAACATTATGGAATTACCACAAAGTTGCAAAGTAAAGCATTCAGAAGTCTTTAAATATAAAATGTAAAATTGCCAGCAAAATCATAATTTTGTGCTTTCCTATTTACACGTTTATAAGGCAGTGGCAACCCTTTATATGTGCAAACACACCTGTTATACAGCTTTACAAGTCGTGGTAGACCTTGTTGAGGCTGCTCAATTTAAAATTTTAATTTGCCATGTCCAGCGCACAATCTCACTCTACCAACCCTCTTCCTAGTAAGTGTGAGCCCATCCGGGACAGAAGACAATGGCACATAGTAAAAGAGTTAGAAATAACTTGGATGAAAGGCAGTGAATGGGGCAGGAGACCACAAATTGAGGATAAAACAAAACTGTTTAAAACACTTGTTTCATTCACAGAACATGGAATGAGGCAAGGGAAAAACTGCATACGACTGAGAAACATATTGTAATGAGTACACACAAGGGATAACATTAAAATTACACCAGTCACCTTGGCTTTAGTATTCCCAGACTTAGGCCATAGGTCCATAAATCTTTACAAATGTGTTGTGCTATCAGATCAAAATTATAATGCTTTGTGCTCTTTCCCTTTCTTTCAATTAAATGAAGCAATAAACATTCCATTTTGCCCACAGCATCCTTTGAAAAATCTTACATATGGCTAAAACTTTGAAGCAGGCAGCATATGAAAGTGGAGCCCTACTCAGTCCTCAACAGATTTGCAGCTCCCAAGAACAAGAGCGTTCTCTCCAGCACCAGTGGAAATGTTGAAACTGTCAGGAAAGTGGTATTCAAGTTGCAGTAAAGACTACTCAAAATTTTGCACAGAAAACCTACTCTGTTAAGAACTACAGCAAACTTGACCCAGGTCGGTAAAATACAGGGTGCACTTTCTGGAAATCTAGCAACATCTTTACCTTTTAATAAGCATAAATGAAGCGGTAACTTTTGTTTACCCACATTCACCTGGATACCATTTTTTCCCTAAAAAGCATTTTGTTAGAAAAAATGTTAGTTCTATGAAAATATGGTAAAAAATTACATTAAACCACTTCATTATATGAATCCACAGTGACAGCAGAACAGGACTATAGCATTTAATGGTACATCTGCAATTCATTTCAGTCCATCAGCCAAAAGATGCATTTATACTGTAGCTATTACATTCTGAAAAGAGTTTAAATTACAAAACTTGAGAGAGCTTCAAAGCAAATCTTAATCTAAGCACCTTGATCTTGATGGCCCAGTTAGAAAAAAATTAAGATAGAAGAGACCTTCTTCAACAAAGTGCAGAACAATTGTACTTAAATCAAGTTATTTTTAATTTCCTTTCATAAATCAATTAAATGTACCAACCTGGGGGTTGGAGCACTTCATTTCAAGGGACTCAAGGTCAACATGGAGGCAGACAACAAATGAGTGTCTGGATTCTGGTCCCGAAGCAAGCAGTTTCTGTGAAGTAACAGCTAAAGTAGATGTACAGCCCATTGGTTCCACTAAATTAAGTGTAATCTGTTGTCCAAGAAGAGTATATATACTGAAATGATGCAGACTAATAGTCCACGGAAAAGCATCACCTAATAATAAAAAGGAAGAAAAACAGTTAAATAATTGCATAATGAAAACTAGGCTATTATTTTCTCAAAACTCAGTAAAGGCATTAACTTAAACTCCCGAGAAGCCAGCAAGCGCAATCAACTACCATGTAAATTGACCCCAAACTCTCACAAACATAATTCAACCACCAATTCCATTCTACAACTTCAAAATCTAAACAGCAACTTTTTTTTCCCAACTTTTTTAAAATTGAAAACCATTGGGAATTTAAGCCCTGAACTGTGAACAAACATGCACAACATAGTCTTTAAAGAAGTTCTTTTGCTTTATATGGTTTTCCTCAAGCTAAGGAGTATCCTGAAGCCACTCCCCACTTACTTCAGCATATGGATGGCAGAGGCAGTTCCTTACATTATATACTTACACGTTTATGGGTTTTAAGATAAAAAGGAGAATTATCTTTCTTCCAAAAATGTACAGCTTGCATCTCAATAGACTGGTGCCACAGGGTAAAGCCCATCCCAACACACTGCTCAGGTAATCCAGACCTTGATGACAGTACAGCTCTTTCCATTGCCTCCACTTAACTTCTTAGTATTTTGTGAAAACAAATTACTATGGACACACACTGAGCACTTAATATATTTAGGAGAAGTGCCTGGAAGCCTACCATGAATCATTATCAAAAATAATCAGTGAGGGAATTGTCAGTGTCCAGCTGAATAACAAAATGGCTGCAACTTCAAGACAATCCATTTTCTTTAGATTGTCAATAGATGGAAAAGAAAAGGTTCCAAAGCAGCTTTGGACCACAGTGAGGATTATTTGGGTAGGTCTTTAAAAGGCCAAGAGGACCTCTTTTTAGTGAGAAAGCCTTCAACAGCTCTACTAGCTATAGCTGAAAAGAACTAAGAACACAGACTACAGAAACTGAAGCAAGCCCACTGTGGTGGGTTTGACTTTGGCTAGACACCAGGTGCCCAGCAAACTGCTCTATCACTCCTCATAAAGACAAAATACGATGAAAGGCTTGTGAGTCGAGATAAGGACAGGGAGAACACACAACAATTACCACCATGGGCATAATAGAATTGACTTAAGGAAATTAATTTAATTTATTACCAATTAATACCAGAGTAAGATAATGAGAAATAAGAACAAATCATAAAAACACCTTCGCTCTACCCTTCCCTTCTTCCTGGGCCCAACTTCACTGCCAAATTCTCTCCCATCCCCCCTGAGTGGTGCAGGGGAACAGGGAATGGAGACTGTGGTCAGTTGTCTCTGCTGATTCTTCCTACTCACGCTTTTCCCCTACTCCAGTGTAGAGTCCCACCCATGTGAGTCAGTCCTCCACAAACTTCTCCAACATTGGCCCTTCCCACAGGCTGCAGTTCTTCGTGAACTGCTCCAGCATGGGTCCCTTCCAGGAACAGATGTGGGGCCCCTGCAGGGCCACAAGTTCTACCAGAAAACCTGCTCCAGCCTAGGCTCCTCTCCATGGGGTCACAGGTCCTGCTAGGAAACTGCTGCAGCGTGGGCTTCCCACAGGGTTACAACCTCCTCTGGGTGCACCCATCTGCTCCAGCGTGGGGTCTTCCACAGGCTGCAGGTGGGTATCTGCTCCACTGTTAACCTCCGTGGGCTGCAAGCGGACAGCTTTCCTCACCATGGTCTTCACCACGGGCTGCAGGGGAATCTCAGCTCTGGTGCCTGATGCAGCTCCTTCCCCTCCTTTTTCACTGATCTTGGTGTCTGCAGAGCTGTTTCTCTCACATATTCTCAGCTCTCTCTCTACTGTTCCACAATGTCATGGAGGTTTTTTTTTTCCCTTTTTAAATCTGTTATTTCAGAGGTGCTACCAACATCGTTGATCAGCTTTGGCCAGTGGAACCAGCTGGAACTGCCTCTGTCAGACATGGGGGAAGTTTCTGGCATCTTCTTACAGAAGCTATCCCTGCAGTCCTCCCTGCCACCAAAACCTTGTCATGTAAACCCAATACATTCCCACACATGATAACTGGGTCCCGGAGAAAGAATTTAGGCTCTGCAAGAGACACTGAACCTGAAGACATGGGTAAGAAAAGTCCAAATTAAACTAATACCCCAGAAGCATGGGAGCCAGTCTTGAGAATCAGAACAGAAGATGGCAGACAACTAAATATGTACTCTAGGATGAGCCCTTTAAGTCTCATATGACAATAAAGAATTCAGTTCAGTGTGTTTGCTGCCTGGTGTGACCTACGGTTGATATTGTCCTGCTGAGAAATGACAACACTATGAAATAGCACAAGTAAGTGTTAACTCTGATTATTTTAAAGAAACTTTAGAAAAGTTTTGAAATTAACATAATGCTGGATCCAATCCTCTTTTACCATATTATTTTAGTGAAAGTTCATTTTTTTCCACAGGTGGCACCAATAATACATTTACAATGCCAGGAATATATATCTGGAGAGTCTGGATGTCTCATCCTAAGAACTGAAAATTTCAGTAGCTTATTTTGAAGCTGTTGCATATTGAAGAATGCAGCTTAGTCAAAGTAACTTGAAAATATTTTGGAAAGGTTTCAGAACAGAAATTTTAAAGTAGTTGGCAGTCTGCATTTTTTCCAAGTTCAGTCAGCCAAGAAATATGAAATTTTAATTGTAATAGATGGAAAGAACTCAAATGCTAAGTCAACTCTAATGATATGTTTCTAATTACAATGCATGAACTTTATTTTTCCTCTGTGACTACCACAGTAAATTAACATTGCTTCTATTTCATGGATTAGAAGGATAGAATCTCCAAAGAAAATACTGAATGTTAACTCTACTATGCTGTGTGCATTATCTACCTTAAAAGGAAAACACTGATCAAATTTTATCAATGAACAGAAACCACAGTGTGCTGATCAAACACTACAGTAAATATACAGAAAATTTACAGCTATAAAATTTTCTCTAATGTCATCAGTTATCCTTCTTCAGCTCCATACACACGATGCATCCATTTGAATATTATACTGGAACGGTCCACCTAACAAAACGTTTTTTTGTTGTTTTACCTATATTAGCTTTATTCATTTAAAAAACCCCAACCCTGTACCTACATTCATTTGCATATTGGTTTTATGAAACTATTTGAGTAATGAATTCAAAGTGTCTAAAATTCAAAAGCAACAGTGTCTACAGGATTTATTTTTAAAATGATTTATTAGCAGGAAGGAAGGAAAAGTCAGTGCTGCACTTGGCGGATATTTTCTCTACAGCTAATCTTCCCATCCATGTATGCTGTTGTTTTGTCAACTAATTGCTGAGATTCTTTAATGCTGAAATATTGTAAGTAAACCCAACATTGTCCTCAGTGGAACTAGAGCCCACCACACATCTGTTACAGGCAAGATTATAAAAAGATACTCATGAAAGACTCCTAGTATGGTTGAAGATTCTAGTTAATTCCTGATCTACTTTTATAAATCCTTGAATTTCTTCAAATGTCACTAGTGATTTGAAAAAATTGAAAATGTATTCATTAAGATATTAAAACTGCTTTGATAACTTCTTAGATTTAGAAACACCACTTCCATATATTTGGCAATTAACTGACCCAATCACTAGACAATTTTCAAAGAACTGGCATTCACCATTTATCTGCTATTTGCAGTAGTATAGCAAGACTCCCTTCCTACAGAGCTTTGCTATTTGCAAGCACTTTCTCTGTCAGTTGTTTGATACACTTTGATTCTTAGCTAGAGTTAATGCTCATTACAAGCTTTCTATATGCATGACATACAATATTGATAATATACTGAACTACTAATAATTGTTACATATTTGCTCTCACTTTTATATCACACTTCTCTTTATTTAAAAAAAAAAGATTGCAGAAGTGGCAGTTGTGCACAATGTTGGGTATAAAATGTTGACAGTTGTACAAAAGAGAAATTCTGTTTAAAATGAGTAATGGCAGGAGAGAGAACATGAAAACTTTACCATGTATATGATCCGGGGTCTATTCCCAGGCTTGCTAAAGGTATCCTTTGCAATCTTTAAAAAGCATCTTGACTACTCTGTCTTCATTTCCCCCTCTGTACACATTTCCCATGTGCTCACATTATCATGTGACATGCAGTGTTTAAAAGGAAAAGATATTGCAATCATAGTATGTTAGGTGATTGTTTTACTTCCTTTCAGTCATGCAACAGCGAAGCAGTTGTATGGCTGCATAATCCTAGAAGTGGCCAGTTGAAAGTCCTAAGGGCTCAGCCCAAGTCCAGAGCCCACTTTCAGCAGATGAGATTTAGTTCCACAGGCTTCAAATGCAAGCACAAACACACCGGCTTGTCTAGCTCAAACTCAGCTACTAGAGAGCTCTAACATCTGAACACAACATTAACAAGTTGTTTATGCAGAACTTCATTGCTATTCAGATACTGAAGAATGTCATTTAAATGTGAGAACTAATTTTATACGGTCATTAACCATAACAGATAAGTTAAATATAATAATGACTATGTTTTACAGATACCGACTATGAATATAAACTCAAACAGCATGCTATTTGAACGTCGAATATTCATCTTACAATTTAAACAACTTATTTTCCGGTTATTATATTATATCGATAACTTCTAAGAACGCCAACATACTTCAGCTCTACTTCAACCATTTAACTGCCTTTTTTGCACATTAAAATCTATACGCTTCTATTATATTGTAGTATATGACCAATACATTCAGTTACAATTATTTCACACAGCAGTATTAGAAGCCCTAATTTTCTATTTCCTTACAAGCCACTGGAGAACTTACTGAGTTTGAAACACATGCCACAGAAATCCATGAGGTTATATAATATGTCATATTTCACAAACAAAAATTATTCAGATTTACATGTTTGAAATACAGTGATTTACATGATTTTTAGTATACTGCTATCCATATGAGAACATGAATATGATATCTAGAAATATCAACAACAATTTTAATTTATTTCGAATACTGGTTTCTAAAGCATATTTTAATTTATTTTGAATACTGGTTTCTAAAACATATTTTACTATGTCTTACCTAAATATCCGTGTCTTACCGTATCTGACCTAACCAAATATTATTATAAAGATGGATTCATAAAAGTTACTGGTATGAACCCAAAGAGGAATATTTTACAAAGAGGAGTATTTTATATATGCCAGCTAAGGATTTAAAAAAAACAACAAACAACCACCAACCAAACAAAAAAGAAAACAAAAGAAAAGAAAAAAGGATTCAAGGACTGAAGCAGGGAGAACATACTAAAAAAACAGTAACAAGCTTAAAAAGATGAGTGGAAGCCAGCAAAAGATTATACATTAAAATACTTTAAAATATAAACTTCTAAACACAGGAAGATCTCATAGATGCCAAAAAAGTTCTCATTATTACTCTAAAACTTAGTCCTTTACTTGAAGGAAAATTTTAGTTGCTGGTGTGAGCAGCAGGAGTAGGGAGGTGATTGTGCCCCTGTACTCGGCACTCGTGAGACCGCACCTTGAGTACTGTGTCCAGTTTTGGTCACCACAGTACAAGAAGGACATTGAGGTGCTGGAGCGGGTACAGAGAAGGGCAACAAGGCTGGTGAAAGGGCTGGAGAGCATGCCCTATGAAGAGCGGCTGAGGGAACTGGGTTTGTTTAGTCTGGAGAAGAGGAGACTGAGAGGAGACCTCATTGCCCTCTACAACTACCTAAAAGGAGGTTGTAGCAAGGCTGGTGTTGGTCTCTTCTCTCAAATTAGTAATGATAGGACTAGGGGAAATGGCCTCAAGTTGCATCAGGGGAGGTTTAGATTAGATATTAGGAAGAAATTCTTCACTGAGAGGGTAGTTAGGCACTGGAATAGACTGCCCAGAGAGGTGGTGGAGTCACCACCCGTGGAGGTGTTTAAAGAACGAATAGATGCAGTGCTTGAGGATATGGTGTAGTGGTGTAGTGGTTAGAGTGATGCTAGGAGAAGGCTGGACTTGATGACCCTGGAGGTCCTTTCCAACCATAACGATTCTGTGATTCTGTGACTCATGCCTTCAATTTATTTTCCTATTATAACATTTTAAGTTTTTGGAAGACCACTTAGCAGTCCAGAAGTCCTGATCATAACAGCATATTTCATCCAACTGTATATTTACCACGTATTATCCTGTCACTATAGGCTGAGACTTAAGAGAGTATATAGAGGAATTGTCAAGTATTTGAAGTTGGATGTATACAAGTACGCAGAGAAAGTCACAACTCACCCTAAGCAGTTCTCTAAACATTCCAGTTCTACTCAAACTGAGTTTCTACCTATTTAAGGCTTCTTAGTAACTACTTTACTTAAAGGGCAGCTACCAACAGGACAGAGGTCCCCCCCTTCACAAGGAGCCAAAATTGAGAAGACAAGGGGCAGCAGGTACAAGTCACATGGGGGGGAGGTTTCACCTTGATATAAGAAAGAAATTTTTTTACAGTAAGAACAATCATTGACTGGAACAATCTCCACAGGGATGTGGAGGTTTTAAAGAAGTGACTGGACAGGATGCTGGATAATCTCATCTAGGCTCCCTTTGCCACAAAAGTTTGGACCAGATGATCATTCAAAGTCCCTTCCAAGCTGGACTGCTCTATGATCCTGTGATTCTGTTTTAATACCCTCAGTGAATACTACCTCATGGATCTTTTATCTGACTGAATTTAACTCTAAAGATAATACTTAATGTAATTTAATACCTTATTATAAGCTTATTTAGTTGTATTTGTTATTCCAAAGAAGTTCAATAGGATATGTCACTCTTTACAGACATAAATCCATTTCTGTTTCTATGTTACTTAGCATGACGGAGCTAAGTTATGTTTCTGAATTGAAGTACTGTACTTAAAATGTTCTTCTACATATTGCTACAAGCTACAATTACCTCAGAAAAGAAATGTATCAGAACTCTGAAAACAAATTGAGAGACCTGACTGTAAGATATTGTGTAAGCTATTTTCACAGTAAGTTGACATCTTGAGGTCAATAAGGGTCTGTGAGTAGGATGCAATATCCCCAAATGGCAGAATGACTATGCTCCCTTTTCTTCCTCTTTCAGTTTTTCATGTAACCAGAAAAATACATGAGTGAGCACCCAGCTTTCTTAAAAGTAACACTGCATCCTTGTGAACAAGCCTTTTACTTATATTTTCTTTATAAAAGAAGGAATGATTCTTAAACAGTTTCCAGGAAATGCAAGGGTGAATAAACATTATTTCAGCGAGATGGTAACATGTCTTAAGAAAGACAGTATGTCCCTGAAGTCTTGCTCAAACACAGAATGCAAATTAAGATTCTCTCCCAACAAAACTCTGTAAAAATTATTTCCTTCTATGTGAGAAGAAACAAATAAGGTGACTTAAAAGCTTTGAAAAAACTTTTCAATAGTCTGTTTTAAGGGGGAATTTTGGCATAGAAGGCAGCAACAGCTTCAGTAGAGAATCAAAAGTATTAAGATTGTGAGAACTTCTGTTTGGCATTATTCCCAGAGCACAAAGCCACACACAAATAAATTCCTTACCATAGGCTTCATCCCAACCAGGGAGATTCTTTTCTCTCACTAGGATCTTTCCTTCAAATTTGGGTTTGACAAAATTCAAATGACTTCTTACTTTCATAAATGGTTTAAATTACATCATCAGTTTAAAAGAAACAAAAACTTCGGTTAAATTTATTTATCTTCTAGCTGCCACTATGATTAGCAAAATAGCAAATTCCTAGTGAAAGTTATTAGGAAAAACACATGTACCTTTCCTCCTCTCTTTTTTTCCTTTTCAGTTGGCAGCATCTCTAATATGACTTTATTATTATTATGACTGTATTAAAAACTACAATTTGATTGTTGTTGCTGTTAGTTAAGGTGAAATACAGGAAGGGGGAGAAGGGTCCAATAGGAGTGGCAGAACAATAGGAGAGGGAAAACACTGTTATAAATCTAAACTAATTTCAGATGGGAGGAGAAGGAGTAGTAGCAGCTTTTAAATGTGCTTTTGACTTAATTTTTTATAGCATACCCTTTAAATTTTTTTATGTTTCAGCAATAAGTATGCAGAAAACAGAATAATTTTCCCAGAAAATGCTGTCACAAAAGCAGCGGAACAATGGATGCATCGCCCCCTCTTCATCGTAGAATGAATACACAAACCAGCAACAATTCTTTCCAGATAATATAGTTCAAGAATAAAATAATGAACTAACTATACACCAGCGTACTGGTTTGGGCTGGTACAGACTTCATTTTCCTCATAGTAGCTGGTATGGTGCTATGTTTTAGATTTGAGATGAAAACTGTTGATAACATGGAGATCTTTTGGTTACTGCTGAACAGAGCTTGCACAGTTTTAAGGTGTTTTCTGCTTCTCACGTCACTCCATCAGCAAGTGGGCTGAGGGTACACATGAAGCTGGGAGATGACGCAGCTGGGACAGCTGACCCCAGATGACCAAAGGGATATTCCATACTGGATGGCATCACACTCAGCAATAAAAGCCAGGGGAAGGGGGAAGGGGAAGGACATTACTTTGCCTTCCAAAGTAATCATTATGTGTGACGGAGCCCTGCTTTCCCAGAAATGGCTGAACACCTGCCTGCTGAAGGGAAGCAGTGATTTAATTCCTTATTTTGCTTTGCTTGCACATGCAGCTTTTGCTTTACCTATTAAACTGTCTTTATCTGAACCCATGAGTTTTCTCACTTTTACCCTTCTGATTTTCTCCTCATTCCACAAAGGGGGAGTGTGCAAGTGGCTGCGGGGGGCTAAGCTGCCCGCTGGGGTTAAGCCACAATAACTAACATTGTAATGAAATTTTAAACTTGATTATGTTTCTAGATTTCATGGATGCCATTAAAACACACTCAAACCCCAAGATTCAAGACTGTTAGGGATACTTGCCTCATCTATTTCCAATGCACAATTCTTCATATTCATATCTGTAAGACAAGATTTTTACATCAGTATTCCTTCAGAATACTGCTGCAAATCCATTTACTTTGACCATTTCTAAGGGCTCTATTTAAAAAAAACCATAGTGAGCATGAGTAGCTTGTTTTCACTTGCTAGGTCCATTCCAGTTTATCACCTCCTTTCATTTCTCTATCAGTTGTGGAATGTTAAAAGCTGATTCTTCCCTCAAATTGATCTACAACTCAAACCTCTGTCAAATATTAGCTTTTCAAATATGAACTACCATACTTTTTCTCATCCTTAGCCTATGTACAAGAGCATCCCCCTGTAAATACTTGTATGAAACTTCTCAATTGTTCTTTAAAATCTCTGCAAAAACCTTGCTGCAATCCCTGTGGACACAAAACAGATCAGTTGTTGCCTATCACAATGACCAATAAAGTCTCTTTCTTTCCTTTTGATAACCTGCTATATTTACAAATTTCTTTTCTCATCTTACATTGAATCATAGAATGTCTCAATATGGAAGGGACTCATAAGGATCAGCAGGACTACTTAAAACTAAGTGATATGATACATCTTGAACCCTGACAGACTTGGTGTCATGACCACTTCCCTACAGAGTCTGTTCCAGTGACTGACCACTGTCTCAGTGAAGAACCTTCTCCTAATGTCCAGTTTGATCCAAGACTTTTTTCCCCCCATGTTTGGTTGGGTTTTGGAAGGGGGGGGAGGGGTGGTTGTTTGTCAGCAAAGGTGGCATGAGAAGTTTTTCCTAAACTGCCTTCATTCTGTCTTGGAACTAACAGCTCAGTGCCCCCTCCTGTTATGTCAACCAGACTGTTTGTGGCTACACAGTAACTCAAATGGCAAAACAAATGAAGGTAAAAATTGCACTTCTGAATTCTTTGGCTTCAACAAACATACAAATATATCATAGAACTAGCCCTTTGATGATGATTTCCACTTTGATCTCTGTGGGGCAAACGTTGTCATTACAATTTCGAGCCATCATTACATAACATACTGCTAAAAAAGCAGCACAACATGAGAAGTTTTCAAAATAAAATGAGATAATTATCATAACTGTAAAAAATGGAAATGAAAGAGTAAGCTTTTTAGAGTTTATCACACTACCTTCTTCCAGAATGGGTCTCTGTACAACAAATGGGATTTCCTGCAATGGTTCCATGTGTTTGTGTCCAGCACTCATAATCGTTATCTGGGGCAAGCAGACGACAAGTGTTCCAGGCATACTGGCCTGCCCATGGTACCAGCTTCGCACAGTCCCAGGAATGTCACCTGATACAATAGTACTTGGGGAAGGCAGGCTGTCATTTGGAAGGAATACACAACAAGACTGCACTTCAAGCTGAAAAAACAAAGCCAAGAAAGATTTCTCAGAAACAGATTACCAATTTTTCCCCCTCTTTGTGTGGAGTATTCATTTCGGTACAAAATCTCAAGTTACTCATCCATCACAGCTAATTCAACTAAAAGCTATTTTCAATCAAGAGGAGAGAAAAAATTCTGGAAAACAATATATTCTTGTAAATTATTATTATGTGAGGGGAAGCAGGAAGAAATGTGACTTTGGTCTGTAAATTTGATCAGAAAGGGGTTGCCATACAAACTGATTATATATCTGTGCATATTTCAAGAGCATTTCAGAAAAAGTGTCACTGAGTCAGAAAATGTTCTCACCATAAAGCTGAGAAAGCCCTCCTCTTTTTGCAGGAGCTTCATGAGTTTTGTTAGCAATAGCTAAGCCTCCAGAACAAACCAACATTTTATATGCTGTTGCTTACTATAAAGACTTCTATAAAGACCTATTTCAGGAAAAATTCTGTCTTCACTTTGTAGTCAACAGTAATGAGCATGTACAAAAAGGTTAATAATCAGATTAACTATGAAAAATACAAACTTTAATGAAAAATTGACTTTAAAATAAATGGACAGGTACATACAGGCAGAGAGAAACGAATAAAGTTCACAAAGTTTACAGAACTTTTGTCCTGTTTTCATTGCAAATCAAAAGTAATACATATGGTTTTATAAGAAATAGCACTTTTTTGTTATTTTCAAGCAATGCTGTTATCCTGAGACATTTCTGACCATTCTGCCATCTCCTTAGGACCTTTCAAGTGAGCTGAAACCAAGAACTGAACTCATCCTGACTTCCTAACTCAGAGGTGGTGTAAGCTGCAGACTATTAGTCTTCCTTGGCTCTTACAAGTAATATTTTGCACCTGGCTATCAAATAGCCCTAACAGCCTGCACACTTGAATGCTTTGTTAAGCCAGTAAAGCTATGATTCAAGTTCATTTCTTCACATTGTTTGGAAAAGTCCAGTGCGCAAAATGTTGGACACAAGTTGTTATTTGTAGTGATAAAAGAACATTTGTCTGGTGTAAACTTAAATAACAAGAGTATTTCAATTTGACATCATTGAAGATGTCAGAGCTTAAAACTGATAACCAGTGTTTGTACTCCATATCCTCCCCATGAAGGCTAATAGTCCCTGAAGACCACAATAGTGATTTGCAATAGAGCTGCAATTCTCCAGCACTGTATGCGCTTTGCCAGCCTGGTGGGGAGAACACAGATATTCATCTTTATTTCAACAGTTTGGTGCCCTTTTGCTTAGACAAACTGACAAGAATTCACTGCAAAAAATTTAAGTAGAATTTTGCAAAAATAAATACATTGTTACATGAAGTCTGTGTTTGTTTCTAGTTTAGAACTGTTTGAGTTGTGAAATGAAGTTAATTACATCTTTGATAAGTAGTTTATTGATCCAAGGTTGTAGAGTGTATTTATACTGGATGAAAAGCAACAGCGTATTGTTACAGATGTAATAGATTTTGGTTTTTTTTAAAACTGGTAAATTAGTCATTGTGTCAATTTGCAAAGATTTTTACAGTGACACATTAGATCGTTTTCTGGTCTACTAGTAATAGGTTGCAGGTCAATCCATTGTGGAATAATGATAAATAGATGACAAAAGAACTTATGATCAATATAACTTTTGTTTCATCAGTGCATTTGCTGAGTAAACAGTTTATAACAAATCATCCAGTCTTCATACATATATATCCATGATGATTAACATCAAATGCTGCCTGGATATACAAACCATGTGGTGGTAATAATAGAAAAATTCCACCAGCTTGCTGAGATAGTACACTTCATCACATTACCAGCAGCAGGATCTACAGGAGATGTTTCACAGAGTACTCCTGCAAAGAGGTCTCAATACTCTGTAGAGTTTTTACACTTAATTTACAGTTCAATAGAGCTTTGTACCAAAAACAAGTTATTCAGATCATTTTTGGTTCCTTTTAGTTTGCTGTACCAAGAATATTGAAACAGAATCACAATACTTTCACTCCTCCAAACAACCAAGGGAAATTCCTGTTTACATAGGAGCTACTTTGCCATTCATTTCCAAACAGCTGAATGGGAGTCAGACCATGAGTTTTTGAGTGGTTTACATGACAGCATCAGGCCCTCCATACGTAGTATTACAGATTTGCTTAAAGATACGGTTTGCTTACTTGTCTTTCATTTAAAGTTTATAAATGAATAAATGAATTTTGCAAAACATTACTGCAGGATTTCAAAGGCCAACGGTGAACATGTGGCAAAATACCACATTTTAGGGAAAATCATGCAATCATAATAATTGCATAAGAAATCGCCAACTTAAGATACACAAGGGCCCAGTAAGTGCAAAATTGAACTGCACCTGTTGAACATCTCAGAGGCAGATTCTGCTCACACACAACCATCAACTGCAATGGAATTTGTATACGTTTATCTGACAGAATCTGGAGATCCATCTAACAACAAATCCCAGTGAAGGAATGGAAGAGTGCACCTAAAATGATGGAATGATATGTTGGACAAAAGTGAGAATGTGCGCTACAGATTGCTTTATGAATCAGAAAGTGCTTTAAAATATATGTAATCCAAATTCTTGAAATTAAACTACATCAATAGCATATATTAAAGCTATCATATAAATCTTTTTACACTTTTTAAATAACTGTTAAACTGTGTGTCTAAAATTGTGAATTTAATGTAAAATGTGACTGATTTATGTAACTGAATATAAATCTGAAGCAGTAAATCTTGCATTAATGTAAGGATCTGACAATCCAAGGGAAAGAAAATGAAGTAATCTGCCAGTAAGAAGTCCTCAAGCTGGGGGTCAGATCCTGTTCATGGAAACCATCTGGTTGGGACCCTCCAAGCCACACCAAACACAAATGATCGTTTAAAAAAATATCCTATTCATTAATGCTTCGCAGCTGCACGGAGTGTTACTTCATTTTTCCATGGCAACATCCTTTCTGTTTCAAGGATCTTATTTCAGTTTTGGTAGCAACGTGTTCTTTTGCCAATACTGAGCACATTCATGTGCTAAAGAGAAGGAATTATTACGAATTCTTGAAACAGAATCACCCCCTATTTTCATTTCTATTATGTCAAGGCCTATACATGCTAAGTAACGTACACTAATGATAAACCAATGAAGTAAGCAGTATTTTCCCTTCTACTTTTAAGAAGTTACTCACAGCATATTGGCCTAAGCTTTTACTAATGTATAAGCCTGAAATAGTTCAATGACTTTAAGACTCTGTTGTATAAAAAGGAAAGTATTGAGTTACTGGAATAAATGGAGTATTTTAAATAAATATTTTATAAGAAGAAACTGTTGCTCCATAGAGAGAACAGTGAAACGTACACCGCAAAAGAATTAGGTCTTCCTAACTGAGGAGGGTGGGTGGGAGTGACACAAAACAAGTTACATGCCATAGTTATCCTGCACTGTACAACAAAGAGGAACAGGCTGTATAACTCTTCACAGCCTTTCATGATAGTGATACCATACGAAGATTCCCTTCCCTAACCCACATTTTATAGCTATATACAGCAATCAGTGGCATTGAAGATGACCCAGAAGGTGACGCTCATGTAAAGGTGTCTCGTGAGAAGTTGCCTCTCTCTGCATTGATCGTCATCATCCTATGCTCTCGATAGAAAGGCTAATGTGTTTTTTTCTGGGAGTTTCAGGTACAGAATATAATTGTGCAATGACTCCCAAAACTGCAAGGACCTGCCATTACACATCTCATATATGGGTTATGGTGCGGTCATTACTGTAAGACCATATCTCAATCTCTGACAAAAATTAGCGCTACCCAATTAGACCATCTGCAGCTAAGTCAGATACACACTGTTAGAATTTTTAAAGGCAGGCCAGAAAATCATGTTTTGAAGTTAGACAAAACTTTAAAATCATATAAATAGGAAGCAGAGCACATGAGTACGAGAATTTAGCAGCCTACTTGTACATAAAAATGAGCTGCATTTCCTTTGGCTGCTTAAAACATTATGTTTTAGCACCATGCAGTATTCCTATTATTTTCTAAGAAATTTTGATTTTAAAAGGTTTTTATTTAGTTATGGAAAACTTTTTTTTGTCACACTGCAGTAAGTAACCAACTTTAGAAATCATCCTAACTGCTGATAGCTGTAACTGCTAAGTTACAAGTTTCAGAACCTCTTCCTGACCCATGGCTAAAGACCCTTGTTCAAAGAACAAGAGCTCTAGTCAATCTCATCCTTACATTTCTGTTCTTTCAATCAATGTTTCACTTTGACCAAAATTTTGTACAAGTTATATGCTTTAAACAAAATTTTATTTTCAATAATTTCAGGAAATAGACTCATTTTTTCAAATAAATTCAGGGATATTAAAAGGCATGTGGGATAGCTGGCTAAGTTTATATGTAATAATTACACTCTTAGCCGGCATTCATTGTAACATTACTCATTAATTCATTTGCTTTTAATACAGATCCTTCATTGTTCTCACTGCAGTTCAGTATTAACAACCAATCAAAAATAACTGTGTTTATACTGCTTCACAATTTTAGCAACTAGTGGTAGGAAGAACACATGAAAAGCGAGTATTACCCTCCTACCCAGTGTAACTGCCAAGAAGACTTCAAAGGTTGCATATGAAGTCCTACAACAACTAAATAATAAAACCAACTTTTTATAGTTAAGTATGAAAGTCTTTTCACTTAAACTCTAATAGCTTATCACAACTCCAATGCACAAAATCTTCACGCAATACTCTAGCATGAACAAGCCAGAGCTAGACCTCAGTAAGTACCAGCTTTGGATCCAAAATAAACTTTCCAGTTACTTT
>VZZY01013058.1:189190-257840 GCA_013400335.1 Eurystomus gularis | reverse complement strand
AAAAAAGAAAAGAAAAAAGAAAAAGGAAAAGAAAAAAAAGGAAAGAAGAAAAAAGAAAAAAGAAAAAAGAAAAAAAAAAGAGAGTGGAGAATCTCACAGGATTCTCCTGTTTTTTTCTCTCGGGACTTAGTTCAGTGGAAATATCACCTCGTGGAAATCTTACCTCGATCGGCCTTTATTGAAAAGTTTTCCTTCATTCACCAACTCCGCCCAAATAATTTTCTTTGCACTTCCCTCTCCCAGCTCAACAGCGGGTCCTTGGGTCCCCCCGTGATTTTTGCCCACGTCTTCAGAACCTCTTGGCTTGAGCTACACGGGGGGAGGGAGCAAGAAACCAGCGTTACCAGAAGGAAAACACGCCGCTTATTTCAGCTAGAGCAAAAAAAAGACGGTAAAACAAAGTGCTTCTCGTCTGGAAACAAAAGTCCCTCTAATTTTTGCCAAGTTCAAGGAGGTTCTTGCTCTTGCCAAGCTCAAAGATCAAAACCACCAACAAAAAAGCCCTTCCCAAAGAATTTCCGTGATTTAGGTGAGAGCATTTTCTCCCTCCAACAACAACAAAAAGCGCCTTTTAAACCGCGGTTCTCTTATTAATGTGTCTCGGAGAAAGGAAGGAAATGTTTTATTTATTTTTAAATTGATTGATTGATTGATTTTTTGACTTACTACTACAAAATATCCCTCTGACTTACTCCGCGCCTAAAAATCTGGGCACCGCTGGGAAATACGAGCAGTGCTGGAAATCCAGCTCAGGACCCGAATCCCTTCGGCTCCCACCGGCGTGTCCGGCGGGCGCGGATTTCCCGCGGGCTCCCGCGGAGCCCAGGGCGCGGAACGCGGAGCTCGGCTCGTTTGTGACGGGAAAAAAAACCCAACCAACAAACCCTCCTTCTTAACGATGCTTTAATTGCGTCTCCTACGGAAGGATTGGAGAGGGGACATTGAACTGCAGCGGGATCTCCTGCGGCTCTCCCGGTTTTTAGGCTGGCTGTTAATCCCCNCCCCAAATAAATGGTATTATTATTTTTTTTTTTAATTTTGGAGAGATGCTTCTACCCTCAGAGCTCCTCCGAGATGGGGTGGAGCTGCTGTCACCTCGCTGCAGCCGGCAGGAATCCCAGCAGAGAAGCCGGGGGTTCCCTCGGAACTAGGACCTACCTCTGCCCCCCCCCTCCCCACCGCCAGCCCCGGGACGGGCCCTTCCTGCTGCCAAAACGATGAGAAAAAAGGGGAAAAAAAGTGGAAATCCTTCCCTTTGTATCGCCCATATCCATTTCTTTAGCAGTTTTCAAAGGATCAATCATCCCCCCGCTGAACTTCCCCCAGGGAAGCCGGTGGGTTTGCTGCCTTCCTAAATTTTTCTTCTCCCCAGCGACTCCCCCTTTTAGTGTATTACCCCCCCCTGTAAAACAGCAAAGAGAGTGTTATTTTTCTGCATTGAGAATGATCTTAACTTATTCTTCAATAAAAGATCAAAAGTCATGACAGCGTTTGTCTCCCAGAATTATTTTGGGAGTATTTCTTTTCTCGCAAAGAAAAATAAGTTTATGAGGCTCATTCTCCCCTTCCCCCTTTGTCCGTTTGCTCTGGGAAGGCTCTTCCCTCGATTATTAATGGATTTGGTGAAGCTTTTCCTGCAGTTTGGAGGAATCCGCGAGCAAATGAAAGCATCTCGTTGATGGATGAGGAGCGGGGCTTTAAATCAGTCCCTACTGATACAAATTATTTTAATATGCCCCTTTTATGATTTATTTCCAATTGATGAAGTTGCGGGCTATGTTGTAAGACTTGATTAGGGAGGCTGGGTGCCTACAAAGTTATGAAGTCTTCTAGGGGAGCTTTTTTTTTTTGGTTTGGAACGGCTTATTACAGATTCAGGACATTCACAAGGGTGTTGCCGAGGCTGCGCGTATCAAGGAAAAGTAAATCTTTTTTTTCCCTTGACTCGCACCCTGCCTCTCCTCCACGCCGGAGAGGAAATGGACAGTGCCATGAAAACCAGCGGGCATTCTTCCTGCGTTGAATATTGTTCCTGCTACTCCATGCAAAGAAAAAAATAAAACAGCCCACAAATAATCCAACCCAAACACAGAATCTTTGTTTTCTCTCAAGATAATAAGGGGAAGAAGGCAGGGAAAGAGTGAGATAAGGTTTTGTGGCGTGCTCTGGCTCCGGCTCTGCTGGGGGCTGTGAAGGGGGGATGCTTTCGGCTTCGCGCCCCTCACAAAGACATCAGAGGTACCATGGTTGGCTGGGCTGTCTCCAGCGGCTTCTGCCCTTCGCTGTCACCGGGAGGGAAGTGACATTCCTCAGGTATCCTGGGTGTTCCTGAGGATTCCCGGCTGCCTGTGAGGATGCTGGTGCTGGAAGCCAGTGTGCAGCAAGCTTTGCCTGAGGGAAGCTCTGGCCTGAGCGCTCCCCGGGGTCAGTTTGGGTGAGGTCCATGTGAACAGCTGATGAAGGTGGTCTGAGGTCAGTTGGCCAGTGTTGTACAGCCTGGACAGAGCCCAAGGGCAGGAATCTGCAGCTTGCAGGCAGCGCCAAGCTCGTGAGGGTGATACCCTCCGCAGCCTTCCAGTGAGACGCAGGAGTGGGTATTTAATAGAGACCTGAATTTCTGTGATGTCTTTGACCTGCTGTGTTAAGCTCTGCCCGGTCAGACATGAAATACACCAAGAGCCCTGGTTTAACCAGCCTGCACTTTTCTGTCATCATCAGCACTGGACATAAATCAAATGCACAGTCTTGGCTCTGAAAGGTATGACTGGAACCTCGTCTGGCTCGCTGAACTGTCACTGTGCCAAAGCTCTGGTGCCCTGCTGGGCTGGACTCTGCTCCAGAGGAAGCTCAGTGTGTTAACTGTCTTTGGTGGTCATCAGCTCTCGGTAAGGAGAAGCGTTCATGGATGCACCAGAAGAGGACGAAGCCCACTAAACGGGTGCGTGTGATGCGTGCAGAGTATCTGCTCAGCATCCAAGTGCATTTTGGGCTCTGTCTCTGCCAGGTCAGAGGATTTCAGGTCAGTATCAGCGTCATTTCAACAGCTTAACAAGCTTAAATTGTGTTCCTTCTGAAGACCTTGGTATGAGTTTAAAACTCGGTTCATAAACTTGGCCTTGGACCAGCTACTTGAACAGAAAAACTGAATGTGGTGATCAGAGGTCAGCAGCATCAAGCTAAAACTGCTGGTGTTTCTGTCAGTGAATTTGGAGCCGCCTGTGCCCCCGCATTCCCTCGTTCTTGTTCACTGAAGGGAGAGCTTGTGGAAGGTGCCGGTGAGAGGCCCTGGGAGAATGAGCCCTTGCACTAATTCACAAGCTGGGGAATGGCGGGGCAAGTTTCACCCTGCCAAGGTTCCTTCCCTTCCTGATCTCGAGGAATTCACTTGATCTCCAGTCTGTGCTAGGCAGTATCACTTGCAACGGGTTTGGCTTATTTGTTTATTTTATTTTTTTTAAACAGCAAAACCCCACTTCTGCTTGGCCTTGGATCTGCTGAATTCATTTTATACAACAGCAGGGACAGTTTATACTCGGTATCTACCAGCTTGGAGACAGTCAAGCAGCAGCATGAGCTTCTCCTGCCCTCAGATATGTCCAGCATTGCTATATATAAACCTTTTTTGATGGTGTGGCCACATTACTGCATAAAAGTGGGGTGGGGGGAAGCATTCCAAGGGTATTCACTCACCAGCTTATTTAAGACATCAAAACCGTGGAGGTTTTTTTGCCTGTTCAGTTCCTACAGGACAAACCAGACAGAGATGGTGGCAAAACTTCTCCTGATATTACTGCAAAGGGATTTTAATAAAAAATAACAGCACACACGCAAAGGCTCCCAGCAAGATAAAAATTCTCCTTGATCTGCTGATAGGAAGGAATCTACGAGAGTGGCAGATCAAAGGGAGAACAGAGGCCAAACCCTTGAATAACAAAAGCAGTCACTTCTCCTCTTCATCAGTCCTCAAAGTTACATCTCCCTCCGATGTTCTTTGGGGCAAAAGTTTTCTGAAGATAAATAATTTCCAGAAATGCCACGTTTCAAGCAGCACGGCAAACCCAAGGAACTCGGGGAAAAGGGGTAGGATTGTTTTTCATAATGGTTCTCGGAGGCTCCACATCTTTCAGTTTCTTATCAGTTTTGAAATACAGGGCACGAAGTCTCTAGCACCGTTGGGACCAAAAGGTTATCAGCGTGTAAATACCTGAGCCGGGAAGACATGTTTGAGAAAGAGCAGATGACATTTTAAACATACTTATAGCCTGCGTCTTTTCCAGCTTTTATCCCAATTTCACCTGAACTTTCACAAGTCAAGGTGTGCTTCTAATAAGCCAGCAGATAAAAAAAAAAGGGTTTCTCGCCCATCAAGAGCAATAGAAGCAGCACTGTGAGCACCTCTGCTATTTACTTTGTGCTGGAAAGCGACAGCCAGCTCCTTCCTTGAGTGAAGAGTTTTTAAACAGGAATCTGAGAACGTGGAACTACCGGCCAATGGCAACCTGCGTGGTGGGGGTTTTTACCGTATCTCTGGCTAAGGAGGAAACGGAGGGTAAAAGACGTGACTTGTGGCTTTCTCTTTCCTGCATGGGGGCAAAGTCAGAAAGAAACCCCAGGATTGCTGGTTCTCAGAAGCAACCACCAGCCAACGTCGATTCTTAGAAGACCGTAGTTCCTTCTGTCTGCAAAGGAAACGCATCAGCCCAGAGGCCGAGTCTTCCTGTCAAAATAGGTAAATGGCAGCTGAAGAGGCCAAAGGATGTTTTCAAATGAGGTAGAGGAAGAAAACAGCTCGCACAGGGTTTTCTCCTTAAGTGCGGTAAATGCTTTGATACTAAAAACGCAGGGGAGAGGCTTGGTTTGTGAAGGAACATGAGAGAGAAAGTTGTACGTTGAATGCTGGGTAGGCCTTCTAGGGTTTTGGAGCACTTCAGGACACTGGAAGCCTTCCTGTCTAAACTGGTCTTGGAGCTGACAGGTTGAAAGAACCTCCAGGAACTGGTCCATAGACCTCTTCAATTAAGAACGAATCAATTTCCCAGTTACCAGGACTCCCTTTGTTAAATGTGGGTGTTTGTAACATCACCTCTGCCTGGGCTGGCTTCTCTTTCTAATCAGAACTGTAGTGTGCAGAGAGCAGAGTCCAGGGCACCTTCCATCTCCTTCTAGAGAAGGCCATGCCTGGGCAGGTGAATCACCCTCTAGGTTTCACTGTATTGGCTACGTCTCTGCTGACTGGAAAGAGTTTTTGGGCAACCAGCTTGGATGAAGATGGCTACAACCCCAGCAGTGGCTCCTCCTCAGAAACTTGGGTGCCCTGATAAGCTGGCATGGCCCAGTCAACTCCAGGTTCACCCAAGGAGAGAGCACAGAGTGAATGACCAAGAAACCATGACTATTGCAGCTGGTGGAGTGGTGAGGGGGTAGAGAACTCTCTCAGCTACAGTGGAATGAGACTAACTTAAATTTCTGTTTCCCTCTCCCCTTCTATCTATGCAGAAGTGGAGAAAGTGATGCCCAGACGAGGCTGCTGGTGGCATTTAGACCAACACAGAATCGGGCCCTATAAGAAATCCTCTCCTTTTTTTTTGCCCAGTCAGCTTCATAGTACGTCCCATAAATCTCTGTTTCAGAAAGATCACACGTTAGTGCTTTATCTCTGGTATGTGCTACCCCGTGTTTTCCCCACTCACAGCATATTAGCCTCACACAGGTGGGGAGAAAGCAAAATAAACATTATCAAACAAGGGCATCAAATATTTAGTGTAGAGGTTTCTGAGTGCTTCAGGATGAGTGGGACTGTTTAGATATCAGATGTTCTCCTGCCAGGTCAAACGAACCACCACTGAGTAATGGCTGAGTTCCCCCGACCACCTTTGGCCATCCGTGCATTATCACCCCTGCCCTTTAACTTTCTGTCCAGGGCAAGAATCACT
This sequence comes from Eurystomus gularis, assembly GCA_013400335.1. Taxonomy (NCBI): domain Eukaryota; kingdom Metazoa; phylum Chordata; class Aves; order Coraciiformes; family Coraciidae; genus Eurystomus; species Eurystomus gularis. Next base: position 251,907 of record VZZY01013058.1, on the reverse strand, counting down.
TTCTTAATCCAGCATCTCAGCCTAAAGCTGTTTCAGCTGAGACAAGGGGATTGTTTACAGAAGGTGCCGGCTCCCTCCCCTCCACCTGGTTTCTGTCTGGGCCACGCTGTTAGGGCTGAGGGCAATACATCATTTATCTTGGCCTCATTTCACAGGCAGGTCCTGCTGTCATTGTGCTGGTGGTGTCTGGAGGTGCAGCATCCCGATAAGCACGCTCGGCTCTCCGGTGGGCGAGCGGCTGCCCGGCAGTCAGCAGATGATCGGTGCTTGGCCTGATACCCCCTGCGCAGAGTGCTGCAGGACACGGGATCCAGCTGGCAGGGGCTAACGGGAGTTTATGCAAAAGGGTCAAGTGGTTCTTGTGTTCAAGGGACCAATAGATACTAAATAGGGGGGATTTTTTCTTTTTTTTTCTAATTTTTTTTTTTTTTCCTCCCACCCATCCTAGGAAAAAGGCTAGAAGGAATGACAGGAAATTTGTTCATGGCTTGAAGCTTATGAAACTCTGGTATAACCCCAATAGAAGGTGCCCTTTGATTTTAGGGGGGGCTTAGGGTTTTGCTAAGCCTATGGGTCAACTTTTTAATTTAATTTGATCGCTGCTAGAAGCAGTCCAAGTAAGAAACACCATCCGTATGTGATAGTACAGAAAAGGAGGGAGATAGAAAAGTAAGGACATGGAGTTTTGTAGAGTTTATAAACCTGGAGGGTATAAACCAGCCTTTAACTCATGGGAGAAAGTTTCCTTGTGGGTATGTGGTTGGATAATTGCATTTTCAGGGGTTTCTTGCACCTTCCAGAGCCGCAGTTGGTGCTGTGTCTCCTGGAGAGAGTCTCAAGCCAGAAGAAACGGACACTGCAAATCCTGTACATCACTTCAGGCAAGGTGTTTGTTCCTTTCTATGCCATGTCGTAAGAAAGCCAGTGAGTAGATGGGGGTGGAAAAGCTCAATTTAAAGTGCAGGCTTGTTCTGTGGGATACTTTCTGGGTTATCGCATCAATTTGCAGCCACGCAGAAGGATGCTGGCCTCAGACACATCAATTTTAAACCACTGGGAGTTCACTGTTGGTTATGGGTGGGGGGAATTTTGTACAAGGACAATTATCCAAAGCCAGCACAGGGGTTGGAATGGGGTGGAGAGGGTGTGATATCTTTTTAGCAATAAAACCCACTTGCACACACCTTAGGACTCAGCCCTCTGCTTTCTTCTCCTCTCCGACAGCATTTTTACATCTGCAACCCTCATTCACTATTGGGAAAACATCGGACATGCAGGTCACATAGAAAGGACAGGGCGATGGAGAACTAGGCTCAATGGCTTTAAAATGGTCTATTTTAAATCACACATGACTGCTTCTCTCATCATATCGATTTCCCTTTTCTCAACAAGTGCTCTTGGCTGCTGAGGAGCTGGCTGAGGCTTTGAAATCTCAGAATAACTGATATATTGTGTCAGTTTGCGGCGTTTCATAGAAAGAAAAATGGCAAATTGGGAAAGCAAGCCCAGACTGTTTGCTTAGATTGAAGAAAAGAAGCTGTGTCAGTAGGATGACAAACACGGTCGTCTTTCTAGCCCAGAAATGCAGGCTCATCTTGTTCATAAAGATGAATGTTATGGTTTCAACCAGCTGTTGGGTCACTTCACAAAGCATTGAAGAGTTGGACTTCAGTGGTGTGAAGGTGCAGAGAAGGATTTACTAGGGTGAAGAGAGCTGGAAAGAAGGAGGGCTGGATCAGAGAGGGGTTACTGGTGTGAGGAGGGACTGCTGATAGCTGTCAGCCCTGGCTGTAGACACAGGTGGGGACAGCAGAGAGTTCTGCAGAAAAGGGTCATTGCCACTGTCAGATCCGAGGTCATGAGGTGGCTGAGGTGGGATTGCTGCAGGTTCAGCTGCAGAGAAAATCCCAGAGCCACCGGAGCAGCAGCCACGAGGGAAGGGAGATCCCCCAGATCTCTGGCTGCTGCACCAGAGACCAAAGGAGAAGGAGAAAATCCCAAACCTGGTCTTTGGGTGACTTGCAAAATAGGAAACGTTCTGGGCTAAACATCTTTTTTGCTCTTCTGTGCTTGAACATAAGGTCCCGGCTCAGGTCTTCTCGCATGGCTACAGGCAAAGAACCAAGTATTCTGACAGCTACAGAGGTGGAGTTTGGTGGAGGTGAAATGTTCTCATTCCTATTTTTAGCGTGAGCTCATTTCTCCAAGTCAAACCCACTTTTAAAAGATTAAAAACTCATTTAGCCATGGGACTGTTGGTCTACGTGCTCCTCTGTCTTTAGTGCCTGCTTATTCCTTCCATGGCATGCCTAGAGAGGGAAAAACAACGGGGCCATCACGCACTGGGACAGGATTTAAAATTGGTGCCTCTCATAGTAATAGCTGAATATTTTTTACATAAGAACAAGCACAATAGCAAATCGACCAGCAAATTTCACCGGAGGGACTCATCTCTGCTAACTTTAGCTTCCTACAGTGTGTACGTTTCCATCCAATCCAGCCATCCAGACTCTTTCTAGACCTGGGGAGAGCAACTGGCACTTTGCCTGCACAGTTGAGCTAAACTGGCTCCGAAGGAGATGAGCTGCACCTTAAAAGTGCCTGCTTCCCTCGAGTTATTGTGAAGAAAGCATAAGCTGCCAGCTCACAGAATCCCAGCATGGTGGGGTTGGAAGGGACCTCTGGAAATCATCTTGTCCAACCCCCTTGCTCCAGCAGGTCATCCGGAACAAGGGAGCCAGGATTGAGTCCAGGCATGTTTGGAATCTCTCCAGAGAAGGAGACTCCACAACCTCTCTGGGCAGCCTGGGCCAGGCTCCGACACCCTCACACCAAACAAGTTTCTCCTCCTGCTCAGATGGAACCTCCTGGGTTCCAGTTGGTGCCCGTTGCCCCTTGTCCTGTCACTGGGCACCACTGACAAGAGTCTGGCCCATCCTCTTGACACCTACCCTTCAGATATTTATAAACATTGATAAGATCCCCTCTCAAGTGAGCTGAGAGACAAGCTCAGAGGCAGACATCTACCACAGCCGTGGTGACTCCCCTGGGGTATTATTCATATTATTCTCTGTGGATATACCAACTTCAAAATGTTGCTGTTAAGGCTTTAAATATTTTCTGATTTTTCCTGGATGGAGTTTTGGGTGAAAAAATGAGATTTCCTGTTAGAGTTGAGATGGTTTCCCTTACACCACCAAAGCTCTTGTAAGGAGGAGCAGCATCTCCCAGAAGTGGCCAGCTTCAGAGTTAGGCTCCTGTAAATCAGCCCCTTTCCACACTAACACTACAGCATGCTGACAACATGGAGGATTTGTTTTCTGAACACCTGATGTTACAGACAAGATGCAGATAAACAGCAACGGCCCCTCTTAATGAACACAGTAGCATCTCCAGATAAACTGTCACCACTTGCATTGTGTCCAGCTTCAGTATCGCCAGAGGAGGAAATGCCTCAAAGCTTGTAAAAACACATTCCCCTCCTCTTCCCAAAGTTAGAAGCCACAGAAGTTGCTCTCTATCATGTTTTTTTGAACAAAGTAGAGTTGCTTCCACCTCACCTGTTATTAGGATGCACAAGGTGGGGTCACCATCCCCAGAGCGGTTCAAAAAACAAGTAGATATGGTGCTTCAGGACATGGTCTCGGGGTCAGGGAGATGTTGGGATGAAGGTTGGACTTGATGATCCTGGAGGTCTTTTCCAGCCTAAATCATTCTATGATTCTACCCTGGAGTGTAGGGTGGTTCTGAGATCAGCCAAGCTTCCAGTTCCTGGTTTACCACTCTGTGGGACCCCTGGACATCGGACAGTTTCTGAAAGGTTGTCATGTTGGAAGTTTACTACCACAAGCATCTGCAAAGAGAGCTGTTGTGCCTCAACGTTAGATATTTTCAAATCAATCCACAGAAGTCTGGAAGCACTATATGTCAAAAGGCGCTTGAATCACTGCCCCTACACAAGGAAAGACCAGACGAGGTTGAAAACGTCGCACATCCTACACCACATCCTGCGTCACGAGTCTCAGACCTTGAAGCTGCTACTGGTACCACCACCGTTTCACCAGGGATCAAAGGGGAAGGAGAAAATCCCAAACCTGGTCTTTGGGTGACTTGCAAAATAGGAAACGTTCTGGGCTAAACATCTTTTTTGCTCTTCTGTGCTTGAACATAAGGTCCTGACTCAGGAAAACAGCTTCTAGATGCTATCGCAGCACACATCAACAATCAGGATGATCTGGAGACAGAGGCTGTGGCTGTCACAAGGGCTATTGGTGAAAGAATTTGACATTTATAACAGACCGACACAGATAAGTAAATATCAGGGGTTTTGGAAGGCAATCAGGAAAGCCAAGCTAACTATGTTTATAGTCCTCGTCCGCCTGGGGAGACTGGCAGCCTGATTTTCATTCCTGCCCAAGTCCCTTTACATAAATTGCTTTTGCACACACTTTAGAGGCACTTTTTTTTTCCAAGCTGGAGAATCGTAAAGGCCGTTTCGTGTAAATGAGAATCAGGCCATCAGGATGAACATTATCCATGCCTGCAAATGTTTGCCAAGCTTCAGGCCCCGTATAACATCTGCCGAGGAGAAAAAATTCGTGAGCCTCAGCAGTTGAGGGCTTGGGGTTTTTTAAAAGCCACATCAAGGTCCTGTTAAGCTTTGTGGTGGCTGTTGAGCTTATTGCCAACGAGTGCATTTCTTTGGACAACATCACAAGGAAATGTGAAAGGGAGGAGATTAAAGCACGGGTGGATTTTGAAAAATGTAGAGACTGGTTTAATGCGACCAGGTGGAGACCGTCCAGTGCTTGGAGCTTTTCTAGGCCCCTTTGTTAAACATCTCAGTCTTCCCACTTCTTAGTTGAAAAGAAACTTTTCCCCATTATTCTCTGTGGTTTACAAGGGGTCAGTGGGGCTGGGCCGATTTACACGAGCTCTGAATCTAGTTCATTTAAGTGGAGTTTTCTCAGCAGTGCTGGGACGTGCACCTGAGAATCACGCAGTTTTACAGCCTCTAAAAGCCATATGTGCCTTTGTTAGTCTTTTGTCTCCTCTTCCCATGATTTCCTACTCATCGTCTTTCTTCCTTTTGTCTCACTGCATTTATTTAAGTCTGTAGCCAGAGCTCCTGGCTGCTCCTTTCACGGCTGAGTTTAGATGCCCAGAAAACCACACTTGAAAGAGGCAGAAAAGGTCCCACAGCCATAGTAAGTTTACCACCCATCTAGGAAGGAATCTAGGGCCTATTTTAGCAGGATCTTTCGCAGGCAGATTGATCATTCCCTTTCCCTGTCTCCATCCAAATGTCCATTGGACTAATCCAGGCTCCTATCCAAAGTTCTTTGACATTCTGCTGCGATGAGTGTATCTCCCGGTGGGGCAGAATCCATGTTTCAGTTAATGGTGCTCAGATTCCCATGTAAAGCAAGATCAGATTGACTACGTTGTCTTCCTCTGCTGTAAAGCAAGATCAGATGGCTTTGTTGTCTTCCTCTGCTATGAGGCTTAGTTTGAATTACAGACTAAACACGAGCGATTGCGTTTAATCTGTAATTTAGTTCCAAAGGAAAGAACAACCCTCTCTCTTCAGATTGCACAGACCTTCAATCTGGGATCCTAAAATTCAACCACCACAGATTTTTTTCAGTATTTTTCTGAGAATCCAAAGGCCTCAGTCACGTTTTGCACCGTACCCCACCCTCGTACGCAGACAAGACGTGATTCCAGGCTTGGCAAGAAGCTGGAGAACAGTCCAGAGCCTTTCTAAGTGTGCATGGGGTTGGAGTTCAAATGCTGTTTGCTTCTGCCCGCAGAGACCTCACGGCTGTCAACAACTGCTCGGCAGGAATCTTGCCTCGCTCTGGAGACAGGGGTTGTTGGGTCCTTGGCACAAACAATCCCATGAGCTGGGCAGGAATCAAAGCAGCTCAGCTAACGAAAAAGCACGCCAGTAAGCCTCGGGATGTGTTGAGTGAGACAGCGAAAAGAGGCGGTAAGTTGAAGCAGAAAAATGTCTGTCATGGCAGCTGAGGAGGTGTCAGTCGGTCTGCTGGTGTCTCTGCCCTTTGCAAATCTTCAGCAGAGATGCCTTCTAATGGCTTTCTGTTCAGAAATTGCCACGAGGCGCTGAGCGAGGATTTCGAACACCTTGAGGCTTTCAAGGATGAAGTCATTTCCCGCCTCCCCCCCCTTCCCCAAATGCACGTATTCCTTGTCACAGTTATTTCCCTGGAAGACTTTTTTCCCCCCCCTTTTGGATAGACCATCTTTCCAAAGTTGGGAGACAAAAAAAAAAGCAGAAAAAAAAAAAAAAGCAAACTAAAAACGCAGGAGACATTTCAGAGGTGAAACTGGCCAGCTGGCAGTTGATTTATGAAGTGCTGAAAAGCATCTTTGGAGCTGTCATTTATCTTAAAGCTCTCAGCCTAAATAAACAAAGAGCCCCCCTTCCTAATTATAGTTACAGTAGAAACAACCCCAAAGCCTACGAGCTGGCATCTGAAGCCAGCACCCTTCAGCTGGCCAGCCCACACATGCTCCCGGGTGGATTCCTGCTCCCAGCCCTTCCTGGATCCAGCCAACCTGGTCCTTATCTCCCTCGCCTTCCGAACAGGAAATCAGATCAAAAGCAACAGGGAAACCAAATCAAAAGCAACAGAGCCATCTCAGTCCTGCTGAGGAACTGCAGATCCCCAGCATGCTGGCAAGGAAATCTTGCCCTGTCACCCACCCAAGGAGCAAAGGAGCTCCCCAGGACTTTGTTTCTAGTGTTGACTGATGCTGCATTTTTCCTGGGTTTGGCAGCATTTACCAGCATAAGGGATCTTGTCCTCTTGTTTCAGCTGGGGAAGGAGAATCATAGAATCAAAGAATCACAGAATCATTCTGGTTGGAAAAGACCTTTAAGATCTTGGAGTCCAACCATTCCCCCAGCACTGCCAGGGCACCACGAACCCCTGGCCCTCAGCACCACATCTCCACGGCTTGGAAATCCCTCCAGGGATGGGGACTCCACCACTGCCCTGCCCAGCCTGGCACAGCCCTTCACAGCCCTTGCCAGGAATAAGTTGTTCCTCATGTCCAACCTCAACCTCCCCTGGCACAACCTGAGGCCGTTTCCTCTTGTCCTGTCACTTCTTCCCTGGGAGAAGAGCCTGACCCCACCTGGCTCCAATTTCCTTCCAGGCAGTTGTTGAGAGTAAGAAGGTCTCCCCTGAGCCTCTTTTTCTCCAGGCTGACCAAACCCAGTCCTCTCAGTCACTTCTTGTAAGACTTGTGCTCTAGACCCTTCACCAGCTTCATTGTCCTTCTCTGGACACACTCTTGCACCTCAATAACAAGTAATATTAATTCTGTAATAATAATTCTGTAATTGCTGGATGTCCTATAGCATCTGGGGGTTGTTTTAGTTTTCCATCACAATGAAGTCTATACAGATGGAGTAAAAATCCACACTTGAAGGAGTTTTACCTACTGTCCAGGAATAAATAGGGTCTGGAAGCACCATGGCAGCTGACGACTCAGTGGCAGAAGAACTTCAGCTGTATGGGCCTCAGCAACAATCTATGGAGACACATAGAGCAGGACCCACTTTCCGGATTCCTTTGGGACCTGGATTTCCTCTTGCTGTTGTAGCAAGAGTTCACCATAGGAACTGGACTCTCTCCTCAGCTATAAGGATCAGAATTCCACTGAAGGAAATGAAATAGCCCCAGCTTGTACTAGCTGAAGACATGCCAGGATAGAAATATGCCATTATAAAAATAGTATGATAAAAAACCTCTATGGGGTTCATGCTCTTCATCCCTCTACCTTCTTTGCTGCCATTTCACTTACATTCCCTGCCCCACCACTGACATCGGAAAGCCTTTTCTCACGTGATGCTGGTCATAAATAACATTGACTCTACCTTAATCAGCAAATACCACATTGTACAAAGATAAAACACAATCAGAAGATAAGCTAAAGACCAGTCCTGGCTTTCTCTGGTAGATCTCAGAAATGATATCTGCATTTTTCTGATTTTTATAAGTGGGAATGTGGAGCCAGGCACAGTGAGTTGTTCACAACTACCCAGCAAGGTGACCTGGGAACAAAATTCAGAAGTGCTGAGTCCCAGCCCATTAATATAGCAAATATTAAAAGCACTTGAAAATACAAAATTAGACCATTTTGTAAGAAACCACCTCTCTCTGAATAGCTTGAGCAAACCCTTTCAACTTGGACAGCCAAGGCGACAGAGAGCTCAAACACCAGTTGAATGCAGCTGGCTGTGCTTAGAGGATCAGCATGAGAGGAATGAGGCCAGAAAACTGTGGGTGATCAGAAAAAAATTGCATCATCAGAACTGGTGCCCAGAGGAGCAATAATGGAGAGGCCCATGAAGCTGCTCATGAGCTCCTCTCATCAAGAGCAGCCTGGCTCCAAACAAAGCCAGGCTGGTTCTAATTCTGTGTGAACCACCTCTGTGCCAACATCCCTAATCCTCCCCTGTCAGGAATGGTTCCCAAAGCACACCGACAAAAGCCAGCGGTGGAGAGATTCACAGCAGAGAGGCCAGGAATAGAAGGGGTCCTAGATGTTATATATTCTTCCTGGATAAGGAGAAGCTACTTCAGGGGCCACAGGGATGCTTAGAGAGTGGCTCAACTCCCAGGAGCAAGTGGTAGAAGAAAGGTTTGCTCTTGTCTCTTGTGTTAGGGTCACTGTCCAGCAGCAGTTCTTGTGGCACTACAAGGACGGAGTCAGATCTTCTTTCCAGGGAACTAAATGCACTGCTAAATTAGGTGTTTTCTTATGGGAGAAAGGTTGTTCTCGCTGGTGGAGGGGATCAGCTGCAGTGCCACTTCCATGGCGTTGGGTGATGGATAAAGAATCCACGATCACTCGACTGTCGTGGTTACAGTGCTACTGCTGCCTGTGTGACACACACCGAGCTGGGATTCCTGCTGGTGCGCCGGGCAATCCGAGTTACCTTCCATCTTCCTCAAGGGCAGAAGGCAATGCATGAGCAAACCCGCATTCTGAGTAAAAATATTTGACAGCATCCCTTGAACCTCTTAAAGCTGCTGTGTATTTCTCTGTTCCTGCTCCGCTGGAACACATTCTTACCCACGTCTCTCAGATCTGCTTTTTTCAGTCTTTTCTCCCCCATCTCTCTCTCTCCACCTAACATCCCACCCTGCAATCTCAGCTCCTCCAAACTGCAGGAGATGAAACACTTTGGTCCATCAGCATTGCTAAGACCCTCCATACCTTTGATCAATTTATAGCTCTTCTTTGTACCTTCTCCAGAATTTGTAAATCAGATAACTCCTTATATCTAACAGATAAGTGAGTGAGTCCAGATGCACCAGACTCACCACGAAAGCCTAGGAGATAATGTCAGGGATTCCACAGGCATGAAATCTGGATCCTTGTCTAGTGGAAGATACCAGAGTTTTGGGACTTGTTAACTGTTCCTTTTTAAACACAGCGTCCTGTATCAGATTATTTTTGAGCAGAAGCCACAATTGCATATCTGATGGGAAAAATAAAGGGAAAGGGAGCAGACATGAGAATGAGGAGTGGGAGGTATTTCATGGAGATAGGATACATTTCAGTTGTCACTCTTCTGAGAGGGATTTATTGCACAACCTGCTTCAGGATCTGTGGAGCTCTCAAAGTACTGAATTGCACATGCCCATTGTGGGCGCAGAAATGGGAAAGAAAGGGAAAGGGAAAGGGAAAGGGAAAGGGAAAGGGAAAGGGAAAGGGAAGGGAAGGGAAGGGAAAAGGGAAAAGGGAAAAGGGAAAAGGGAAAAGGGAAAAGGGAAAAGGGAAAAGGGAAAAGGGAAAAGGGAAACAGAACAGGGGAAAAAGGGAAAGGGAAAAGGGGAAAAGGGAAAGGGGAAAGAAAAAGAAAGGGAAAACTAGAAGAAGGGCAGAAGAGTTATTCTACCCTGCCAAGTCATTCTGTATTTTTTTTATTTGCTTCAATCTGTTACTGTTTTTGCCCCTCTCCAGCCTACCTATTACTGCTTACAGGAAGCGAGAGAACTGTATCTCTTCACCCAGAAGAAACAGGAGGAGGGAATTATCCTGGGCTCAATCGAAACTGCAGCCAGCAGAAATTTGTGTCTGTTTTTTCCTCCAGCTGCGAGCCATCTGTAGTTATCCCTATTTTATTTTTTTTTACTTAAATCTGTAATAAATTGATAGCTCCAAGGGGTGAGCACACTGCAAGGCAGAGAAACAGATTTCCAGGTTGCCGTCAAGAAGTGGTTCAAATGGATCAGAAGAGAAAGGAGGAAGCTGGCTACTCCTCACAGCCATCGTAACAAGTCATACGGCAACGAGGCAGTGACATGTCCTCTCCTGGTAGCAATCTGAGCGACGGGGAGGGGGCACAGGAAAAGAGAGACATTTGAAAGCGCTTTCTGCAAGTCTGGAGCCAGCAGACTCCAGTGGATGTGTGTACATGCAGGGTGTGAAGATGAGAGTGTAGGAGGAACACCTGCCTACCAGAAAGTTTTACACACTCCTCTAGGCATCTACTGCTGGCTCCTAAAACAAACGGGATCAGCTCCAGGCCAGCCCCCTTGGTATGCCAGTCTCTCTTCTGTGGCTCTGGTGGCCTCTTGGCTGTTGACACCAACAAGCAGAGCTGGTAGAATTGAAGAGTTTGCACCAGTGCGACCGTAAGAATTAATAACCGAGCAATGAGTTTGAAAGTAATTGGGTGAAATGATATCTTAGCTTTTAGCTGCAGGGTAGATTCTGTGTTCCAGTGGGTTCACTGTCCTGCCAGCCCAGCCCAGCACTGGGTCTCTCCCAAGGCTGGCTGTGCCTGATGGCTGTAGAAAGTCCTCATGGTCGTGCTGGGAGGCTGCCTGAACCTGGGCTCTGAAGCTCACGGCAAGGGACAAGCACCAGCATAGATGAAGCCAACTCTCCCACAGCCCAGTCCAGCAGCACACAGTCTAAGGTCAGCTCTTTCTAAGGACACTGGAGATCTGAGTGAAAGCTGGCCTACCAGATGGTGTGTGGACCGAAAGCATGCGAGTCACATCTGCTCTCAAGCTCATCCTTCATTTCCCAGAAGAGACGAAGCCACTTCTGCCTTGCCTTCTCACCATATACTTTGTAAAGATGGAGAATGCTGAGGTTGCAAGTCCTCCTTTGCTCTACACCCCCCGTCGCTCGGTCCTCTGTGCAGCATGCTGAGCTGGCAGCATTTTACAGCCGCATGACGCAGGTGTAAACCGGGCTCCTAGAAATCAGGTCCAGCAGCTTTGCTTGGGCACCTGGAAGCAACGGCACATAGAGAGACGCAGCGTTGCTCCAAGGTACGGCCAGCCTTGAAAATGGGCACTTTTATCCCCAGGGGAATGCCAAGAATTTTTGAACCTGAGACCCCAGCAGCTTCCCTTTAGATCAAATGGTTGCTGAGCATTTCCAGGAGGCTGACTCAGTAACTTTGGGAAATCGCTAATGCCAAGCGCTCCTGTGTTGACAGGCAGAGGAATCGCAGTTTATGGTCTTCCTTGTTCACCAAAAGAAACCTTATCTCTGATCCTATAGTCACCCCGAGCAAATGCAAGGCCTTTCTGGGGGAGATGTGTGTGTTGTGTTAATTGCATATTTTACTGAGATGAAAGGTCTCAGCATCTCTCAGTAACTTCCTCCACTTCCTTTTGTTCTCTAGAAGCCTCATTTTTCCCCTCCTAATATTTATTCATGAGGATTTTTGCTTTCAGAAGCTTTAGAGCAGCTGCTCCTGGTCTGATGGAATTCACTCAGCAGCAGAGATGTCTTTTCATCTGTTCAGCGCAGCCAGCTTCACCATCGACAAGCATCTGCTTCTCTGGACAGGACTCCAGCTTCGGCACCATTAATATGCATTTTCTGGAGTGCACTGGAACACATGTGCAATCCGCAGGCTGAAGCCTCCGCGTAGCTCTGCACATATGCCCACCTGCATGCAAAGGCCGTCTTGTTGAGCCAAGAGCTTGGTCTTCACAAGATGGACATGGATTCATGAACTGCAGTGACACATGGATGTGACAGACATATGAATATATCCTAATATTATGAATAAATCCTAATATCCTTATTAACACTCTTGACTTTTGGGGGTATATGTTACAACCGGCCAAGCTTATCTTTGGTGTTCCTCCAAAGTTCAGATTTTTGAAGTCACCAGACCGGTTGTGTGTTGAATTTTGATGCCTCAATCCCAGAAAGTGGCAACAAGCTTTAATTTGATCACAGCAAAGCAAACTTGCTCTACCTATAATTTCCTGGCAGAAACTTTCCTCACGAGAAGGGACAGGCCAGAAGCTCTATTGTCATGACAGTGTCTGAAATAAAAGGATAGAAGAAGATTTCACCTTTGGTACCATTGTTCTCATTTCAGCACACGCCACTGAACTCATCTATACATTGTGGATGTGCAGCTGATTTTGAACACACAAAACATCTGGTCTCATGGGCACATCTGGCAGCAGGAGAAGCAACCACCTGCTGTGCAAAGTGGCAGCTGCGGGTGGGGAATGGGGATGTAGAGCTCAAAGAGGAGCGAGCGCACGTGGAAACCAGAGGATGGATTCAGGGTCACTATGTGCCATCTAATAGCTCACCGTTTTCGGGAGATTTTCGGCACGTCCCCTTAGCTCAGGGACACATCACTGTTGTCACTTCCTCACACATTAGACCTAATAGAAAGCAGACCCAGTTAGGAAACTCCGTGTTAGCAAACAAAAAACTTTTCTGAATCCCCTCCACCCTCAGCCTGTTACCTTTGCTCACACAGGGAAAGTACCAGCATTTCCCCTAGAAAAGTGAATTTTGTATTTCCAGGCACAAGAGGAGGTGGGGGATGAGGTTGGAGTTGCATTAGAACCTGTAGCCTTGAATATTTATACATATAAAATATGACCTATGTGAAACACCTTTTTTTTTTGTATGTCTCTAAATATCCTGAGACTTCTTTGAATGTATTATAAGAATCTCAGCTCTGAAAATATAAAGAAGAAAAAGGAGGAGGAGGAAGAGGAGGAGGAGGAGGAGAAGGAGAAGGAGAAGGAGAAGGAGAAGGAGAAGGAGAAGGAGAAGGAGAAGGAGAAGGAAAAGGAAAATAAAAAGGAAATGAAAAGGAAGAAGAAAAGAAAAAAGCTAGAAGAAAAATAAAAAGAGAAAAAAGAAAAAGAAAAAGAAAAAGAAAAAGAAAAAGAAAAAGAAAAAGAAAAAGAAAAAGAAAAAGAAAAAGAAAAAGAAAAAGAAAAAGAAAAAGAAAAAGAAAAAGAAAAAGAAAAAGAAAAAGAAAAAGAAAAAGAAAAAGAAAAAGAAAAAGAAAAAGAAAAAGAAAAAGAAAAAGAAAAAGAAAAAGAAAAATAAAAAAAAAAGAAAAAGAAAGAGAAAGAGAAAAAGAAAAAGGGTAAGACTGAAACATACGGAACAGGTTCTGCTCTGGGGCAGAGTTAATCTCACCGAGATGAGTGAAACTGGTGTAATTGCTTTATTCTCCTCCCCCTTCCCCCATTAACTTCAGGAGAGGAACCTCTGGGTAACAACTGGAGTGGGATGACTTTATCAGTTGCACCTTTCAGAAACGCAGCCCCCCAGTGTCTCTGATTCCGTTCCCTCCCTTGTCCTAAAAGGAAATAAAACTCGTCCCCAGCCCCTGCAAACAAATTGCTGGAGACCCTCAGGTGAGGCTCACCATGGAAGTCTCAATCACCGCTATGGAATGACTTCAGTAGAGAATTTCAGCGGAGTCTGGAGACCAAGGATGGGGGGTCCCCAGATCCCTGCCAGCGTGAAGATGTCCCCTAGAGAATCTCCAGCTCTGCATCGATAATTTCCAGAAGGAAATCTGCAGAGCTGCAGGGCTTGCACTGGGGCAATGGCCAGAGCCTCTGCCTCGCCTGCCAGGCCTTCCATCTGGATGTGTCAGGGAGCACTGGGGAGCCACCGAGCCAGAGACAGATGCAGTGGAGAGGGAGCAATGTTTCACGAGTCTGTCAACATGTCATTAGGCTCTCATGAGGGAACATCGAGCAGAGGGGTGTGGGGAGGAGGGGGGAGATGGCGAAGGGAGAGAGAACAGAAGAGAAAGAGGGGCAGAAAAAAATGACAGAGTATTGGAGAGATGGAGAGCTCGGTGCCAATGCCATGTAAATCACTGCCAAGGGGAGAGCTCCATCAAACACAAGGCCAGTACTATAAATCAGCCCATAATTAGGTGCAAAGAGAAAGCTTTAACATCCTCATCAAATTGATTAATACATCTCATGGCTCAGGACAGATGTAGATGGTGTTTATGAACAACTGCAAAGCAGCCAAGGCTGTGTCTGGGGCAGGAAGAAAAGGGGCTGGAGGGAGGAGTGATGGATCTGAAAGCAGAAGCTCCTCTTCTCTTCATCACCACACTCTCTGGGGTGAGGGCTGAGGGTCTCCCCTGTCTTTCAACTCATCTGCTTGCAAGCTTTGTGGAAACGAAGTAGTTAAATGTTAGCACAGCACGAGGGCAATGGAAAGCCTTTATTTTAGGGGCTGATCCAAAACTATCAGTGCTAATGAGCATCTTCCCATTGATTTTGGTGCAATTCGGTTTAGATCGTTAATAAGCATGATTACAGGTAGTCTTGGGTGAAGATAATAAAGAGCAAGCTGCTGGCTATGAGAAAGCAGAGACAAAGGAACACGAGATGAGGGGTCTGAACTCTGCTCACGTTCAACTCAGCAGATCCACCACTGATCTGAATGGATCGAGGGTTCAGTCCAGATCGGATCTCCCAGCGGGGAGGTCAACTACAGAAAGTGCAGAAAAGGATGGGAAGGGTGTTCCCAGCACCGAAATCCTGATGTCAGTGGTGGCTGTGGTCCAAAGCAAAGCTAGAAATGAATTGCTCCAAGCCACCCTTGTGGCTGCTCATCCAGGACTTTCTACAAACCACCTGCAATTCTTCCGTTTCTAGGAGTAAGGTCCCCCACTGACGGAATCTAGTTTTGGTACTTGCCATGTGGTCGACTCGAAACCCCTCAAAAGTTTGGGGCAACGAATGTTACATGAATTCTGTGCCATGGTTCTCACCGGTGACCTATTTCCAATCGCGGTCTGTGGACTGTGATGAGTTGCTAATGCTCAGATTCATTCATGATGACAAACAACCATGGATGGTCCCTACCCCAAAGTCCTTGCAATGAAAGGATAAGAAAGATAGCAGGTGGTGACAGATAGATGGGAGAACTTATGAAAATGCTGAGACTCTGTTGGTCAGCAGGTGGAGGTGGCCAAAAGTGCACGATGGGAGCAATTTATCGTGTAGCTCTGTGACTTGGCTGATCTTGGTCACTTCTGGGTGTGTGTGCAGCACATGGGCATGGCTGGGACAATGGAAAGCAGGGCAGGAGGAAAGGCTCTGCAGAAGGCAAGTTGCCACAGAATCTCAAATCTGCAGCTTTTCTACCCATTTTGCTGCAATTAATACAGGAATTCCTAGTTCTTATAGACAGGTTTTGGTCACTTTGGCCATAAAACCCTTCCTAAAGGAGGTCAGAATCGCTCCCACCTTTTTAACAAATGGAGAAACTGAGGCACAAAAGGAGTGACTTATTTGGACAGTATCATCCAGCAGGCCAGGGAAAGAAGCTGGGGTGGACCCCAACTCTTTGGCCTCTGCCCGGTGCTTTCCCACTCCCCTTTCCCCCCAGACCGCAGTGCCTGGCATTCAGAGACTATTCTGGGGTGCTGAGAGCCAGCCCTCAGCTCTCGCTCTGGCTGGACAGCAGGGATCCCCTTCTCCTGCTGGGAGAGGTTGGGAAAAAGTCTGGGATTTGCAAGCGAGGTGTCTATACTGGAGTGACAAGATACTTAACCCCGCAGCCCTTAGGAGTTACAGACGCGGTGCGGTGTCCATGTGTCAGCAAATGATTCAGAGGTGAAGGGGTTACCAGAAACACGGCTCCTCCAGATCCCTCCCTTTGAGAGGACACAGGTTGGCTTCACTCCAGCTCCAACACGCTCCTTGCCTTACGCCCCACATCGAGCTGCAGTGACTGTTTCGTACGACATATTAAAAAATAAGAATAAAAAAAGAAATCCTTCCATGGAAAGAGCACAAGCATTATTTACTGGCAAGAAGCACCCAAGAAAGGAACTCGTTATAGACAGGTTTTAAACACTGCTGGTTCTGAGGACCTTTAACCTCTCTGTATTAATTGTGGCAGACAAAGATCTTGCCCATGTGTCATTGTGGCAGAGGGATAAGGTCCCAACAGACATGACTTACAGGCTCCAAAAACTGCTTCCCGTGCTCGCCAACAGACCACAGACTCCAGAGATCCCATCAAGACTCACCCAGCCCTAAAGGGTGAGCCACCAAAGGGATTTTACCATCCTCTGTCTGCCTTGGAGAAGAGTTTGAGAGGGAAATACAGTCTTAGGAACGATTCCGCCTCATATCACCCCCCATAAAATGTTATGAGCAAGCCTATGAAGTCCTGAGAACACTCAGCTTTGAAGCTTAAGTCTTCAGATTGAGAGGATGGTGCTCCATCCGAAGCTCGCTTGCTTGTCCTCTGCTTTTCTGCTGGAATTATATTTTCTCAAAACACAGGAAACACAAAAAAAGCCGATTATCCTTTTCAGCTGCAAAATCTCTCCTCTCCACTTGGGCTGCCTGCCCGCTCTGAAGGGTAAACATCGAATCTTGAGCTAGGGCAGTCATCCTTGCTGCAGAAAATAAATGCTTCCAAGGAAAAATAAATCAATGGAAATTAGCAAAGCTCAGAATAAAAAATCCATGCCCTGCCAGTGCAATACTCGAGACAACATTTTTTTGCGTGATTTAGTGTCATATAATTACAGGTATCAGTCCCTGTTTTTTAATTGATTTTTTTCCCTCCATTTATTAAAGTTTATTAAGGCTGAACCTGCTCGTCTCGTAGGCAGTGGCAACTTGACACAGTGGATGCTGAAGCTTATGATGTTTCCCAGGTCAACCGACTTTTCCAATAACAGCTTTCAAACTTCATAATAAACAGCAAAATCATGTGTCTCTTCCTCTCTCCTCCAACTCTGACTTTACTACGGAGGTTTCAGTCAAATTACTCCTCATTTACACCACATGAAGTCAGGCAGGAGGAAAGATTCCCTTCAAAGAAGGAAGGGAGTGTTTGGACGTGAGTCGCAGGAGGGAATTTGCCATCTCCCATCCACCCAACCTATAGAGCTCGGGATGCAACCAGTGGTCAGGATCTCTGGTGGGCAGCTCTTCAGCTGGTGTAGATCAGCCTTACTTCTCTGACTTAACCAGAGCTTCAGTCCATCACCTGAAGGTTGTACCTGCTCTGAGTCCACAGCATAACTGAGCCTGCCATGTTCTGGTGGTACAAATCATCCTAATAAAACCCAAAAGGTGACCAGCAATGTCCTGTTCCCTCCCAAAAACAACCCCTGAGAAATACAGGAATTAAAAGGCAAGCAAAAAGATTTCTCTGGTGCTTTGGACAGCAAAGTCCAGTGAGGAAGGGCCCCGCTGAGGGCTGTGCCCCAGCTGGAGTGACAGCACAACGGACGAGCCACTTTGTGTATCCTTCAGCCCTGTCAGGGAGCAGTTATTGATGAGGAAGGGCCATTCTTAAGGTCTCTGCTCCAGCCCCTTCCTCTGGCTCAGTCCCCATTGTGGGTCCAGCCCAGGGAACAGTTCACGAACTCTGATAAGCGAAAAAGAAAAAAAAAAATAAAAGGCTGTTTGTAGTGCAGGGAGAGGCCATTCCCAGTGGCTCTACTGGAGGAAGGCAGATGTGCATCATGCACAACATGACCTCCAAGAGCAAAGCACGTGTTCAGCGAGGCAACAGTTCTGCTATCTGTACATTCTTATGCCATCAAAACAGGAGGTTTGATCCTGCAAAGTGCTACTAGTCCCCAGCTTCCGTCTGACCCCCCGCTCCTGAATTCAACACGAGTCAATACTTTTATTAAGAACGCAGGCAATGGAGGGGAGCATATGCGCAGATGATTTCAAGATGGGGAAGAGGGACAGAGCTGCAAGCCCTACAGGTTTGAATTCAGAAAGAGCAACAATCTGAAAGCAGCAAGGCCATAAAGATGAGTGCTAAATTCCAAACGTGTGGAGGGATAACCAACTACACAAACGTGAGCTGGGAAACAAGCTCCAAGGAAGTCGTTTTGCAGGAAAAGATCTGGGACTGTCCTTGAGCAAAAGCTGAAGAGGCATGAAGAGAATTATGCTGGCCCGCGTACAAGGGATGACAGATTGAAGATACACAAAGAAACCTCCTCACTCTCCTCAGCCCTTACATGGGCCTCAGCTGGCCCAGTTGTGGAGACCACGAGAAAAGTGTTTGGAGGGAGAGTAACAGAATAAATTCAGATCTAGAAAACATGACCTACATGAAGAGACCAAAAGTAGTGGCTGAGTGTAGGGAGGGGACCGAGGGGAGATTTATCAATCTTCGAGCATGTTAGAAGCTGCCAAAGAAAGGAAGGTAATAAACCATGCTCCATGTTCAGTCAGTGCTTGACAAGGGATAATGAGTTTAAAGTGCACCAAGGGAGGTTTAGATTAGGCATTAGGGAAAACTTTCTGACAGTAAGGATGGGGCAGCACCAGCGTGTCCTGCCTGAGGGGCTTGGGAACCCCATCACTGGGCGTTTTTAAACCTAAAAGAACTTAAATGTCTGGCCGAAGTAACTTGCTGCCACTTGTGAAGGAGAGACCGGTGGATACAGCTCTATCTTGTGTTTCTACGACTGTGACTGCCCTTGAAACGCACAAATGAAAATGCGCATAAGCACGGACAAAGCAACATCAACTCCACCTGTTGTAAAAGCAAATATTGAGGCACCCAGTTCACCACTGGAACTTTCAACAGTCGTTTGCTTAATGCTTCTCTCACACCCAGGTAATAACAGCGGAGCAATTCCTTCAGCGGCTCCGAACCAGGCACCCTCACCCACGTGTTGCTCGCTTCGTTTTTTCTGAACTACCAAATCTAGTTGACTTAAACAACAATAAATCAAAGGCAACGGCTGCGGCTCGTACAACACAGGCAGAATCACAAGCCTCTAACCTTCACCTTCAAGACTTCTCTACAAGGGTTTCAACATCTGGAGCCCATTCAGCTTGAAGTGATGACAATTTCCAATAAGCGTTAATGGGGGATCCTGCCCAGTCTATACTCCGCGACTATAATTCAGTCTGTCTGTCCATCTGTCAGGGTTTATGACAGCCAGAGCTCACACACACAGGAACAAACTACAGCTACAGATTTCTTAATGAGCACATAATTAAGTCAACCTGCTTCGTTTTTTTTCAGCTCGGCTGATCATTTCCACCGGGCAGACTTCTCCTCGCTCTACCAGCTCTCGGTGCCAGGAGCGTGTTGGGGCCGTGGATGAGCTGATGGGGCAAAAAGCCATAAATCAAAATCTTGGGAACACAAGGCTCTCACACTTTTCCACAGACAGCCCCTAACCCCATATAGACCATCAGGACGACTTCTGTTGCTTTTGGATCAGTCCCACAAGAAGGGGAACCATGGCATGGCCACACACTGATGAAATACCTGAGAAAGTGCAGGTGGAGCTGGTGATGACACCAAGCACTGCTGCTTCCTGTTCCCATCTTGCGCCCTGTGAACTGCAAAGTCCGTCGTTGTCTCCTCACGCAATCGCCCAGAGTGAAATCTCGGCATGGGAAGGTTCCTGGTGAGCTGGCCATGGCTCCCCTTCCCTCAGGCTGTGTCCATGTTGTCCCTGCACCACAGGAATCATAGAATCATAGAATAATTTAGGTTGGAAAAGACTTATAAGATCATCAAGTCCAACCTTCATGCCAGCATCTCCCTGACCACTAGACCATGTCTGAAGCGCCGCATGGACTTATCCCTTGAACACTTCCAGAGATGGTGATGACTCCACTACCACCCTGGGCAGCCTGTTCCAGTGCCTGACCACTCTTTCAGTACAGAACTTCTTCCTAATATCCAATCTAAACCTCCCCTGGCACAACTTGAGGCCATTATCTCTTGTCCTGCAGACCCTCAGAGCCTTGCAGAGCCTCAGAGGTCTGGCCAGGGTGGCTGCCACAAGATGGTGGCCTAGCCCTTCCTCTCCAGAGCCAGCAGCATACCACAGTTCAAGTCACCTCACAGGCCGGGGTGGCCAGTGTTGCCTTACCGTCGGTGTCACCATACTTCTGGCACTGCCTCACAGTGTCACCACACTGCTGGTGTTGCCTCACAGCCAGTGTGGCCTTACAGCTAGTGTCACCTCATGGCTGGCATAGCCTCAGAGCCCAATTTGCCTCACAGGTTGAGTCATCTCAGAGCCCATCACCTCACAGTCTGCATCACCTCACAACCTAAGTCGTCTTGGGGTCCAAGTTGCCTCAGAGCCTACGTCACCTCATAGACTCATTGCTTCCCAGTCTCGTCACCTCATAGCCCATGTCACCTCACAATCTCATTACCTCCCAGACTGCACCTTCCAGCTTCCCCTCAGCTCCAGCTTGGCCCCGATGCCCTGCACCATAGCAATCCTCCCTGTGCTCCATCTCCATCCGTGGACCCAAACACTACAGCACCAGGGACATCTTGCCTCTGCCTAGTAATTACACTTGTAAATAGCCCCACAGATCGTCGTAATCAACAGCCTCCCCACAGGTGACAATGTTTCCATCAGCTTGTAGGAATAACCTTTCCCAGTCTTCCAGTGGCCTTCAACTAGGACCTGAGAGGCATCAGAAGGGAAGGTACCTCCCATGGTGCCAAGCCATCAGCGCTGTCGTGAGGTTCAGGAAAGCTTGGCAGCGGAGGTGAGTCTCCACTATGCTGGGAGCCTTCACCCTTCTTCTTTTGGGAAGGTTCACCTGGGTTTTACTTAAAGTTTGGATTTAATCCCATTCATTCAACACGTCACCCACTCAGGCAGCCTGACTCGTGCCTGTATCAATGGAAATGTTCCCTCCGGTCTTGGTGGCTTAGTGTTAAAACAGTGGGCACTGATTCTGTTCTGCTTGGGCTTAAAACCATTTAAAAGTTCCTTGGCAGATTGAGAAGTTGTCAAATTATTTTCTCTAAGCCAAAAAGAAAAAAAAAGACCATATGGTTCAAACCAAGCTAAGCTCACAAACCCACAGGGCACCTTGCTCTGCTGTGCACCTGGCTGCTATAGATACCTGCAAATCCATTCTACAAAGCTCCAGACTCGGTTTGTTAAAAGGCCGTTTAGACTAGTTCTGCCTTGGGAAGGATGGAGTCCCAATTCTACTCACAACCACTGAACGTCTCCACTTACATGAATACTAAAGCAGCAAGATCTGAATTAGCCTCTGTCTCCTTACGTTTTTCTCTGTCTCCCTTTGAAAACACTGCTTAGAAGTTGTCACTTGCTCTGAGATCTCAATGGATCTATCTAAGGCTTCTCTCAATCCTGTTGAATAATCCCGTTTTATTCTGGTTGCAGGGAGAAGAGGTCTAGAGCATCCTACTGGCATCCCTCTACCCACCTAAACAGGTATCGAAGGCTGTTCATCAGCCCTAAGCTCGCCTGGCAGATGTAACAGAGCAAGGCTTTCTGCTTCTGAATTTAACTTACAGCACCTGAGCTAAGGAGTTCAACGGGAGTTTCTTTCCTGCCCAGTTAAAATGACAAATTGGTACATGAGTGTTTAATGAAAGATGCTGGAAACGTCCGTGAAGATCAGAAAAATCACCTCTTGGAATTGACAGGCAGGCCATCTGCATTCCTGCCTTCCTATTAATTCCCTAACAATAAACGACAGGAGAGCCTAGAGGGTTAAAAGCTTAATTCAATCTCCTAGATTCCTTCCAGGGGCCTGTCTGCATATCGAATGAGAAAGGCATTTATAAAACCGTTATTTGCCCACTAGATTTTTCAGATGGCTCCGCGCACCACGTATCCATCACGCCCCTCTCCGCCGTGGTGTCACCATGCATCACACAGCCCCGCCGAGACTAATGATGCGCCTGCCTGTGACATCTGCCACCCAGATTGATGACATCACACCCACCGCGCGCCACGTGACCGCTGCCGCAGCTCACACGGCCAAATCTGACCCCGTTCAAGGTTTAATCGCATTCCTCCCCAAACCCTGGTAGCGGAATTTGGGCCGTTTTGTTTAGTGAGTTACCAACGAACTCACACTGGCGTCTGGGGGCAGCTCAGAGCCCGGGTTAGGATTTTATTTCGCTGCTCGCTTCACACCGATCATTGTTTCAGGGTAATTTCCATCAGTAAAATGGCACGCCTCTTAGTCACGTGGTCTATAATCTCTGTATGGATCAGGCCTTGATGGGAGCTTAATTAAAACAACAGTCAAGTCCATTCTGTTACACACTAAGCTTCGAGGAAGCCTCAGACACAGATTTTCTCCACGCTTCAGTGAAGGGTGACACTCTCTCTGCTCTCTTTGCTGCGTGTTTATCTGTTCTGCTGAAATTGTAAATCCACAGGACGCTGAAATGCCCAAAATGCTTTGTTTTAGTCTCCGCTCAGCTCTCCTTGCCCTCGCTGCATCACACACGGACACGTGCGCACATCCCTACCCGTGGGAGCCCTTGGACCTTATTCACAGTCCAAACTTCATGACATGAATCGAGCTCTAATTTTAATATGAGAAAAGACTTTTCCACTTTCTTCTCTCCTTGTCTATCAATTTTACTTTTCTACAGCTTGGACCAATAACCATTAAAGTCAGTGTAATTCTTCTGTAGGCTCCAGTGGGTGCTGGATCAGGGTCAGAAAACATCCATGAGCTTTTAAAGTTTCGGTAATTGTTCCCCTAATGATGTGATGATGTTACAAAGGCAGCTTTTGTCTATGTGTGGAACTTATTCTGCAATAAAATCAGGTGCGAATGTAAAGCAGAACATCTCTCTGGAATAACTCATGTGTAGACAAGCCCTCACACAGTGGCATTAATTTCTTTGAAGGAGTGTTACGAGCATTGATCCTGCAGGCTCTTCTTGGAGAGAGGGGAGAAGATTCATATTAAAGCATCTTGCCTCCCAGGGCTGGCCTTTTAAAAAGCGCTCTCTGGTAGCATTAGGGATAAATACTGAAACCATGGTAAAACCTTTTACCCATTGCTGTATTAGTCAAACTGTCCCTCATGAGCAGGGAGCTTCAGCAGAAACCCCAGGACTTGGTTATTTGAGGAAAGATGGATGGAAGGAGTCTGCGGGTTTTAAATACTCAGCCACGTGGCAGAGCTGCTGCTCAGGAGGTGGGTTGTGCTCTGACTCAGTTTACCAACTGCAGTTCCATCACTGCTGCGATACACCAAGCAGGGATGGGGCTACTTCTCCAAATGGAGGCTTCCCGTAAGCTTCTGTCCTTCTGAAACGGCCAATTACATTTTCACTCAGACTGTTTTTGCTGCAGGAATCAGTACTGAAAACCCAGAGGAGCAAGCTCTTATCTCCAGCAAAGGTTGCATGAGGGCAAGGATGGCTGGTCTGTAGCTCTAAAGGTTCTCTGCAGCTTTTCAGTGCTGCTCCTGAGAAGATGACTTGTACCGTGACCCAGGAATTGCTGCGGAATGTTCCCCCAGTTCATGGGAAGCTGCTGAGGCTGGCACTGCTGGGTTGTCTGGTTTCCAGAGAGTGCTGGAACACCTTCTGTATCAACCCTTCCACCTTAGCCCTGTATAACAGACAGGTTTACACGTACTGTCAGATCCTGCAACAAGGGAAAAGCTTTTGCTGAAGTCAGAGTGCTGTGTAATAGGTTTTTACCTGGTGGAAAGATTCTCTCTCTCTGCTGGTATAAACAAATCTCTGGCTCCTGTTGGAAGGAGATAGGACAAGAGGAAGTTGCACCAGGGGAGATTTAAGTTGGATATTAGGAAAAATTTATTCACTGAAAGAGTTGTGAAGGGCTGTGCCAGGCTGGGCAGGGCAGTAGTGGAGTCCCCATCCCTGGAGGGGTTTCCAAGCCGTGGAGATGTGGTGCTGAGGGCCAGGGGTTAGTGGTGCCCTGGCAGTGCTGGGGGAACGGTTGGACTCCATGACCTGAAAGGTCTCTTCCAACCAGAATCATTCTATGTTCCTATGATACAATCCTAAGGCAAGATTGCTGACAGAAGTTTTGCCTTTCTAATAACATCAGACTTGCACGACTCGGTATCACTGTCAAGTGGTCACCGCCACCAGTTGTCTCCAAGCCTACTCACACAGACTAGAGCGGACCAGCGTCTGCAGCCAACATTCCCTGGAGGGAGCATCACAACTACCTTCTTAATCAGCAAACTTCAGCTCCCCAGCCCCACTGATAGACTCCACGCGCCGTAGCTTCAAGCCTCCCACAAAGCTCAGACTCAGTTTCCTCAGCCGCTCTTGCCACGGCAGCTCATTCTCTGCAGATTGAGGGAATATTGCGCTGTTGTTTCTCCAGGCAGTTGAGGTGCCTTTTACCGAAAGCCTGGGAGGGAAGCACTCACCCAAGGGCTGTCTCCCCAGATCTGCAGCCCCTTTTCCTAATGTGCAAACTCAGGTGGTTTCTGAGCTGTGATTGGCATATGGGAATATAGAAATCAGCCTCATAAAGGCTTGTGCTAGCTAACGCTTCCCACTGGTGAGGAAGATGGATGATATCCTGTAGTGTTAACATGTGGAAAGTGCTAATATTTCATCCGATGGTTCAGTCTGTAGGAAGGTGAGACGCGGGCCCAGAGCTTCCCACTCATGGACATCTTGAATAAAGCTTTCCTTAAATTATTTCCATTGGAACTAATTCTCCTGCCCCTTTTGTCAGTGGCCTATCCATCTCCCACCGAATCATCTGGGACACAGAATAAAAAGTATTCAGAGGAAAAATAGTGAGTGTTTCTAGGGCTGGAATCAGGCTGAGAACAGCTTTGGAAGTCTCTGATGAAATGCTGTGTTGCAGTTGTTTGTGCAGGTAGGAACACGGCAGTCGAGGATGCTTGAAAACAGGTTTTTTTTTTTTCCTCCAGATATGCAGAGAATTAGAGCAGACATTAATTTAATCATTAATTTAATCAAAGGGTATTGTACCTGACCACCAGCTGGGCTACTTATTGTGGAGTGATCCTGATTTACATGAGCAAAAGGCCTATGCTATTGAATGCTATGTGTGTCCACCTCTCCTGAAAACACAAAGGAGGGTAATTCTTGTCCTTCAAAACCTTGCCCTGAACGGACCGTTAGCTCAGAGCTTCCTCCAAGTTTCAGCTCCATCCTCACAATTATAGACCTTAGAACTTTGCTCAGAGTTAATAGAAGCCACGAGACAACCCGGTATCAGCAGAAATACATAGACACACGATTGATGAGGACTAGCTTTTGAGGGAACAGGAAAAAATGGATTTCAAGAGGGAGGCTCAAGACAGAGGTAATATTGGCTCTGAAGGGCCAAAAAATGTTGGCTCAGAAGCAGAAGCGTAATTAGAGTGGGAGAAAGCAGAAAGGTCTAAAGGAGAGAAGGGATACCAGAAAACAAGGATGACGTGAAAGCAAAAGAAGGGCAGATTTATGTAAATTCTGTGTGAGAAGAAAGGCCAAGCAACTCAGATGGATTCTTGAGGGAATGGAGAGCTGGAAAACGCAATGCCAGAGCCAGCTGGCTGGTATGGGCAGGACTGGAATGGACCTCGCAGGCTGGCAACAGGCTGGGAATGCTGTTTGGATCAAACAGGTCGGGGACACACCTTTTTGTGGGAAGGCAGCTTTGGCTCGAGTATCTCTGGTATTTTAGCACTGTTGGTTTCACACAGCTTGGTGAGGAGTCTCCTTCTGAACCTGAACAGCCGCTGCCCTCCTCCCAGCTCTCCTTCTCCCACCTCTCCCACTTCTCCTTCTCCCACCTCTCCCACCTTTCCTTCCACCGCCATTCTGGTCCATCTCAATCCTGCTTTCCAGCACAGCTCTCCTTGCAGGGCTTGAGCTCCCTCTGACTCTCCAGAGGCTGCCGAGCACGCTGAGTTGTGCCGAACCGTGCAGCAAGTGTATTTTTTATGATGTGGACAAATGTCTGCTAGAGATGGGCGACCAGAACAGCTGTCTTTTGGAGCCAGCACCGTTTAAGAACAGCACCTCTGTTAAGCCTTCTCTAGGCTACGTGCATCTTACTTGATGCTTTGTGAGATTTATTCACTGACCTTTTCCAGGGACTAAACGAGGAAGGTGGCAGGAGGAGGGGGGGGGAAAGGGGAAATCAGCTCTGAAGCGGTTAATTTTACTGGCTCCAAAATTGATAAGCGGTGGTACGTCAGCCTGAAATGAACTTGCCTTGTTCAGTGGGGTTCTAAGACAGCGGAACTCAATCAGCAACGGGCCACATGGTTCAAAGCCGCAATTCATCCCACCGCGCCTCTGAAAAATGGGAGGTGACAGTTCATTTTGCCAGTGACAGTCTGTCGGTCTCGCTCACTGCCTCTCCCGTCGATTGCACTGCTGAGGTGAAGTGTGAGCTCCGAGACACCCTTGCTTTGTATTCCACTCAGCTGAACAGGACAATCCGAGGATCAAAGGTGGAAAAAACCTCCTCTAGCCCAACCCTATCCACTTCCATTTCTCCCTCCTTACTTTTAAAAGGCTTTTGCAAGCCAGATGCCAACAGCCCAGGAAAGCCCGATCCCTCCCTTGGTTTCACCTCACTTTTTAGGGTTAATATTTGTCCCAAGCACGGATGTCTCTTACCATCAACCCCTCGGCATCCACCTGACAGGCTGGCAACTCAGGCCCGCTGCTCTGCAGTGCCAAACCTGCTGCACACAACTAGACGGGATAATATTCCAGGTGACAGGGCTCTCTGAGATGCGCCGGATCCTGGCAGCGTTTCCATTCTCTGTCCGTGCACGGTGTGCGGAGGCAGACGAAGCAAAAAAAAGATAATAGAGATGACAGGCAGAGAGATTTCTGCTCCTGAGCTTTGTCTTTAGCCATCGATTAGTTCCTCTCAAAGAGCACTTGTGTGAATGTACTCAGCAAATCCCCTCCCGAGCACGGTGACGGCGCTTCGGAAGCGGAGCGCGGTGAAGAGGGGGTGAAGGACCGAAGCATCGGCTGGTACCTGCTGCCCGCGTCAGGGAAGCGCAAACCAGCGGCTGGGACACTTGCTTACGTGTTGCAAATCTCGAGTGCTTTCAGAGCATTCTCTCAGCCAAAGATTCAATAGCGCAGTTTCTGTGCACGCCACATTTAACTGCCCAAATGCGGGCTTGACTAGGTGTGAAAGTTGATCTGAAATTCAAGGCTAGAAAGCTCCAGCGGAATGGCGGTTTGGGTGAACCCCGAATGAGCAAGTCCTTTAATGCTTCTTTGCGAGTACCCGTCAGACTCGTTGCCGTTGTGCTGCTCTGTGGGTCTGACCGTGTTCAGGGACTGACCCTGAATGCGTGTGGCTCCTACTAGAGAGAAGCTTTTAACTTCTCTCCCCTGCAAATGCACAAAGCAGTAATTGCTATTTGACTTCCAAAGTCATCTGTGCAAGCTGTTGGCTCGGAAAATGGAGATCTCCAGTATTATTACAGGCTGGGCTTAAGATATTCTTGGCTTCATTTATAAGAGGGAAGAAGCTGGTAATTAAAGCTTAATAAACACCGTGCATCAGTAAAACAGTTTGGCACATGCAGCTGCTTTTATCTTTGGAGATGGGAACTCTTTGGTTCTTATGCATCTTTGAGGCAGCTAAACAGAGGCTTGTAATGCGAGACAGATATATAGACAGAAAAAGAAGGATAAGGAAAAGCATAATGCTGAGAGCTACCGGAAATACTCAACATACAACATGGTCAGGAAATATCCAGCTTCTCTATATAGAATCATTTAGGTTGGAGAAGATCTCTAGGATCATCTGGTCCAGCCTTTGTCCAACATCTCCCTAACCCTGAGACCACGTCTCGAAGCGCCGCATCTACCCATTTTTCGAACCCCTCCAGGGATGGCGACTCCACCACTGCCCTGGGCAGCCTGTTCCAGTGCCTGACCACTCGTTATATCAGAAATAGCCAGAAATTCTGTATCTCATAGCGTACAACCTCAGCCCAGACCCTATAAACACCCAACACATGCCCTTCTGGTGAATCTTCAGTATACTCAGGAAAAGCCTTTGGGAACATTCCCACAAAGCTCCTCTGCAGTGGGTTTCACAAGCAACGCTCCTGCCTCGCTGCCGGCTTGCCTGGCTCTCGGGCCGCAGCGGGACACGCTGTCCAGCTGTATTGCACTTGGCATGTCGGCACCGCCGAGACAGGCACATTACAACACAATGCCTGCGTAGCCAGATGGAGAAAGGACGAGAGACCTGATGGATGCGGAGTGGAGGGGACTGAGCGATACCTCCAAGCTTCCACCTGCACCGGCAGCCAGCGTGGGATAGGGAGTGAGGAGAGAAAAGGCAGCTGGAATGATAGGAAAAGGCTTTTGCGAAGCCCAGAGCGGTGAAGGTTGGGCTGTGCTGGATCCCAGGTGGGATTGTTCTGTCGGTGCTTAAAAATTAAGGTGAGATGGCAGGTGCACAAGAGGCCTGGCAATAGGCAGCACCATCCTGAAGATAACAGGTTGTCTGTCAATGTGAGGAGCTTATGTACATGTTGGACCACAGAGCTCCCACTAACGGAGAAATTAAACCTGTCTCCACACACCAGTCCCAGTGCTCTGATTACATTTACAGAGGTTGTGACCTGCATCCTGTCACCATGGAAACCTCTCCTGCTGCCGATGTACAGTCAGGTTGTTTCTGTGGGTGGCTGATATTTAAAGGTAGAGGCTATGGCGCTGTAATATCGAAAGCCAGGGCACCAAGTTTACGAGCAGCCGAGTGGCAAAATTCATTTCACTCCCTTTGACACCGTGCAATCTCGACTGGCAATTCCAGGAGATGCTGAGAAGGTGGTAGAGAAAGAAAAGAAGAGGAGAAGAAGAAGAGAAGAGGAAGGAGATGGGGGAGAAAGAGGATTCACTCCTCTCTCTCAAGCAATTCTCCTGCATAGTGAAGAGAATTTGTGTATTAAACTCATAAAATATAGCACTTTCCTGGATATCCCTCAAATCAGCCTTCCCTTCCAAAGCAGGCTTTGCACTCAGGCCATGCCTCTCCTGTGCCAAACATACTCTTACGCTTAGTCTGCTTTGATGCAAAATGATCTTTAAATTTTCTTCTACATCTCTTTTACCTATTAGGAACCAAATGTACCCTTGGTATAAATCTGTGACATGCCCTGAAATCAGGGATGTTGCTTTGGAGACGAGTGGGGTCCTTGGTCCCTGACTACTTGAGAAACTAGACCTCCAGCACGGGGCTCTGTGTCTCAGCAGTTTCATCCCTTCGTTATCCAGCTCTCCGTGTGTGCTGTGCGCAGGGATGGAAGTGGAAAGTGCAGGATGTTGCTGTGCAAGG
The DNA here is from genome assembly GCA_013400335.1 of Eurystomus gularis. NCBI lineage: Eukaryota > Metazoa > Chordata > Aves > Coraciiformes > Coraciidae > Eurystomus > Eurystomus gularis. Next base: position 222,509 of record VZZY01013058.1, on the reverse strand, counting down.
GGAGTCCCCAGTGGCACTGCCACAAATACCAGCGTGGAGAAAGAGCATGAGCAGGAGGACTCTGGGGCCAGGGCTGATGCTCGGCACGGAGATGCCTGACAGCGGAGCTGACTACGATGTCAGCTTCTCACACAGGCGACAGACACTACCTGACAGGCAACTACTTAGCTTCCCATTTTCCCCGGTATAAAACTATTCTGTTAAGCAATGGAAGGCAGCGCAATGAAGGTAAATAAAACTGACACAGGACCCCGGCGCTGCTCTCTCTCTGCTCTCCTCGCAGACGTGATTCTCTGATCGTTTGGTGGAAGACAGAGGAGAGCTGGGAGCTGGGGACTAGCTGATGGAGGCAGGATGAAAGGAGATAAACTACGGGAGAAAAGCACTTGTGGTGTTAAGGGCAGGTGGCTGGGAAGCAGAGCAGTGCCCCACGGAATGGGGAGTCTGTAGCGAAAGCATTTGTTGGGATCTGAGATGAGCTTGGTTCAGTTCCAGGTTCTTCCACGATTCTCTGCGTGATCTCAGGTGGATCAGCTCAAACCAGCTTCCTCGCCCTGAACATTAGTTTCTTTGCAGGCAGCTTCCCAGGCTCCCTCCACAGACAGCAGGGAGCAAGAACTGGCGATGTACATTTTAATATGTACGGTACAAAGAAAAGAACCATCGTGATTACGATTGGACCAGCACGAGAGAGTGTCACGGATTTACCCAACCAGAAGCGTGTGACAAAACGTGAACTGTGGCAAGGAGAGATGAAACAAGGGGGATGGACTCAAGAGCTAAGAGCAAGAAACGGAGGGTATATAAAGGATACTTTGCGGTGTGAGGAATCAGGGATGCTTCAGGGAGCTGGACAGGCTGGGCACCAGTGCATCCAGCTGAATGTTCCTCTAGACTGTCATCTCTGCACCCCTTGAGGTCCTACCTCTTTGTTTCCCTCTCTTGTGTCCTGCCTTCTGCACCGGCTGTAAGCTCTCTGGGGCATCTCTTAGTCCCGCTTGCCTATCCCAGCAGAAATCCCCACTATGAAAGGATTCAACAAAGCTATCATGGTACAAAGAATAAGAGTTTGCATACCAGCTCAGGAGCCCCTGGAGCCCGGCTCGGGTGTAAGAGATCCATTGTTTAGGCACCACAAGAGTGATTGCTGTGAGTGCCGCAGACAGAGGATGCAGAGCCATGACTAAGAGATCAGTTGGTTCAGGAGGAGGTGAGAAAGAAAAGGCATCAGCTGGAATCCCAGATCAGCTTGCTCTGGGTTGGATATCTGACCTTTGTAGTGCTTTGATTTGAAATTGTAAACCCTTGTAATCCTGGTGGATTACATCTCCATAGCCTTTAATGTGTGCATCCCCCAAAGCCATGCAAATGCAGAGTGAGAGAGAATGGGGCAGCCCCCCAGACATGCCCACCGAGGAAGGGTGCTTCTCCACTGCCCTCTCTTTCACCTTGAATAATCTCCATTTGCTCTGGGGTAGAAGCAGAGAGCGGAGGTTAAAAGTAGGGAGGTGCAGAAGTTTAGAGAAGTGCAATACAAAGTAGCAGATAATCACATCAGAGGAGATAAGAGCGAGTAGAGAAGGGAAAGAGCTTGTCGGATTTAGTGGGATAATCGGGCACTTAGCTGGCTAAAGATCTGTGGTGTCAATGACCACTCCAAAAGGCACACACCACTGTTTATACTGATCGGTGACTCAAAAGAAAGGCCAAACTTTGCACACAGGATACCACCATCCCTTTCCAAGCTGAAGCAGAGGCAGCAGCGAGGCACTGGTGGTGCCTGCCTGGGTCTGTTGGGAAGTGATAAGGGGCTGGAAGAGAGGAAGCCCTGCTGCAGGAGGGGCGTTGAAGATTTAGGCTTGATTCCAAGCTCTTCTACAGATGTGGACCGAATCACTGGAGTAGGCTGGATTCAGACAGCGAGCTGTAATGTGGATCTAGGTTGTCCTGCTGCAGTAGGGGCTGATGTTTCTCTGGCCTGGTTGCTCTACTCTGCCATGGGGAACTTGGTTAACTTGGCTGAGATCTGCTGTGTGATTTCACCCACGATTACCAAGCATTGGAACAGGCTGCCCAGCGAAGTGGCTGAATCACCATCCCTGGATGTGATTAAGAGCTGAGGAGAGGTGGTGCTGAGGGACATGGTTTAGCAGCAGACTTGGTAGAGCAGGGCTATGGTTGGACTTGATGATCTTAAAGGTTTTTTCCAACCTAAATGTTTCTACGAACACTCGGCAGGGAGCGGGTCAGATCTGCAGGACTGCCAGGTGCTTCTTCACAGCTGGAGCCATAGCTCAGCATGGGTGTTTATCAGAGCAGGGAATGGCAAGAGCTGTGGGTAAGAATGACAGCAATGTGCCCCTTACCTAGCAACACAGGAGAACATCCACATTTGAGATGGCAGCAAGCTCTGAGCACAGTTTGCTGGTGATCCAGCTGTAGGTCTGGGTCCTTGTCTGAGAAGCCCAGTTCAACACTCACCCCAGAGTGCTTGTGCTGCAGAGTGTCCAGGGAGCCTGTGCTTGCTCTTTCCTTCAGTGGTCAATCATGGACAGCCTCTGCAGCCAGTGGAAGAACTGAGCAGCTCCGGAGGATGGTTCAGATGACAGGTAGAGTGAGGCTGTGGAAGTGTCACCTTCTCTTTCTCCATGGCTGATGGACAGAGCCTGGTGTGACACGGTTCCTAGTGCCGATGCTTCTGTTGTCTACCTTTTCCTGGGGTGGGAAGCACTAACCAGGGAAACCACTATTTTCTTTTTAAAGTACCATTTCCACTGTTTGCAATTAGACAATTCATAAGCTTGGAGTTAATCACAGGCTTAAGTGCTTCACTGGAAGAAGGCCAGAGCGCCCAGTACTTTGCAGAATTGCCCCCTTGGAGGACACCCATGGCAGTGGGAGTTGCTAGAAGAGGACTCGGGTTTAAACTTCAACAGGACTTGAGCTGGTGGGAAGGGCATTGGGTGGAAACGTGAGGATGTGGGCTCTGCTCCTCCTTCTTTCACTGCCCAAGGTGCTGTTTAGGCAAGACATTTCCTTTCCTTCAGCCTCGGTTTCCTCTTTTGTGAAATGCAGATTGTATTTTTGCACTTGAAAAGTTCTGAAATCTGTGAACGAAGAGTTTAAGAGCCCGGCATTAGTGCCAGTTAGTTCAACCGTGTCTCTAGGGTTTCACCTTGAGAGCAGCTCCGTGATGTTTGAATTCATCCCTCCCACCAAGTGTTTAAAGCATCTGGCAGAAGAGGGCAACATAATAACAGCTGCACGAGCTTTTGGGGTATTTTTCAAGCCGGCTTCTTTTGCATCTGCAAGTTTTACCCTTTAATTTCATAATGAATGAACGGTAGTAACACTTTGCATTTATAAACTGCAGCATCACTCATTGGAAGATCTCAAAGCAGTTTACAAACAGCCATTGGTTGCTTGACAAGCATGAAACGGAAGGGTAACTGTTGTACAAGATGACAGGAATGAAACCATAAGCTCTTGAATTTAGGGAATACTCCTGCCTTCCAGTTCTTCCAGCAGATAAGATCACCGACTAACGGTAGTCATTTCTGTGTTTAATTAATAATGTAATGCATCCAATATCCAAGCTCGCAGATAATGGGCTTGTAACCCAGCCTAACATGCCTCCCGTATCATTAAGTTTAACTGTCACACTAAATACCAGATTGTCACGCAGCCCCGTCACTTTTTCTTCCTCTCTTTCTCGCGAGCACGGAACAAGAGCAGCTGTGGGGAAGGAGAAGCTGAAGAGCTGGGATGATGCAGCGTGGCAGTAAAAAACCCTGGAGGGACAAAAAATCACGGCTGATTCCCCACCACGGCTCTGAAGGAAGAGCGAGGCTGCGAGTGCTTGCAGCCAGCCCCTGGTGTTCTGTCCATCACATTGCAGGGCTGCTTCCAAGACTGTCTGGATTGTTTTTTGCTATTTTTTAAATGCGAAAAAAAAAAAAAAAGAGGGGAGTTGATTTTTTTTTTCCCCAAGAGAAATATTTGTTTTCTAGGTATTGTTTTTTTCCACTCTTATTTAACGATTAAATACCCTCAATTACCTGGAATGGCATGTTTTTCAACTTGCAAATATTATTATTACATTAGACATAACTCCAGTACTGCATGTAATGGTTTACTGGCCCTGCACAACCCTTCCCACCCCTTGGCTGTTGCTCCAGGGTGTCCCGTGATCCCTGAGGACCCTCTCTCTTGGCCAACACAGGTCGAGCACCAAGGCAGCTTGACAGAAAATCCTGTTCACAGAGCCTGGAACACCCAAATTCCTCCTCCCGTGCAGCAGAACAACCATAGTCCCCAGGCAAAACACTTCAGATGAATATTCTGAAGTCAAACTAGTCTGATTTTTAGACTTCTACCAAAAAAATCCTGCTTCAGGAAATTCTTTTTGACCCCATCTATTGCTGTGCTGCTTGCAGCGCTGAGCTTCCCTTCCCCGGGCCTCTGGCTCTCATTTTTCTTCATGAAGATTTACAGTAATTTCTCCCATATCACTGATTTCTTCATAAGAGAAAAGATCACTTCAGGGACCTACCTCTGTCTCCAGCCACCCTGTTTAACACCTCCAAATATTCCTATTTATGAACTAACATCTGGGTCAGTCTACGTAGCGTAGTTTGAAAGCCATTAAGACAGATGCCTGCATTTCATTAAGCAAGATTTGATAAGGTGGGTAGGGTTACAGGGCAAGATTACTATGGGAATTCAGTGAGTTTAAACCTTCACTCCAGTTAATAAAATCAAACAATACATCATAAAAGTGTCTGGAAATTGGCTCAATAATTGAAATAGGACTGTGTGATGGATGGAGATTTATGGATGTTAATGCAGGAGCGGGGCTGCGTTAGAACATCGTATCTAAGTCCCTTCTGAATCCAGACCCTCGAGTCCAAATCCACCTTTTGTGCTGGTTTTAGATTCTTTTCCTCCCAGAATGGCTGGTCCAGTTTTCATCTGGGATGTCACTGGACCGTCCATGAAATCTCAGGACCATCAAGTGGGATGATGTGATTGATGCTTCCACAGATGTGTAGACATGCTATGTTGTTACTATTATACTGACTGATAACATCAAGTTTAAATTTCGCCATTAGCCACCCAACATTTTCCCATCTTTATCCTGAACTGAAATATTCAAGAAGCTCTCATGTCACGTCCTTTGTGTCCACCAAGATTCTTCTCCAGGACTGATCTCTCTCAATCCACTGCTTCTCACATCATGTGGACTTTTGTCCTAAGTCTTTGTTCTTTCCCAGGAGCAGATTGGGAGCTCTCCTTCCTCTAGAGAACTATGGATCCTCCCTCAACTCCATCCTTCTCCCTCAGCCTTGATGGCAGCCCTTGGTCCTAGCTGTTTATAGGAAGTGTCCCCTCTGCAGCCTTAATGAAGTGTGTGGCAGTCCTCCTCATTAAGACTCAGTGTTGTCAATAAAAGAGTCATTAAAGTAGTTTGATGAGGATTGGGAGAAAGAGAAGAGGTGCTACAACACATCTACAGGGCAGAGGGCAGCTCCATCACACATTGTAACCAAACAGCAAGGGATCAATATCACCTTTGCATTAAACTGAAGCCCATCCGTCAGCCTGAGGAACAGCAGCCTCCACAGGAGCTCCTTTCTGGCTTCCTATCTTTCTAATCCTTCCCTTCACAGAGCATCCTTCCCTTCCTGACGCTGGCCAGCTTTTGCCAGAGGCTGTAGAAACGCTGTCTCAGAGCTGTGTCCTGCTTAGGATTCCCGTGGTGTTACCCATTCCCTGTACCCACCTTCAGGATCACAAGCATTCTGAGAACACGCTGTTGGGAGATGCCTCCTCCATGTTGTCCCCTCAGAGACCACCTCTGCCCCACTCATCGCTGTGGGTACTCCCAGGACAGCTCTCCTGCCACATGTCACCTCCGCAAGGGAGATGTAGGAGTGGATGGACCATTGGAGACCTTTCACCCTGAAGGTGGGAGGATGTTGGTGCCATATGGAAAAGAAACGTATACCCAGTCTCTGGCTCTGCTCCTATCCCATTTCTGGGGTGCTGTGCACAAAGTGCTGCTGCTGACAGTGGCACTGTGGACCTGGATAACCCCAAGGCACCAACACGCTTGTTTATTTTCCCAGGGTCTTCTCTTGAGATGTTGTGTTTCTCTTCCACACCTGATCTTTTCCGGTCAGGCTACGAACCCTTTCAGGGTTGATGTGTGCTAGTGGAACATTTTGGTGGGGTCCTACTGTAACTAACGTGTTGGTGTGATGAAGAACAGTCATGATACACTCACAGATCCTCCAATAGATACACCTCAATGCATCTGCTGAGAAGCCTTCACAGCAGGGAAAATGCTGCATGGCTGGAAGGTGAATGAATCCCGAGTCTGGCAGTCTAAGCTGGGACCAAGGTCCAGTTCTTTAGAACTTCTTTAGGACCAGACCTGTTTACCATAACTCAGAGCCGCAGACATATTGTTGTTTCTCTTTGGCTCCAGAACAGCAACCTGCAGAGGCACGGAATCAAATCGTGAAGAGAAGCGAAGACCACATGGCTTTAAAAAATGAAAAGAGGCTTTTATGGGCATCGTAACCAACCTTGAACTGAGCGACTTCGTCACCCAAAGAGATACACGAGCTGTTGGACAATGGAAATGACATGAGCTTGTAAACGCCAGGATTGTGGCAGAGCATTAGCGTGGCAGGGCTGATGAGTAAACCAGGAGACATCAGTCACGCAGGCAGGTGCATTACCGGATTGGAAAGTTGCCTTTTTTCCGAGATGTTGGTCACTGCGAGAGGCAGCAAATGATACCCGGTGGCCCAACAATTTGCCCTGGAATGGCAGGAGCTGTGGTAGAGAAATGGATGGACCAGCATGTGCTCTGAAAAAAGCACGAGTTCGAGTCTGCTCTGAATTGGCAGGAGCTGCAGTACCGGGAGGAGAGGACAAAAGGGCAAGTCTGGACCATCCAGGGAGGTTGAGCAAGATGAATAAAGGGGCTGGAAATGTACTTTTCAGCGCTGCAGCACCAGACTAGGTGGACAAATAACCTGATCTGCTTTAATGAAGCCTGTGATCCTCCAGCTCCTTCGTGGAACGGGTGTCCCAGGGTCAGCGTGCGCCCGCACGAGCATGCACACATCCTTATCTTATCTCATTACGAGAAGTTTCAGATTAATTTCAGTGCAGCCGCTTGAAAGGGCTGTTATCAGGCAGGGCTTTGTGGTTTAACCTTGCCACCCTTTTGTTGTTAACCTTTCCGAATGGCAGCCAGGGGAAGGCTTGAGATCCTGAGGCGCAGGAGGAGCGGGGAGGGGGCAGAGGGGAACCGGGGGACTCTGCAACCCCCCCAGTTTTGTGCATTCGGCTTCACTTGGGGCTGCGTGACAGGCCAGCCGGCTGCTTACCTCCGCTGACAGCCGCTGGGAGCCAGCCACACAGAACAGCCCCTAACAGGGACACGTCTCCTGCCAACCTCTCCAGATCCTTTGATATTTCCGACAGCGCCGTGAAGGACTCTGACTCTCCCATTTTACCTTGCATCGCTCAGCTCCTCTAAGGCTGCCCTGCTTGGTTTCCATAGCTACACCCAATCGCATCTGGCTTCCTGTGAAATTGGATTTCAAAGCAAGACAAGCCTTCAAAGGAATTTGTCCATTTAACAGAATATCATTAGGAAAGAGCCTGTCTGCTGAACTTGGGACCTAAAATGATTAAGGTGGGGCTTTTATCATGTAGGGAGGCAGCTTTACATCTGGAGCCCATGGAGCTTGATGCTACACAACAACGATGCGGTGGAAGTGGCTGATCGCTGCCAGGCTCCCCCAGCTGACCACAAACCTGAATTTGTAACCTATTCACACATTCAGAAATGAAAGTGGCAAGGAAAAAGGCAGGGAAAAAAAAAGGTCGTTTGCTTGGGAATCAGTTTGCTGGGCTCTATCTGCAGCTGCACAAGGCTGAGTGGAGGAAGGCTTGGCTTGGTGTAAGGCTTTGGGTAATAGCACCTATGTCTCCATGGCAGTGAGGCTCTAAGCCTTAGTATTCCTCAGTAAAATGGATTTAATGATAACAACAGCTGCTGCATGGTCAAGCTTCCTGTAGGACCTGAGGGGAACATTCTAGGTGCTGGGTCCTGTCTCTGGCTGCCAGGACCACGGGACGGATGGTCCAAGAGCAGCCAGGCTGCAACTGTGCCAGCCTCCACACATGATGCTGTTTTCATTGCTCTGTGATAACCTCAAGATCAAAAAAACCCCAACTGCAACACACCCCTGAAGTTGAGCAGAAAAGATCTAGAGCTTTCCTGATGCTGTGAATGCTGCAGCAGCAGGAGATCCGGTGGGTGCCATCCCTGCATGCTCTTACACGGTGATCACAGCCAAGGCAGCAAAGGATGGTGAACCTCCACAAAACATCTGCAGAACAAGCTGCTGCTAGTCTGACATGAGGAAAAATTGCTTCCAGACCCTAAATATGATAAATCAGTTTAACTCTTGGGCAAGACTCACTGACCAAATATTTTGTAGCTCGCTCTTTACCATCCCATGCTTTCAGATTATTGTGTGAGCTACAGAAGTGCAGCGAGCATGTGAGATTACCCTTTTCTTTGCAGTTGCATGAACACTCCTCCCTCTGAGATCTGCATTGATCAGGTTTTATTGATCTTTCTGGCATATCTGAAGGCAGTTTCTTCCGTCTAAGGGACCTAGCTCATTCCTTTATAAACTCATTTTTAAAGTTAGTCAGTCTCAGCAAGCAGCTGCTTTTTGTTTGTAGTCTGTAATGAACTGACTGGGCTTTCTACACAGACGCATTTAAATATTTATCCCTAAACAGCTCTAGGTGAGAACACTCCTACAGATCCATCTCCCGTATGCATCCACCTACACGCGCTACCATTTCTTGCACGCAATCAGAACCACTCAAACGTGTCGGGAGCCTCAGGCAGCTAACAGAGATTCACAATTTGCTCCCGTAGGAGAGTCTTAATTTTCTAAATCCTGACTCATGAAACCCTACCTGAGTGGGGGGTGTGATGGGGAAGACTGCTGTGATGTATATGCTTTCTAGCAAGGCAATCCTCCATGCGAGGCCCTCTGAGCTGCAGCGATGCTTCCTGTGCTTTAAGACCTCTGCACCTCTCCTATGAAGACAGGCTGAGAGAGTTGGAGCTGTTCAGTCTGGGGAAGAGAAGGCTCCAGGGGGACCTTATAGTGACCTTCCAGTACCTGAAAGGGGGCTGTAAGAAGGTGGGGGAAGACCTGTTCTCAAGGGTTTGAGCAATAGGATGAGGGGTGATGGTTTTAAGCTAAAGGGTAGATTTAGGTTGGACATTAGGAAAAAGTTCTTGAGTATGAGGGTGGTGGATCACTGGAACAGGTTGCCCAGGGAGGTGGTGGAGGCCCCATCCTTGGGGACATTGAAGGTCAGGCTCGGTGGGGCTCTGAGCAACCTGCCCTAGTTAGAGATGTCCCTGGTTATTGTAGGGGAGGTGGGCTAGATGGCCTTTGGAGGTCCCTTCCAACCCAGTACATTCAATGATTCTATGATCTGCTGAAAAGCAATTTCTTGGACAGATTATCCTAAAATCAAGAATATGGCACAGTGGTGTTGTCAACATGGGTGAGCCCGAGCAGTGGGGCACAAGGTATATAACAGAAACTGAGGCAACATAGAGTAGGAAATCTGCAAGGTCTAGATGGGTGATGTCAGATATGAAGTCCACCTCCAGACTGTACTGAAATGAGATGTGTGTGCAGAGTATGGCCAAGTGACAAATCAGGAGTGGTGGGCTGGTTTTTTTCCCAGATCTAGAGAGCTATTGAGCCTCCTTAGGCAGGAGAGAAAACACACTCTGCTCTTCTTGGTGACTAGACCCGAAACGGCAGCTCCCATTCCAGCGTTACCACGTGGAGAGACTCTGCACAGAGAACAGGTAAATCAGCTGCACATACTAAACATGTTCATGGTCACAGTATCTTCATTTCTCCTTTAAAGCCACCCCTTCTTGACAAGTGTTATTTATATGGGAGTTACTGAGGTGTTGTCTGCATGCACAAAAGCGCATATTGCAACCAAAAAGTCCCAAAAAGAACTTTTCAGCTGCTTCAGTTTCCCCGGTGGAGATGATGCACTAGAACTGCAGGGGCACAGCCAAAACCAAGAAACACAGAGCGCGGTGCTTCATCTTATATCTGTTCTTGATCTGATTCGTACTGATAACCAAAAGCAAAACCGAGACTTTTCCCTTGTCTCACCCACTTGGCTCAGCAAGTGGGTCACAAAGCACGTTAGCAGCTGGTAGCATATGGAGGAGCATCTCTCATATACTCCCAACTCTTCCAAATCGGAGCCTTTGCAAGTGTAGCTTTTACATCATGTGTGAGATGAGCCTGAAACACACACGTGGCCTTGACTGAACCGAGCAAGAAGCTTGGGCCAAATCTAGAATCTGCTCCAGGTTTCCTTTAGCCAAGATTTGCTGCCCAACAACTAAACTTTTATAGGGCTATGAGGGTGGTTTAAAGGGCTGGAACATCTCTCTGATGGGGAAAGGCTGAGAGCCCTGGGGCTGCTGAGCTGGAGAAGAGAAGACTCAGAGGGGATCTGATCAATGCTGAGCAAGAGCTAAAGGGCAGGGGCAAGAGGATGGGGCCAAGACTCTTGTCAGTGGTGCCCAGCAACAGGGCAAGGGGCAACGGGCACCAGCTGGAACCCAGGAGGTTCTGTCTGAATCGGAGGAGAAACGTCTTTGGTGTGAGAGTGTCCGAGCCTGGCCCAGGCTGCCCAGAGAGGTTGTGGAGTCTCCTTCTCTGGAGACTTTCAAAACCAGTCTGGACATGTTCCTCCGTAACCTGCCCTGGTGAACCTGTTTTGGTGGGGGGGTTGGACAAGGTGATCTCCAGAGTTCCCTTCCAACCCCCTCTGTTCTGTGATTCTGCGATTCCATCCAAGTGATGCATCCAGCAAGCTGTAAGAGTCTGATTCTGCAATTATTTGGAAATATGCTCAGCCTCGTAGCACGGCATTGTCCCACTGACGCCACTGTTTGTGTATCTCAGGCTTTGCAGGCTGGGAGCCCAATGCACACTTCTTTTTTCCTTTTCCTTTCTTGTTTTTCCTCCCCTCCCGGGGGTTCAGAGCTTCACATCAGGACACCCCTTAGGACTCAGCCCTGGCTCTCTGCTGCCAGGAGCTGTGTTGTGCCCCTGCTGAAAGCAGCAAGTGTGAACTTTCCTGAAGCTCCGTGGTGCTGTGTCTGTGGCCAACCCAGCCAGAGTGCATCCTTTTGTACCACCCTCAAATGTTGGGAAAAATAATTACAGAGCACACGCCAGGCATAAAATAACAGAAAAGTAAAAGGGTGGAGCAGAGAGGGTTTTAACTAGATGGTCTTTAAGGTCCCTTCCAACCCAAACCATCCTGTGATTCGATGTTCAGAATATGTGCTGTAATACGTGCTATAATAATATTTGTTTGATACCAGGATATTGCAAAGGACCGGATCCTGCACACTTAACCTCCGGGAAATCTCAGGCTGGGCTTTTGGAGGATGAGCTTCAGAAAAAGAAGTATCTTTGGACTTGTCACTATCGAGCCTAAAATTTGGCAATGCAAGAATGAAAAATACCGGCGGTCTCCTCCCAGTCAGCTTGTGCTAATTCATTTACACGGGAGCGGAGCAGATGCAGGGCTGTGGGTTAATCTAATGCGATGCCATTTTTGTTTGGTAGAGCGCAGTTTGCATTTATTGCCTGCCATAAAGCAAGTTAAAGTGCACAACCCTGTTATTTCTCTGGGCAGGACATAGAAATATGAACGGCTATTACCACCTAACCCCCTTCCTCTGCAGGATGCAGGAAGAGGGGAAGTTTTATTGCAGAACAGCCAAGTACCATTCTCTTCCCCTGCGCATTAGAGGATGGATCCCGCCTTTGCCTGGAACAAAGCCAACCCTCAGCTCCTGTTGTGTTAGGAACAGGCACAGGAGGTTCAATCCCAGGCCTCCCCCAGAGCTCCTGGGTCTGCTCTACCATCAGGTGTGTTCAGTTGGGTGGTGATGAAGGAGACACACGCCCAAGGGCCACCTGGTTGAAATGATGATGCAGGAGCCGAGCTTCAGCTGTGCTGTTGCTGGGGTGGAGGGAGGCTCAGGCACTTTAGTAGCTCTTGGCCATGGAGGGGCTCAGTAGTCAGGGGAGCTGGACTTGTGGCTGCCTGCAAGCAGGTAGGTTGATCTGCTGGGGCTGTAAGAGGAGGAGGAGGAGGCATCTGAGAAGAGCCACGAGCTTCCTCCTGCCTTTTTTGGGGTGTCCCCGCCCTCCTTGCTTCCTTTGTCCCTGCCCCGGAGGGACAGGAGTGGTCGCAGCAGGTTTGACTCCTCTGCAAAGGAAGGTGGCAGGTATCATGATCCCAGAGGAGATTCAGAGGCTCCTGGAAGGTAACCACGAATTCCTCCTTGCTCCTCGTCTGCTTCCTGGGGGAAATTTGCTGTGGTTGCAGGGGAAGAAGCTGAAAAGCTCTTTGTGTCTTCCTGTGCTGGGGCTGAGAGGGGAATGGAAGGACTGTGGGAGCTTCTTCTCTAAGACTGGTGGTTTTGAGGTCCTCAAGTTACATCTGAATTCCCTGTTGCTAGCCCCAGAGAGAGCACAGGAGATGTGGCTGGCTGTCCTGGTGTTTTTGGGACTGCCCTCCTGTTGCTTAGGAGCTGGTAGGTGGGTCCATGCCTGTGTTAGGGGTGAGGGAGCTCTCTGGTGGGTCCCGGAGACTTTGTAAGGGGAAAGATGTGTGTGCAAGATCGAGGGGTGTCTTCTGGCGTGGTCAGAGGATGTCCCCACTGAGTGCCTTCAGTTACATCACTGAGGTTCTGCTGGTGCATCACTAGGGTGAGACGAGGGAGCTGCTACAAAGGGTTTCCAAGAGGCTTGTGTGCTGCAGTGAGCCATCTCAGCAGGCTTTTGTGGTGGCTGTGATAGTGGTGTCTCCTGGCTTCAACTGGTGCGCAGGTGTTGTGTGTTGCACTGGGGATGTGGTGAGCAAGCTCGCTCCTTAGAGGTGCATCCTCAGGAAGGCTTCAACCCCATGGAAAACGGGGCTAAGAGCAGTGCTGGTGTCCAGCCCTGCTCCTGCCTCATGATTTGAATGTGACCTTCCGAGGTCTCAGCTTCTGAGTGAATGAGCTGGGCTGAGAGCTCAGCGTTTCCTTGTGTGGTGTGAGAGGGCAGGTGGGAGGCTGCTGAAGTTGTTTTTCCTGGTTTTCTTCACAAACTTGACCTGTTACCCCTCTACTCATTGAAGTGGTGGGTCAGCCCAGCAGGAACCAGGCTGAACTCTTCTGTCAAAACATGCTTCACAAACACAAGTTCTGTGGGGACCTTTGCAGCCATTGCTGACCCCGTGGTGTGGTCAGCAGAGGTTTGATGAGAGAGGTGCTGTGAAGAGGTGACCGCATCATAACCTGCCCGTACATTGAACTTGAGCAGCAGCATTGTGGGCTGGAGCAGAGGCTTTGGCCCATCACCGAGCTCCACCAGCACGTGCTACCAACATCCTGTAGCAGAGATGTGGGTGTTGGGAAGGAGTTGTTTCTTCTCAGGGCGGTTGGGTTTGGGGCTGGCCCGTGTGCCTCAAGGCTTTGTGACTTTTCGTTTCCTGCTGTGATGGCTCCTGGCAGCGCGGGAACGCTTGCCCCTTCCCCTCCGAGACGTGGGATAACTTCCAGCCCTGGCATCTATCAGCCTGAGCGAGAGATTGTGCAGCCTCCCAGCCCATCAAAGCTCTCTTCCAAATGCTTTGTGTCTTCCCCCAGATGTAGGTGTAGATTTTCTGCTCTGTTTTTTAATCATGGGGGCTGCGGCGAAGTTCACCCTTTCACGGTTTTGATGTGCAGCACTTTATTGTTCGGCGCTGACACTTTTGTAAACAACTCATTTCTGCACCTGCCACCTCCCTTTAACTTAGATTATTTTCTTGTTAGCTGACTGTTTTTAATTGAAGGCTTCAGATCTCCTCCTAAAGCACAGCCTTTATTTGCTGACAGGTATAGCAGGCTATGAATGGAGATTAATTGCATGTCACATACCTCTGTATCAAACTTGCTGTGTCTTAACAATCTATATGGTCTCGAGGCTGAGGAGGCTTCTGGCTACGCAGGCTGGCAGTGAAGGAGCTTAAGCTGTTACAGCGTTGGCGAACTGCGTTACCATAAGGATGCTTGTATGTGAAATAAAAATTAGAAATAGAGGAGGAAATGTGTGCTGATGTAGAGGCAATGAGCTCTGCTTCCTTATATTAAGGCTCACTCCGTGGTGCGGGACTGTGACGCACGGAAGCAGGTAGTCGATGGCTTCCTAGTAACAGTTGTGGTGTTATCACCCCAAACATCTCTGAGGTCGCAGCGGGTGAAAGCCAGCACAATGCAGCGCTTGTCTCTGCTTTGCAGCCCTGCAGCGCTTACCAAAACTTGTTATTTTTCTCGTTATGAGGAGATACGGATGCAACGATTCTCTTACTCGAAGCTCCACCTTGCAAATGATGGATCCAAGCGTCGCCGGCGCAGTTAATGGCAGAGTTTCACTTTTGGCTCAGCCGGGTCCCTTTCAATACTACTTTTGCTTCAGGCTGTTTCATGTTTGTGCAGCACAAACTTCTTTTGGAGGCTGAAACCAGTGGTTCTGAAAAATGCACTATATCCCTGACAGACACAGGGCTTCCTGTCCTCATTTGGAGGAGCAAAGGCAGCCTGATCGTCTTCCCTTCACCTGCCTTGCTGGATCCTCTTCATCTCAGGTGGGAGGTGTGGAAAAGCCATTTTCTTGCTGGAGTTGGGGCTGCAGGAAGGACCGAGCAGGTGCTGAGCTGGGAGCCTGCGGCTGCACCTGCACGGAGCTGCTAATTGAAGGCAAGCTCACAGATAGACAATGAAATGCTCTGCTTTGTGAGGGCTTGTAAGCCACCATCAGCATTGACGTAGCATCCTGAGTAGCTCCAGAATTTAAATATCAGGGAACTTGGGGTTGAGACTTGGAAGCCGAACGTTTGGGAAGCTGTTCTCAGTTCCCCCATTGCACAGGGGAGAACGTCCCATTTAGAATCATAGAATGGTTTGGGTTGGAAGGGACCTCAAAGATCATCTAATTCCACCCCCCATTTGGTTCGTTGCAGGAGGATGGATGACGATTGCCTTAGTTCTCAAGGTTTTTCTCTGACTCAGCCCCACAAAAGCAGGAAAGCTGACCTGAAAAATATTGTCTCAACTAAACCATCCTTCCTTGAGCTTGCAGAAAAGCTGAGAAACAGCGTGTGATAGTTCATAGCTTTTATTTTGACGTGTGAGACAGGGGATGATACAACTGGCCTTCCAAATCCTGGGATGCATCCTGGAAATATTAATGCAGTTTCAGGGAAGCTCAAGGTATCTGCGTTCTCTGTGTTGAGAGGTGTCCTGAACCCTTTTAAAATAAATTTTTCCCAGCCAGCTGGGGTGACAAACCGCAGGAGCGATTGTGTGAAGCATCAAGTAAGTGCTGGAGCAGACTGGTTGGCTCAGTGTTATCTTGCCTAGCTCAGACATTGTGATTCTGTGGAGTTCCTCTGTTAGTGGAGTGTAGGATTTCTGCTGGCAGAGAAGTAGAAAAGAGCAAAAAAAAACAGTCAATGTGTGTGCACGGAGAGAATACACATGGCACCTTAATACCTTTCAGCCCCGCTCATTGAGTGCTGATTAACTCCTGGAATTTAGTGCTGCCATTAAAAGGTTATTTACTACCTGGACTTCAGTGGTTGTGACATAATTCTCGTGATGCTGTGCATCTCTCGCAGGATTGAAGTGGATAACTGCAGTTGCCTCTAGAAATTTGATGAAATCTCAACTAGTT
The DNA here is from genome assembly GCA_013400335.1 of Eurystomus gularis. NCBI lineage: Eukaryota > Metazoa > Chordata > Aves > Coraciiformes > Coraciidae > Eurystomus > Eurystomus gularis. Next base: position 206,634 of record VZZY01013058.1, on the reverse strand, counting down.
TGGTGGTTTTTTTTTTTAATCCCCCCCTCCTCTTACCTTTTTAGCTGCAGGAAATGAGAAGGAGAGTCCTGTAAACTTTCAGAGTGGATCGCAGAGAGCAATCTATAAACATCAAGAATATAATGTTACCGGCAAGCAGTAAAACTAACATTAGGGTGATTTACTCTAGAGCTGCTTACATATTGCTCTTCCTGATCCACTTTGAGAGTTTATGGCGAGGCTTTCTTTTTCATTTCCTGGTGCTATAAACATAGTGGCTGGCTCTGAGAGGGGCTCTGCCTGGTTTGCAGAAGTGACCCTAGTCCTACTATAACTTATCCAGCAGCTGATCTGTGCTGACATCCCAGTAAGTAAATACCGTATTAGAGCTAATCGCGTGCTCGTGGAGCTAATCCACGCTTAAAAATGACAAGAGGGATGCAAGTTTGGGCGAGTTCTGGGAGCAGCTTGGGTTTTTTTGCTCATTCTTTCGCTGTGGAAATTCATCCCGTACTTGGTTGCCCACCCAGTTTTAGTGTGCTGGGTTTATGCTGGTTTGTATATAATAAATTGTCCCCTTAGCCTCATCTGTTCTTAAGCAGTAAGCTCCTTGGAGCAAGATATATCCTTTGTGCTTAGATATATGTACTTGGGTGCTTTCTACGCAATTTAAATGATTTAGCCTCAGTATTGTCAAGCCTGTCACAAGCTGGTACTTCGTTGGATGTACGGTTAAAACTGGGTGGAGAGGTCCTGAAAATGAAACCTAGCCTCAGGATTACAAGCTTGGCTTGGGATTTAAAAAGCTTCACTCAGCTTCTTTGGCAAAGCCTTTGTCTTATCCCAAGCAGGCCAGCCGCGGCTAAATCACTGGCAGTGACTTGATATTAAAAAGCATTTTTAGCTTTATACCTTTGTGTTCCTGGAGCTCCCAAAACAGCTGCTGGAGGTAGAGGTGGGTTTGAGAGTGATGCTGTGAACGAGGGACAGAAGGGTTGTGTGAGGATGCTTTGGTATCTGAGTGCTGCTGATGCTTTGGTATCTTGGCTGTGAAGTGGTGGGTGCAGGTATGAGGCACGGCTGGCTTGGACCTGGGTCCTCTGGATCAGGAGCCCTACCAGGAGGGTAGGAGGAGAGGGAGACAGAGGAAGGAGCTGGTGAGGACCTGGAGGATCTACATTTGGCTGAGATGTGCTCATTAGTGAGCTCTCCCGTGGAAACTGGTGCTTTCAGCTGGATAACTTTTAGGCTGGACGTTAGGAAAAATTTCACAGAAAGAGTAGTCAGCTACTGGAACAGGCTGCCCAGGGAGGTGGTTGAGGCACCATCCCTGGAGGTGTTTAAGGGTCGTTTAGATGTGGTATTGGGGGATCTGGTTTAGGGGAGAACTTGTAGGGTAGGGTTGATGGTTGGACTCGATCCCAAGGGTCTTTTCCAACCTGACTGATTCTATGGTTCTATAAATCCAGAAAGGAGAACTGGACTGGTATGGAGACAAGTGTTATGACCTGGGTTTGTTCCTCCTTCCCAGACCACTGTGGGGACAGTTGAGCCTCCCTGGTGCTGCCCATCTGTCACTCTGAAGGGGAAGTGGGAAGAAGGCTCTGTTCCTGGGGGATGCCCCAACATCAGCCTTGTTCCCCTCTGTGTCCTTCCTTATGCTCTTCACTTTAAAGAGGTGGTTTTTTTTCTTCTTTTTTTTTTCTTTCCCCAAGCTTTAAGCTTTTCTTGAGCATCATGAGCAGGCAACAACAACAACCGAGGTCTCATGATTTTTAAAGGGGGCGGGGAAAACAAAGCTTTAATTTCTCTTGTGGCATTTTGATCTTGAGATGTGCTCGCAGGTGGAGGAGCTGTTTTTAAGGAGCTGCAGATTCCTGGGGTGTGCTAAACAGCGCTGGCGGTTGTACCAGCAGCTGAAGCAGAAGGAGCTGAAAGTCGTGCAAGCAGGATATTAAACTGACATTAGTGTCACAGTATGGGGCGTGAGTTCAAGGTTGGCGAGGCCCGTGGATGTACCACATCATGGCTCCGAAGCCAATCTTTTCCCTGCCAGGGGAACGTAGCAGCAATGCCGCTGAAGTACCAGGGTGATGTTCTCCTGTGCAGAGCAGGTGTGACTGGAATTGTTGTGTTTTCTGCGAGATTGTTTCTGTAAAGAATATAAATATTTATGCAACAAGAAGGCACTTAATCCTTTTATTTTCCAGTTCAGGCTGAATTTCTGCATATAGATATGGTTTCCAGGTGAGAGAATGCTGAGTTTACCTTCGTCTAGCCGCCTCTGTTGAGGAAACACAGGGTGTGGTATTTCAGGGATAACCTTGCAGGAGAACCCGTGGTGTGATTCAAATGCACATAGGCTGGTGCACGACCAACCTGCTTTTCAGAGCTTGTCCTTTAGGAACATCATCCTGGTGAAAGTCACAGGTTAGGGTTTCCTGCTGGCTTCAGTGGATATCTTAGAAATACTTTGGATCCCCCTCTGAATGGAATAGCTGCTTCTTCTCTATTCATAATGCCAAAACCTTTCACAGCAGCAGATTTGTAATGTTTGGGGCAGCAAAGAGACAGGTGGAATTGTACTTGGTCTAGCAGACCATGTTTTGCTTCACCTTCCTCTTCCTTTCTTCTTTGTGGTTTCTTTGCAGTTGCTTATTTGCCCTGCACCACAGCAGGGAGAGAGGAGCTCTGTAATCACGTGCAATGTTTACATCCTCTCCTATCCGCAAGCACTCAATGTCTTAACTCCTCCAAATGAAGTTTTCAGACCGACTTGTGTCTCTAGGTCAGACTGCTTGGTATGGTTCACTGAGGCCTTCATGGTGCACAGCCAGGTCCAGGTGTCTTGGCCAAGGACAGGTATGTCTCTGTGAGCTTTAACCTGTACTTCTCCCTTTCCCAGATGTTGAAGGCTACCTGACGGATGGACTGCAGAATGAAAACCTGAGTGCCAAAGCAAGGGAGCAGAGGGATGCGATACTCTTTGACTTCCAGCAAGTCAAAGCCAGGTTTGTGTTGTCTGCATACCTTTCTAATGAAGGTTCTTCAGAATAGTGTCCTGCCTTGGGGTACCTCATGCTGTATTTAACTAGCTGGACGATTGGCCCATGCTGTGAAGGTTAATGGACGTTCAGGGCTTGGTATAAGGTGACGGCACATTGCAACTGCTTTGCACACTCCTCTATTCAACAGTTTTTTTATCTACAAAGTTGTTGTCATTTGTGTTTGGAATTTTTGTGCTTCAAAGTTAAAAATATTATGCCTTAGGCTGTGTCTGTACAGCTCTTTGCACATGGGTCTCTGATCCTATCCTGTTGTTCCCTCGATAGGATGAGAGGAAACAGCCTCAAGTTGCACCAGGGGAGGTTTAGGTTGGATATCAGGAAAAACTTATTCCCCCAAAGGGTTGTGAAGGGCTGTCCCAGGCTGGGCAGGGCAGTGGTGGAGTCCCCATCCCTGGAGGGGTTTCCAAGCCGTGGAGATGTGGTGCTGAGGGCCAGGGGTTAGTGGTGCCCTGGCAGTGCTGGGTTGAACTTGATGATCTTAAAAGTCTCTTCCAACCAAAACAAAACGATTCCTTCTCTCTTGTGCTAGAGAGCATTTTGTGGAAAAAATCCATCACTTGATACTTAGACTTGTGGGTAAATCAATGCGGTGAGCAAAGATTCATGCTGCTGAAAGCATCTACTTCACAAGTGGCTCCTGAACTCAAATATTATTGCCTGGATTTGATACAGTAAAAAAGAATGAAGGGGATTTCTTGAATGAGAACTTGGGTCTGATCCAGCTTCCAAAATCTCATGTCCTCAGGACCGCTCATGAGAACATGAGCTGTATCTCTTGGATAAGTGAGTGAGGCAAACAAAGGTTGTGCCAGAGGAAAATCAAGGGACATAAAAAGAAAACAGGTTGCTGGAGGCTTAAATAAAACTTTTGGTCTCAGCTGCGTTATATTTTTGGCTAGAAACATGATCCAGAGCTTGCTGTTAATGCTCTAGTTATAAGATATGAGTTGAGTCACTTGACGTTAAGACCTGACAATAAAACTCGGGGTGGCTGACTGATGTAAGCATCCACTTTAAATAAAACTGCTGTCGAGTCCCTGAGAAGTGGAGAATTTTATCCTTTGGAAGGGCACAGCCAGACTCTATTCCCTGCAGCCCCACTGAAGAACTTCGCAAGATGCCCTGCTGTATCTTAATCGATCTTTCCTGCTGGCTAATTAAGCATCAGTTTTACTCAGCAACTCGGGACTGTGTAATTATCAGCCTGGGTTGCCCTGAATAATTGAAACAAGCTGAACGCGGAAGACAGAAGCTTTTGGAAATGGGGCCAGAGCATCTCTAATGGAAGAATGGGGGGGGTGTGTTTGTGTGTGTGCAGTGTCCTGTCATATTGCAGAAGAATGGGTCTGATTGCATGCTTTTAACAGATTGCTGTGGTTTCTCTGGAAAAATTCCTGCTCACTGGAAGGTATTGATCTTGGATGGAAAGAGTTAAGTAAGCAGAATTCTGAACATGAAGTATTCAGGGATCAAGTTAAGCTTTTTTCCTTTTTTTTTCCAACTGTCCTGAGAACATGCAACTTTAAAAGTGACAGCTCTTTATCTTATAATGCAACTCTAGGTTTAATTAATTAAAAACAAATAACAAGGAACTCAATAAAAGTGTGAGGCAGCGGGCAAGCTTGAAAACACTGCATTGTTCTTGCTTCCCAAAGTAGGTGGTCTGTCTTCATATGCTGTTAGAGTTGTGAATGGTGCTTGAGCAGCAGGGAAAGACGCTGCTGTGGTGGTTGTCCCCTAGACCTCTGGCTTCCCAGAGGTTGTGTGTGGCTTTGACTTGCTCAAGAAGGAGCAGCCTGTGATGTTGGAGTTAAATCACGACATGCAGAACTCAACCTTGGCTCTTAGTTCTTCCTCAGCCTAAGAATATGATTTAGGACAAAGCTTCTAGAATAAAGTCATAGAATGGTTTGGGTTGGAAGGGACCTCAAAGATCATCTCATTCCATCCCCCCTGCCATGTCAGGGACACCTCCCACTAGTCCAGGTTGCTCAAGTCCCCATCCAACCTGTCCTTGAACACCTCCAGGGATGGAGCATCCACAACCCTCCTGGGCAACCTGTGCCAGGGTCTCACCACCATCAGGGTAAAGTATTTCCTTCCAAAGTCATCTCAGAAAACCAAGAGAGGTGGTGAAGCCGCCTTTGCATCTGGAGGAGAGGTGATCTGCATGTTCCTCCTGGATGTTCTGGTTCAGATGTGGGCCTCAATCCTGTTGCTCATTGAAATAAATTGCAGGTACTTCTGGAGGGGAAAGTGAGACCCTTGAGCAAAGACTACAAGGCGCTGCTGATTTCCTGCTCGTGTTTTATTGCTCGGTGGCATTTGGAGAGTGTGAGAGGAGCAGAGCATACAAATGTCCTTGTTCTGACCCGAGCCATTAACACAGTGATTTGTGGTGGGACGTTACTGTAACGACGCCTGAATCTTTTGATTTGAAAGGATCTGAGCAGGGCTTGCTCTTGGGGATGAGGCATGGGTTTGTCTCTTTGGGGAGCTGCCTGTGGCTTCTGCGGCGGGCGTTCAGGAAATCATCTTCAGGAAGCCTTCGGCCTCCCCCTCGCAGCCCCGCTCCCCGCGTTTCAGCTCTGCGGGGTGAAACCCAACACGGCGTGTAGGGTTGCGTTATTTGGGCTCATGATGGACACAAGTAAACTGCTCCGCTACTGGGGAGAGACACAACGTGTCTCTGGACAAAGAGCTTGGTCTAGTATGATTATCCTGAGCCAGCCTCCATGCCTGTTCCTCTAACTCGGCCGTCAGGTCTTTATATCCCTGCTCTCCCCATGGCCTCATAACGTTCCCCACCAGGAGGTTCGCTGATGACTATAATGTGAACAAGCGGTTGGGCTTTATGTCTCCATGTGCTACCTGTGAGGATATATTGTTCCCGTCTCGCCGTGAGAAGTGCGGTAGGTAGGGAGAGGATTGTGTTTGCAGGGTATAACTTTATTTTTTTTTTTTTCCAAGGCAGTCTGAGGTTTTTTTTTGCTCAAGGAGCCGTGTCAGAGCCGTCGCAGGAGGTGGCTGTGGGGAGGTTGTCACCATACGGCTGAGTTATGAGTCCCTGTACCGGTTTACTTTCGGAATTCATTTGGTTATTTAAAGTGCACTGTTCTCGAAACACTTCTCATTCTCTTTTTTTCTTTTCCTCCCTGCTAACTCGGATCTTCTTCTCCTCCCTTCTAACTCGGATCCTATTCCACTTTCTAATCTCTTATATGTAAATCCTAGCCTGGCAGTATTTTCCTGACCACCTCTTCGGTTTTGTTGATGATTTTTTTTTTTTAAATTTACTTTCCCTGATTGCTTTGCATGGCATCCTGGAAAACAAGCCACAGAACACAAGTGATGCCTCGGTCCCCAGGAATTACCTGTGAGGGCTGAGGATGTCCCAGCACAGCAGCGTGTCCTGACCACAGGCTGAGGACTCTGCTCCTGAATGGAAAAAACAAAGTGCTTGTCATGGAGAAAACTTGCTTAAAAAGCAGCTGTGGTTTGAGGAAGGGTAGGGAGAGACTGTGCTGCTGAGCCAGAGTTCTGCTTATCTCCCAGAAACCCCCCCCGAGTCTGTCGCTTGCTTCTGGTTTAGGTCCACGGGTGCCGAGGGTTTGTTTCAAGTTGTTCCTTGGGAACATCGCTGCTGTTCCTTGTGTCCTAACAAAGGCGGCTGCAGAGCGAGCAGCAGATGTCCGACACCTGGGACGAAGCGGATACATGACTCCGCTCAGGAACACAAGCCCATTCTTGTCCTCTGGCAAGAGCAGGAACAACAACAACAAAAGTCTTCTTGCTGTTAAATGACCTCACCTCAGCGTTCCGACATTTCTAGAGCGGCTACAATGGCAGGGGGTGAGATGAGGAGAATGAGGTTTATTTAAAAATATGGAGATAAATAGTTCCTCCCTCTCCTTGGAGTCAGCTAGTCATTTAAACTCCCTGTTGGAAGGCAAGTTGGCATTGATGGAAACAAATTCTTAGTAGGTTTTTTTTTTCCCCCTGAGGTGAAACGTAATAGTGCTAGGAGGAGAGCGAGGCAGACCTGTTGTATATCAAAGCAGGAATGAAGAGAAAGGGGCTTAATGAATGCTGAGTCTCTCGCATACACCCACTAGGAAATCCAGAGTGGACCCTGAAACTCTACCTTTAATTTGCTCTCCTGTGATGAAAACAAGGGTGTGAACTTGAGGCCAGGTCCTGCTACTCATAACTAACACACAGTCCCATTTTCCAACATTCCTACCAGCAGCAGGAGCTCCAGGGTAGACCAGGCTCTTCACCTCTGCCTAGCAAGCTCCAAACCTCATTTTACAGTCTCATTGTCTCACCTCCTTAAAGTTTATGGTGATGTCTCCAACACTAATATGGTGCTGTTGGTGAGGAAAAGTCTGCCCGTGGTCTTAACTCTGCAATGAAACTTCTCATGTATTGGCCATCTCCTGTCCTGGCATGCCATGGAGAACCTGCAGAAGCCAAGGTCCTTGGTGGACCTCGGCAGTCACTGTTCTGCCACACTAGTATCTGTGCAGTGCCATAAGTGCCAGCGTGCTGGGGCTGGGAGTGTGTTTGGATGCCCAGCTTGGACAGCAAATGTGCTCCTTGCCTGGCCCAGTGATTTAGGTCTGTAATGTGAGTCTCGAGTGAAGTGTCTGATGGTGTGGTGGACACCATAGCTGTCCTGCGACTTCAGCCAGATGCTGGGCTCCTCAACTGTAAGCCTTGTTCATAACACTGAGGTTCAGAAAAATAAATACAGCTTCTGAGCTTAGAATTTGCTGACCCTTGGTGCAGAGATACAGGATACAGAGCAGGTCCGTGATGCTTCCCATGCTTGGGGGTGTTTCCAGACTTTGTTTCAATCTGAGCTGCAGAAATACAAGTTTTTAGGGAGGGAACTTGGGTCACACCATCACCTAGTTCCTTCTGGGTGCTTTGCCTCCTCTATCCCCAAGAGCGTGGCTGTCAATATTGCTGCTGAAGCTGAAACAGGGTGGTTTGACCCCAAATAGAAGTGGCAGGGTAAAGATGACACAGCAACAGCTTCTGGTTTGGGCATCCTTGGGCTTGTGCTACGAATCTCGGCAAGCTGTTGTAGCGTGTGGTTCAGACACACTGTCACAAACCAGTAAGCTGCTGGTGTTACTGGTTCACATGTGTTGCTGAGCTGTAGCTACTTCCACACTGGAGGAAATTCAGCCTAATTATGGGGCTGAACTTGATCCCTCTGTCACAAGGTATTGCAGTAGGGTCGTAAAAGATCCGCTAATGGGAATATAGCCAAAATTTTGTCTGAAGCAGTGTATTTGGCCTGTTTTAATATACTTCCCACTGTATTAACTACATTTATGACTCCAATTTTCAGCCTTATTTTAAAGTTCTAAGATTGAAATTAAAGAAAATGCAATTTCAGGGTAATTTTCCTTCATTAGCGTAAATGCACTGCCTGTAACTCCTACCGATATTAAACTCATTATGCCGAATAACGTGTGATACCAAGATAAAAAGGAATTTAAGGATGTGACCTGATGGGCAGATAATTGAGCTCAGCACATTAATGCCAGGGCTGGACTGGAGCCCCACCACATTGTCCTTAATTAGGCAAAGTGCTGTTCTCCTCCTTCCCGCTCTTCAGAGAGCTGAAATTTATTTGCTCAGCAAGGAAACGATCTTGCCGAGCAGGATTTCATTCACTCTTCCTTTGGCCATTAAATACAGATTTATTCTGCAAAAAAAAAAAGGGAATAAAAAAAAGGGAATAAAATAAAAGCAAATACCCGTCAGCTCAGAAATACTTGGTGGTTTGTTTTTTTTTTTACCCTGGATTTGTGTTTTCTATCCTAAAAATGAGCTCCTCAAGTTTGTGTGGGTTTTTTTTTCCTTTGTGAAGGAAAGATGTGGTCGTGCTCGGGGCGAGCGCTGGTTTGGGGACGCGTGAGCTGCAGCTGGTGTTAATGGAGATCTAAAGGCTCTCACCACCCCGCCCCGGTCCAGCTGTGCCCAGCTGTGGGCGAGCACAGGCATTCCTGTAGTTCTCAACAGTCAAGTTCAATACTGACCACGGGGATTATTTCTTTTTAAAGTCTGGTAAAGTTTCTGTTAGGATGTTCCCAATTTATTCTGTAATCTCGGTAGGGGATTTTTTTTTTTTTCCCCCTCCCCTTTTTCGGGGAGTGCTGAGGAAGGAATTCTGCGCTAATACGCAGCGTGGCAGGGGCACAAATTCAATTCAGCTGTTATCATGTTCTACCTGCTTTTCTACCTGGGGTGAACGTGGCCATTCCCTCTGCCCGTAATGCAGTTTGGTGCCTTCTGGGTTAGGCTCCTTTCAGTAATTTGCATCATTTTCCATTCCAGCTGATAAAATTACCCCCCATTTCCCCCTCCATTTCCTCGTGAATGCATTGTTAATCTGAAACCTGAGGACTGTAAATGATTGAAATTGTGTAACCAGAGTCTTTGCATAGTTGCTGCTGCTGCTTCTGCAACATTTAACCGAGAAATGCATTTGAAGTGGTTTGTAACCGGCTTTGCTAATGGTGAGCTCCCCAATCCCATTTTCATCTTTTTTTTTTTCCCCTGCCTGAAATCTTGTACAGCATTGATTTTTAAAAGTGGTTTTTTTTCATAAACATTAAAAACCAATGAATACCGTGCCCCAAACAAATTAGACTGTCTCAAAATATCTAATTTAATAACATCTGTGGTGGTATTAGTGTTCTTAATTGGACAGGAAAATACAGGAAATTTGATTGAAACCTGACTTTATTTTATGGTTCCTGCTGAAATTGAGTCTGAGAGGAAAGTGGGGTTTAGACTTTTATAGACTTTAGAGCTGCAGAGAGACCATTATAACCATCAAGTTTGCCCCCGTGCATAGTACAGACCGTAAGATTTCAGACGGCAATTTTTGCTTCTGGCCCCAGATGGGTCTGGTTTGACTCCAGCTCTGGGGTTTGCTGCGAGCAGTGGCCGCTGGTCAGCGAGCTCAAGGTGTGGATGGGACGAGGGAGTCTGTTAATTGGGTGTTTTACTGGATTTCTGTGTGTCGATGGGATTTGTGACTCAACGCAACAGAGGACTAGACGTCTGGGGTGGATCTGCTGCTTGAGTTTTGTGTCAAGATTAGAAATGTGGGAATAAAGCCAAATTGTCTTGGCGCTTCAAGAAGACGTGAGTCCTGGGCTTGTACCAAAGGACAAATCCAGGCCTTGTGTGGCAGGAATAAGACTGGCCCTGGGGAATTCCATCCTTGCATATTCCAGGGCTTAATCGCCCTTCCTTTGGGAAGGTTATTTCTGAATTTCCCTGGTTTAAACTCTGCTGCTGAGGTGATAGGGGTGTTGAAGTAACTCTGCTGGTAGCCCTGCTTGGTCAGACCTGGCAGCATCGCTGTCCTCAGGTGACTGCTTTTGAGTAGAAGAGCTGTGAAAAGCAAACTCTCTTGAAGACGAATCCATCACACAATCCAGCTTGGAAGGGCAGGATTTGGAGAACTTATTTTCAAACCTCGCCGGTGTCTAACGGATCCTCTTGGGGTTGCTGGAGTGGGTGCAGAGAAGGGCAAAGCTGGTGAGGGGTCTGTGAGCGCCTGAGGACACTGGGGTGGTTTAGCTTGGAGAAGAGGAGGCTGAGAGGAGACCTCATTGCTCTCTACAACTACCTAAAAGAAGGTTGTGGTGAGGCTGGTGCTGGTCTGTTCTTCCAAGTAACTAATGACAGGACAAGGGGTAACGGCCTCGAGTTGTGCCGGGGGAGGTTTAGATTGGATATGAGGAAGAAGTTCTGTACTGCAAGAGTGGTCGGGCACTGGAACAGGCTGCCCAGGACAGTGGTGGTGTCACCATCCCTGGTGGGGTTCAAAAAACGAGTAGGTGTGGCACTTTGGGATGTGGTCTAGGGGTCAGGGAGATGTTGGCATGGAGGCTGGACTTGATGATCCTAGAAGTCTTTTCCAACCTAAATTATTCTATGATTCCAGTCTTGCTTCTGTTACAAACCAGTGCAAGGATAAGATCTGTAGTCAAGGTCCTGGTTTGTCCTGGAGGCGTCTTTCCCTTCTGAAGACCAAGTCCTGGCTCTGGGGGAGGCAGCTGAAGCCTCTGGGTCTTACAGACCATTAGTTCTGTCTCAGGACTGTAAGGACAGTTGGAAACAAGGCTTTCTGGCAAACCTGCCCGCTCTGGGACTCAGTTTCCCTTTCCAATGTGACAACAGCATTTTCTTCTGCTCTTTCTTGTGGTGATTCACCCTTTGAGGTCTGGTTACGCAGCTGAGTTGCAATTTTGATTGAGTCTGGCTGGAGACACTGCTACCAGGAGGCTGATGAATTAGAACTGGGATCAGTATGTTTTTCAGGAGCAAAGAACATAAATATTCCCCAAAAAAGGGAGACCCTCTGATGTTCGCTCGTTGAGTGTGTAACCTCAAAGGCTGCGTGATCATGAGAAAGAGTCTGTGTTTGGAGCAGAGGAAATCTGGGGCTTCTTCCCATCTGGCCCGAAACGTTCCCTGATGAGGTGGGAGAGGTGGGTGGTTTGAGAACCACGCAGGGGAAAGGCTTCTAGGATGTCTCCCGTTACAGTATTGGCAGCGGAGCACTCGTTCTTTGGCTTTGTAATGGAAATCAGATATTTTTGGGTTAGTTCCTCACTCTATATATTGCATCAAAAATCTCAAGAGGTTCTGCTGTGAGCTCATTTTGCTGAAGGTACTTAATCATTTGACAAGAGTTTTCCCTGGCTCCCTCTACTTTCTTAAGGGCTGATGTAAATTGGACCTTCCTATTTGTGTGCTTTGCCTTCACTGGTTCTCTTCTGGGGGATCCCACCCGCAGCTGGGGGACAGGAGCTTTTTCAATCAAGTGCTTAAAAGGAACATAGACATGACCAAAGATTTCACCTATTCCCAAACCTTCTGGTTAAGCAAACAAATGAGAAGCTTTTACTCCTGGTGTTTGTGAGATCTAAAAGTCGTTTATTAAGGATGAAAATGTCAAATCTGATCCCAAGGCAAATAACCTCCACAATAAAGATGCAGCTGAGTGAGGATTAGGTCTCTGGTTTCTAATTTAAACTGTCTGGCTCAAGGGGGGATGTGTATGGAGCAGTTACAAATTTTTTTTAATTATTTGATGTGAGAAATTGCTGGGCTATAACTTCCAGGCTAAAACCCCTAAAGAACGAAGCGTTGTGTAACTGTGGGTGTGACAAAGGCTTGTCAGTTAGTACTGACTTAATTGGGAATGAAAATCAGAACTGGCCTCGAGCTCTGTTCTTTGGAGAATGGCCCAAGATGACAAACCTTCTGCTGGCCAAGTTCCTCCTCCTCTGCTGCCCCAAAACACGCTTTATTTTGAACCTACAAGCACACATGCGACTTAGTTACTTGAACTAGTCCTATTTGCTACCTAGGTTGTTGCAGAAAAATGGGTGTTTTGCCAAAATAATTGCATTTCTTGGGTAGTGCAGGAACAAAAGAGTCTTCTGACCACCTCTGAAAATGGTGGAAAAATAGAACTTGCTGGTTATGGCTGAAGCTACCTGCAGGAAGGGGTGGAGGAAACACAGATGCTGAGAGTCGTCCTTCCCCCCACCCTCCCTGAGCCACTACAGAACATCGGGGGAAAGAAAGAAATCCTAGAAGTGAGCGCGGAAAATCCTGTGGCATCAATGTGGGTGCCTTTTTAAGCTCTCAAGATAAGTAATTTATTCAAGATTTTCATACAGTCAGTGGCAGATGAAGGAATTAGATCATTTACTCTTTCATCTTCCCGAAGAACAAGACCCTCTTCCCACCACTCCCGATTAAATTTTAAACTAACTTTCATTCTCTGCTTAAGCCTTTCCAGAGTGAGAATGATCAAAGCATGAGATTAAAGACACATCCTGATCTGACGAGATTAGAATTTTTGACTGAATCCTTATGCTTTAAAAAAAAAAAAAGCATCTTTTTGGTATTTCCCCCCCACCCCTTAAATTTGATCAGAGTGAAGCTAACGTGGGCTTGCTGGTCCAGTAGGAAATGGAACTCAATTTTACATTTTTTTTAAACCATTTTACTGTATTAAAAATGACAGAGGTTAGAAACAAAGCTCTTATACTTTTATTGAACTGGAATTAGAAGTGACAGAAAATCATTTTGGTCCTAGTGCAGTAAATGTTATCACTAAAACATGTTCAGGGGAGATTAGGACAGTCTCTCAAGCACAAGAGACAAAAGTTCACAAAAGAAGTTATTTTTTTAAATTTTTTTTTTTCTGTCCTTGTCTCACGGGCGTTGTATGTTCAGGAGACAAAAATATTTCAACTCTCAGGGCTGCTGGACTTGGGGGAATGTGGGTACATGTCACAGAGCAGATGCTGAGCCCAGGGAGGAGACGTTTCTCAAGTCAAATGTAGAATAATGTTTGAATTCTCCGAGAGAATGTTGAGTAATGGTTAATGCTGATGGGAAACGAAAGGATGGAGCTGCCCTTACGGTTCCCCTGACCTTGGGCAGGTGGGGAGGCCTCTCTGGGCTTGAGAGATAAGATGTAGCTGCCGTGGGGTGGATAGGAAATTGCTCCTTGTGAAAATGGGGGATTGCTGCCAAGAGCATCCAAAGGGCAAGAAAAATGTGCAGCATTTTCTCTCTACAAATTTATTTGTTGTTTTTTCCTGAGCCTGTTCTCCCAGGAAAGTTTCTTCTGTCTGTGAACTTTTGTTTGCTATGGACAAAAAAGAAAAAATTTAGGCAGACAAGATAGGCTGAGAGAGTTGGGGTTCTTCAGCCTGGAGAAGAGAAGGCTCCAGGGACACCTTATAGCGACCTTCCAATACCTGAATGGGGCCTATAAGAAAGTGGGGGAAGATCTGTTCTCAAGGATTTGAGCAATAGGACAAGGGGTAATGGTTTTAAGCTGGAAAAGGGTAGATTTATGTTGGACATTAGGAAAAAGTTCTTTAATATAAGGGTGGTTGATCACTGGAACAGGTTGCCCAGGGAGGTGGTGGAGGGCCCCATCCTTGGAGACATTCAAGGTCAGGCTTGATGGGGCTCTGAGCAACCTGCCCTAGTTAGAGATGTCCCTGCTCATTGTAGGGGAGGTGGGCTAGATGGCCTTTGGAGGTTCCTTCCAACCCAGTACATTCTATGATTATAAGTCAAATAAATATTATGCCCTTAATCAGAATTCTGTTGTTGTTTTCTAATTAATCTGTGTCAGTAGCTTGAATGTTTGTGTGAAATCATTTTCTTCATGAAAGCTTTTAATGAGGAAACAAATTGATTGGATTTTTACGTACTGGATTCTTGCCACTAATGCCAACCCTTTGTTGCGCATCTTGCCTCTGAATGGGTCGCTGTGGTTTATCCCCCATCCTTGATCCGCTTCCAAAACTCACCAGTGCTGTTGCCTTATTAAAATGACTGAGATGTCAACGAAGACGTGCTCAAAGTGTGTGAGATGAAGAAATAATGGAGGCTTTTTTTCTGGCATGGCCAGAAGTGGGCAGAGTGGGTAGTGCCCTCTGCAATGCTGCTGGGAGCGAAGGTGGGAGGTGAGGTTAGGAAAAGAGTCACAGAATAGAATCATAGAATATTTTGGGTTGGAAGGAACCTTTAAAGCCCTTTAAGGCTACAAAACAAATAGCTTTGGTTGGAAGGGACCTTTAAGGGCATTTAAGGCTACAAAGCAAAAGGTCATGTCAACTTTTGTGTTTGGAGAGAGACATCTCCTTGTGGAAGGAAGATGGGAGCTTTTGGAACTCTTCAAGAGGAGGAGATGTGGAGGAGGTTCCTTGGGAAGCAGAGGATGTCTCGGGGGCCAGCTGGCATCTGTAGAGCTCGTAATTCCTCTTGAAGCTTCTCGCACAAAATGTGTGTTGACCATTCGCGGGGTTCCTGGCAGCACTTCTGGTGTAATTCTCCCATCTGTCATTTAATCATCAGGCTGGAACAAATCATTAAGAAAACAATGTTTGCTTATGTCTGTCTTTTTTTTTTTTTGGTCTTTTAGGTACCGCTTGGAATTTCTGCCCCGAGGTGAGTACAAGCTGGGGGAAGGAGGGTGAGTTCTCCCTACTGTGAGTTTGGGGGGTAGGGAAGAGCTGGACGTGTGGTGTTTTCTAAGCAAAGTCAACAAGGAGAAGAACTTAAACTGAATCTATTGCTGTGTGTGGCTGTTGTTAGGGGTGGAAAGGGGCAGAGCTGTGGTGAGGGCTATAGCAGGAGGTGGGGTTAGTATTCTTTCTGAGCAGCAGAAGCCCATCTCTCCCTACCCTTGAGAGCAAATAAAGCAAAACTGTGTGGTGCTGACATAAACATTGTCTTGAACGAGCCTAGGAATTTTTTCTGCAAAACTTCTATCTCCAGAAAAGGGTTAAAGTTCAGGAAGGGCACTATATTCCCATGGGCCGTTGACTCAGGAGCAAAGACTGTTGGGTAACCCTCAGCAAGTCTCCTCCAGCCTCGTTGCTTCACGTTAACCTGAACTTGAAACCGACTCAACCTCTAGGTGTAGACAAACGGTCAGGCTGTAAATTTTCCAGGACCGTGACCATCTCTTGTTATGTCTGTTAACAAGCTGGGAGATTCCGATTGTGACTTTGATCTTCGTTTCCGCAATAACGGGGGCGATGATTTAAACTTTGCAGGGTGCCTGCGGGTCACAAGCCGTGTCAGTGGGTATTTCTGCCTAGTTGGGGCAATTGATGGATATGGAGTTGCTCAGAGCTGACCCGGAGCTCTGGATCAGATCGGTGGAGCTCAGCTCCGAGCCGATTTGGAGCGTTGGGTGCAACCAGGCTGCAGCTGAGGCACGAAGTTGGGTGGGTTCATCGTTTTTCCTTAAGCAATGGTTGTGATACTTGAGCACAGACAGGATCTGCCAGTGGTGGAACAAGATGGGAGCTGGGGCTGTGATAAAAATCCTTGCGAGTGTTCCAACTCAGCTAATCCTTCATTTACTCCAGGAATAAATTCCGGTATGTTACCTCCTCGATCGGGGCCCACTTCCAGCACATCCTGCCTGTCTGGCAGCACAGAAATGTCAGAAATGCAGCAGCGTTGCGATTCCCACTAGAACGGTGTTATCACATTTTAATATGAGCCTCGGTGCAGCCTCGGTGCTTCTAATTGCTTTCAAACCATTGTTTTCATGCGTTTGGTTGATGAACCCAGCATCTGGCATCATTTGAGGAAGTACAACAGACAGCTGTGTTCAAAATTTAAAAAAAAAAAGTCAGGGAGGATTAGAACACATAAAAGGGCTCAAAATGAGGGTTTTTTTTCTTTTTCTAAATTTTGAAAGTTCATACAATTCAAAGGGTGGAGGAGGTCTGCTCTTGTTCTATTGAAATATTCTTTATGCTTTGATAGAGATGAAAGTCTATGTAATGTCAGGAAGATTGGATTGTAGAACTGTGTAGAGATTTGTAAATGAAGTGCCTGGCTTGCTGAAATGCCTGCTTGGAACGACGGTGCAGGTGTTTGGGTCTCCAGGTATGTGTAGGTATCTCCAAATGGGTCCTTGTGTCATCTCGGGAGCTAATACTGGTTGGAAAAAAAATGTACTAAGGCAACAGGCCAACTTGGGAGTGAAAACATGGGCTTGGACATGACCTTGAGAGCACCAACAACACTTTGTGATGCGTTGCTGGGGGAAGGAGGGGTGGTGATGAGGACTTGGTGCATATAGGATGGAAAAAGAGCCAGAGGGTTGATGTGGGGCCTGGGTTTTAAAGAAACAACCCAAACCTCATGTGCCTGGACATCTTGATAAGAGGACTGCAAAAGCCAGGTATAAAACTGGGTTCTGCAAACCCAGCTGCTTAGCTGCACTGCAGTGTGTTTAAATGACAGGCTAATGTGGCAAAGGAAGAGGCTTCTTCTGAGGAGGTTTGTGGGGTTTGCTTTGTAACGTCCAGTAAATGGCTCTTCTAAAGGGTTTAAGCACAACTTGTGACCACACCTGGTAAAGGCAGGTGAGCTTCTTGAACTTGGAGCCACGCTGAAGTCCCTCTGAAGACCAAAACCTCAGTGATTCCAGCTATCCCAACCTGTTGGTTTCCAGTATCGACTGAGATTAATACAATTGGTCTTGATATCACCTGGCAAGCAGAAATACATATGAACCAGGAGGGTGAGTTGGGTTGACCAGTGGAGTTTCAGGACGATGTGAGGTGCAGGATGAGCTCATGTGTCTGAGTCACATGCACCAACCAACATCGTTGACCATAGTGTGTAGCTGCAAATTATTCTTGCCTTGTTCCTTAGGTGCCCTTTGAGCAGAGCTCTGGGGTGACTCATATTTCCTTCTGGAGGAGGGCTGGCTGCAAAGCCTTTTATACACTTAATATATTTTATGCATGCACGCCCTTGCTGTCTTGCACCAACCTCCCCTTCGTGGAAAGACAGCTA
>VZZY01013058.1:172900-189127 GCA_013400335.1 Eurystomus gularis | reverse complement strand
CCCCAAGTTCCTTTCTGCTGGTTCCATCTCTTCTGACAATTCAGTGCAGGGGAAATGTTCTGCAACAGCCTGGAGTGGTCTGAGGGAGCGGCGAGAGGCCGTTCTGGGGTACTGCAAGAGAATCCAGCCTTAAATAGCAGGAGAGGGAAACTGGAGGAGAGAGGTGAATAGTTGGGAGGAGAATGGAGAGACAGGGAGCAACGCAAGTGGAAGGATTGAAGAAGAAAAAGGTGCCTCTGACTAAATCAGAGCTGTTGAGCCAGGGCTGGAAGTTTGGCTTTGCTGGAATGGGACTCTGCAGCAAATTATTGTCACTGGTGTGTTCCAACTTCTCTGTTCCCAAAGCCAAAAAGCAGGCAAGGGTGGGCAGGTGTACAAAGCACTGTGACCAGTTGGATTAAATCATTGATGTCTATACAGTATTTTGAGATAAGAGCACGTTCCTCTTGAAGACAGAACCTTCGGAGCTGGAGAAAATGTGGTTCTGCCCTCCCAGGTGAGGGCTTCAGCCTGGGGCTGACAAAGAATTGTCCCCCCATAGTCCTCCTGTGGGGTACCTGGTGGTGGGGGTGTCCCCTTAGCACCACATTGCACAGAGAACTTGGAACTTCCATCAACTCATTCACTTGGGGAAAAAAAAAACCTCACAGTGGACGCAGTTGTAGGTAATGAGTTTTTTAGTTTAGTTTGAAGTAAACAACCCCAAATAGATGACTACAGCCAGATTCACTTTCATTGAGCTTATGATAACACTTCTGTTTTCCCATCAAAAATTCATCCCAAATGGTTTTCTCTGAAGTACTGCCTGCGTGTTTCCTTAAAATATTCATAAGTCATGAAAACATGTGAGAGAGCGAGGGTAGTTGTTCCCATTTAGGAAATTTAGGAAATCTAGGGCTCAAGAAATGCACTTAAGGTACCAGAGCATCTACAGCTGCTCCCAGGAGTTGGGTCCAAATCTGCTGCTTCTCCCAGCTCTGCCTTAATCCCGGAAAATGTCCCCTCCTTAAAGCAGGGAGCAATAAATAGAGTTGGGGTAAGGGACAAGTGGGATTAAAACAAGGCTTAAGAATGGGGACCCTTCGTGTTCCATAAAAGGATTAAGTGACAACGTGGATGGCCTTAGCAGGGGAATCATGGAATCATGGAATCATGGAATCATGGAATCATGGAATCATGGAATCATTTAGGCTGGAAAAGACCTCTAGGATCATCAAGTCCAACCTTTGTCCAGCATCACCCCAACACTTAGACCACATCTCGAAGCTCCACGTCCACTCGTCGTTTTTGAACGAGTGTATCATTTTACCTCTATGTTCCCTACTCATGTTGGCTTGGATGCCGAGCACTTTGTGGGTCACGGCTTATTCCTGGAATTTGGTGTCGTAGCCGTGCACGAGGCGTGTACACACCCAAGGCACGCGTGTAGTTTTCTTTCATTAACGTTATACAAAGGCCTCGCGTGTTAGATTTATGAAGCAGCTTTTCTATATAAAGCCTCAAATCCCTTGAATTGAACCGAAGCGGAGCCAGGAGGGAGACGGAACTGTGCATTTCCCTAAACCGCTGGTGCATATTTGGTTCATGTAGTTATGACAAGTACAAGTAGCAAATCATTAAAGCAGCAAACCCACCATCTTTACTGTAAAGATCCCCTTTGAAGCCGAGGCGGAGTGTTCCTGAATTAATGGAGTGCACGGTGATTTTTTGCTCAGTTTTATTTATAAAAAACCCTCTTTGCGCTCATGCCAAGAGCCTCCAGCTCAGTGGTAAGCAGGGTTCATGCACAGAAACCGGGTCTGGATTTATGATGTGTTTGGAAACGCGAGGGAGGGAAAAAATATCAGATTGACAATATTTGTAACATATTGTTAAAATATCTATTCTATCGCCATGCGTGGAATTCCCCGGCTTTATAAACACGAGCGCCAGCTACAACCCTTGAAATGTCATAACACGCCGAGACGAAAAGAAAACAAAACAACTTTTGTTCGGATGCCTTGGAAAGCCCGAGATGTTTGGGCAGTGCGTGGAGCCCGGAGTTAATTAATGAAAAATCAAATATACACAGAGGCATGTGTTCTTTAACTTAAAAAAGAAACGCTTTAACATCAACACTCCTGACAGGTCCCTCTATCAGCGCTGAAGCTTTGCTTCCTGCGGCTCCGAGCGTGCGGGTCTCTGCCTCTGTGGATGGGTTGTATTCTTGGCACCCTATTTTGGGTAGAAACAGTGGTTTTTGTGGTTGGTTTATTTGTTGTTGTGTTTTTTTAATCTAAATCCCTCTCCTCCCATAGTTTTGCAAACTCTGAGCAGCTGCACGGCTTTGCTTTTACGCGGACTTCTAAATTATTCTGCCACATAAGGTGTTGTGCACAAATTTGGGAGGCAAGTAACGATTATAGGCGGGAACGGAGCAGAATGTTGTGCTTGGAAAATGTCCTAGGTAGGAGGCAAGTGTCTGTGCTCGGGGAAGGGCTGCGTGGGGGGTGGATTTGCATTTTTATTTGCATATATACATAGAAAAATCTCAAGGTGTGTGTAATTTTGAAGCAGTTGCTGTTGAGTTTAAACCAGAAGTCAAGCCCTTCCTTATCATGAAGCTTGAAAACAGTTTATAAATGGGTCTAGGAAACCAGTTTTGAGGAGCAGCTGGGGGACCTGGGGGTGTTGAGGCTGGAGAAAAGGCGGCTCAGGGGAGACGTTCTCGCTCTTAACTCCCTGGAAGGAGGTTGGAGCCAGTGTTCAACTTACCGAGTGACCCCCCCCAGTCCTTTGAAACCCATCCGAGTTGTAACACCTTGGGGCAGAGCTTCCCTCTGTTCCTGTGTCGCTGCATCCTGTGCTTCCCTCCCCAGGGGTGTTCAGAGCCCACCAGCCTCCTAAGAATAAAGCGACGCCCCATGAAGAAGAAGGTATAAAACCATCAGTAAAGATGCTAAATACACAGCAGTTTGGGGAGGCCCAGGAAGTTAAATATTAACGAGTTCTATTGCTCTCACTTTGGCCAGTTAATAAAATACTCTAATTATTAGATTGTCTAAATTGCCTGATGTGCAGCTTTGGAGGTAGAGAGCCTCCTCGAATGGACCCTCTGTGTCTTCTGAACTTGTGTAATAGGAATGCGCCGTAGTCTTTCTTTTTATAAAGAAATCTCTGGGGTTATTGTAGTGCGCTTAGATGAGTGTGCAGCCCCAGCCTTGCTCTGTGCTTGTGTAGAACAGAAGAACGCTCAAGAAATTGCCCCCCCGGGGACAGAGCACGAGGGTGTTCACAGGTACCATCACCTGAGCTTGTGCCCAGTGGGTAATAGACCCTCCTGCCCCACAAAAATAGGGTGTGAATTCTCTGCTTGGGTCATTAAGATGTTGTGGAGCCATTAGAAGGAGGAGTGACCTGTTGTATCCCTTTAAGCCTCACTGAGGAGTGGGGAAACGGGTGCCCTCTGCACCCAGTCTTCCCTCGGCAGTGCTGGGTCCCATCTCCTGGGTCTTCAAGCCTTCAGCTGCTTCAAACGCAGGCTTTTGCATCCCTCTCCCTACAGCGTCTTGTGTTGTTTTGGTTTGTAGAGCACCAATCCCATCAACTCTTCTCTAGAAGGAATAATTCTGCCCTTTAGTCGAACTCCACGGTAAAATCATCCTTTGCATTATCATAAAGACCTAATGGGCATCTCCCCCATCCCTGGGGGACCCGTCGCTCTGCCGAACGCTCCTGTCTTTGCATTCGCCGTCTGCTTGTTTTTTTTTTTTTCTTAACAGTGAAAATCGCTGCAGATACGGACAAGACAGCCTCCTTGTGTCTTGTCATTGGAATATGCTCGCTGAACTCCAGCTCCCTCCCGGGTTACTCCTGTTTATTCCTTGGCCGCTTGGAAGGGTTTTAGCCGTGAAAAATGGGCTGAACCTCCTGCCACCGCAGTGGACATGGCTCAGAACCCTTTGGCCTCTGGTCTTCTCTTTGGTACTGATGATACTGGTGTCTTTCTTTTCTTTTCTTTTTAGATCCCAGACTGTATTTGCAGAAGTCTTTGTTAGCGATTGCGATGTGTGGAGTCTGGCTTCACAGAGTGTTTCTCTGTGTTCCCAGCAGAGCTGGTACCCTGTAAGATGAACCAAAACACAGATTTGCGATCTCCCTCTGCCTCAGTATCCCCAGCCTTTAAACGAAGAGTTTCTCTCTTCCAAGAGTCTCCAAGGGATAATTTATTAGCAGGCAGAAATACAAACTGTTGGTAGCTTTAGGCTGGTTTTGCTCACATTGGCCGGGCTTTGTATTTCACTGATGTGTTGCCAGGTCATAAAAGAAGGAATAAATCTGGTTTACTTGTTTACGTCCCGTGGGAATCTTCTGCCATGCTGGGTTTCAGGCTCGCTTGGGAGCAAGACTGAACTGAGCTGTGCTTCCCCTGTCAGGCAGCTGCGCTGGGGAGCTGCTGCCCACTTGAGAGGCAGAATGTGCAGTGCCTTTGCTGAAAGGGTGCCAAGGATTGCGAGAGAGGAGCTGGAGGGAGGAAGCCAGAGGGGGAGGGAGGGAGAGAGCAACCACGCAGCGAGAGAAGGGAGAACGGGAGAGGAGAGCTCAGCTGGGAATGACACGAGGGGCTGGCAGGGGATTAGAAAATAAAGCGATGGGAGAGATGCAGCGTGAGCTGCTGCTTGTCTTCGTGGGTTTGAGGGGGTATCTAGGTCCCCCAGCCCCATCAGCTATTTGGATTCCTGAGGATGAGCTTTGTCCTGCCAAAGTCAGCTTTCGGGAGAGCGTTGCAAGCTGCAAACTTAGAATTGTAGAATCATTTAGGTTGGAAAAGACCTCTAGGATCATCTAGTCCAACCTTTCTGTTGTTGCTTGTTTTTTGCCTTTTTAGAAATCAGCCCATCACTGGTTGTGGGAAGGCTTTGGGTTGAATCTCTGCATAGCCAGTTAAAGTTCTGTGAATTAATAACTCCCAAGTTATTCCCTGTTTTGTGTAACCATGAATTTTCGTTGCCATGTGGCAGGGAGAGGAAATAACAATTTCACCCCAGCCTGCTCTGAGCTCCTCGGCCTCCTTTGGGTTTATTCTCTCAAAGTCTCAGAGGTGCAAAACTTCCATTCCTTTTGGTGTAATCACACAATATATTTGGACCCTTTGTAGGTTTTTGTAGTTGGTTTTTTTTTGTTTGTTTGTTTGTTTTGATTTATTTTTCCCCTCGACAACAGCAGTAGTTTTTTCACCCCAGAAAGCTTTCGGAAGTCTCCTGTTGCACCGCCCGGCTCCTGGCTGATGGATGTGGGGAATCCCAGGGTGGTGGTTCCCCTTGCCCCCCCTCCCCGGGGCAGGTTCTCTCTGCCGGGGGTGGCCAGGCTGATGCTGCAGCTGCAGCCCGACCTGCTGGGCACAGGGGCTCATTGCAGCCCCCAGCCCGGCAGCCTGCTGCAAAAGAGCTTTTCCCTCTTTCTAGCTGGTTTTTAACACAAGTGGCGTTTTATAGCGGCCCATTAATTTGCTTTACTACCTGTAATTAGCAAAGAAAAACCCCCAAACCTGGATACCGAGCGAACAAAATGAGGCTTGGACTGGATTCACTTGTCAGCCAGCCAAGCCCTGCTTGGGTCGACGTTTCTAAAACAATGATAAATCGGCTCCAACTGTGTGTGAGGAGGTCCCTCGTGTTGCTTTTGACCCTCTTGCCGTGAGGTAGACCTGTCCCGCTGATAGAACACAGCGACAGCAGAGATGGGTCCTGCTCTCGCTTGGCTCCTGAGCCAGGGACAAAGTTATTTTCCTTCTGTGCGTGATCTCCACAGCCAAGATAATATTTATTAAGGGGGATGAAGAAACATCTGTGGATAAAGAAACGTCTCTCGTAGTTTAATAATGCTGCTGTTTAATAACGTGGCTGTTGTCGGTACAGCCCCGGGGAGGTTGGGTGTGGATGTGGATCAGGGATGTGCAGTAGAAGACATGGGATTTTCAGGCAAATATCGTGTTTCCCAGGCACTGGCACTAGGAGGAAGTCCATGTGAAGAAGGTGTGGAAAATCTGCATCTACCAAACCCTCAGCTATTCACATATTAATCACAGGGACTAACCACACAGATCCAAATGGGCGCTTAGGAGCCGATGGAGCCTTGAAGGCATTCAAAAAAAGAAACATCGTATATTTCTCTAGCACATAAATGTGTTTAAAAAGGTATATAATTTATAACAGCGGCGTTGACAGAGCTTTAACTACATTACAAAAGCTAAACCATAATATATTTACGTGTGAGCAGTACTTACTGTGTGGGCGCATCTCTGTTGATGTGTTTCCATGTGATTCTCCATAATTTCAGCGAGTGATTGTAGTAAGGGATATTAAACCAGAGTATTGATAATACTTTTACAGCTCTGCTTTGGGAAATACATTACTGCTAAATTAGTCCCTGAAAATCTAGAGATATTAACACTGTCGAGCATGAAGGCAGATGGGATTTGGATCAGAGACCTTTATTTGTAGTGCGATGCGAAGGAGTCATTACTTCAAAGCAGGAACTTCGTTTCCTTGAATATTAACTCGAGTTGGGGATTTTACTTCCGCTTTGGCATGAATGAGCTTATCATAAAAGCGTAAATGGAACTCGCTTGGTATTGATTTTTTTCTTATGCCCTGAAAAGATGCTTAATGAAACTCGAGGTGCCTGGATAAAGACCTTCACTGAATGCAAAGTAAGCTTAATTGCACCTCCCTTAACAAGCTACTGGAGATGATTTTGGTTTTTTTTCCTCCTACAAAGCCCTTTCACCTATTTAGATTGTTTCTCTTCCTGTGTGTGCCAGGATGCATTAATTCAGCTTTCCCCCCCCTCCTTTTTCTTTTTTTTTCCCCCCATGAGAAGCAAATAGCAGCTTAAAGGAAAGAAAATCTCTTTGCCAGTTTGTGTGTGTGTGTGGGGAAAAATTCAGTCTTGAGGAACTTGATTTCTGAGGACTCAAGACGAGGTTTAGTCTGAGAGTGACTGTCCCCATCCTGCTCCTTCAGACAGGCACAGAGGCTTGTTCTGGCCCTGCACAGCAGAACTGGAGCAAAGCCAGCACCTGAACTGAGGGTTTTTTTGGGTTTTGTAGCGTTTGACCCAGACCTGTCATCTGCCAGCGCCTGCAACTATGGCCAAGCGGAGGCAGGGCTTTTCTTTCAACCCTCCAGCACCACAAGGCCCAGAGCAAACAGGGAGGGTGGGCTCTGACAGTTCCTTTCCTCGCAGAGAGCAGTGTTTGTGCTCTGGAGGGTGTGGAGAAGAAGCAACAGTGTTCCTGGTTGTGGTGACTTTCTCCTGGAGGTCCTGCTCATGGTGCTCGTTCAGAGCCCTGCTAATGCTTTATCAGGTCCTTCTCGTTCTCTTGGTAATTTTTTTTCCTCCTCTGATGTAGGATATCTGCAGGGGGCTGCGTCTCTGCCCCATGCCAGGTCTGTGTGGTGCCCGTGGGTCCTTCAGGGACCTGCTGTGAACTGGTGTGACCTGGCCGATGCTGCTGTCCCAAGTCACTGCGCTCTGAGCTGCCACCCCCTCTTCTACCACGAAGCAAGAAAGCGGGTGTTGAGCACCCCCGGGGGTAGCCAAGCGGTGCTGGGGTAGCCAAGCGGTGCTGGGGGAGCCGCTGGATGAGCTCTAGTCCTGAGAAACCTCTTCCTCATTCCCTCAGAGTCAATCTTGCTTTGGTTCACTCTCCAAAGAGCGCTAAGTTGGGGAATTTTGCTGAAGATTTGAGTGGGAAGATAGAGCAGCTTTGCGTCAGGTGCAGAGTCATTATTTGCCGGGGTTCTGTGCTATTTGGTTTTTATTCCCTGTGTTTTCATTAAAAGCTAATGAGTTTTTTCTTCATTCAGAACAATAGCTTGGCCCCTGACAAGTTGTTGGGTATTTTTTTTCTGCATGGACTCAAGGAGCTGTTGCTGCTCCATAAACTTTATGGAGAAGTGGATTAAAGGCGCGAGAAGTTCTCGTAATGCGAATCCAAACGGAAAGGAAATGGGATTTGTTTTAACTAGTTATGTCCGTAGAGTGTTTATCCTTTTTTTTTTTCGTTACTGAAGCTGTAGGTGGTATCTGAATACGAAACCAAAGAAAATGCCTTTGTTTGTAGTGATTTGTGTTGCAATTGGAGTCCCTCGGTGCTTGGCGTGACACGTGTCCGTACGTGCCGCAGCCTGGGCGTATTGGGGTGGGTTGTGGTAACTTGTGTGAAGACATAAACCCGGGGTTCCACTGCTGTGTGGGGACAGCAAGACAGAGCGGTTTTGGGGTGACAACACCCCCGTGTGATGTTTCACACCTGGGGATTATTCTGCTAAACCAGAGACAGGTGGTTTGACCTGAATGAAGAATTCTTCATTCTTCCCCATGCTCGAGGTGCGTGTAGGAGAAGTCTCCCGTTAACGCTGGTGACTTATTCTTGTGAGTCCCCTTC
Organism: Eurystomus gularis; assembly: GCA_013400335.1. NCBI lineage: Eukaryota > Metazoa > Chordata > Aves > Coraciiformes > Coraciidae > Eurystomus > Eurystomus gularis. Next base: position 180,696 of record VZZY01013058.1, on the reverse strand, counting down.
CCGATGGGGCCTTGTTCCAATGGTTTACTGCAGCCACGGCAAGCGGGAGCAGTTTGCTGGGAATTGCCATAATCCTGCACCTGTGTCTCGTTTGAGGGGCCCACCTGGAACCTGGGAGGTGGGGTCGTTATGGCGTGGGTTGGGTAGAAGGAAATGTTCTTTGGAAGGGGCTGAACAGGCTTATGGAAAGTGTTGTATAACGTTGGCATCTCCCCATTGCTGCAAACAGCTGAGCACGCAACGCCGCAGTGCGGCATGGAGGAAGGCTCCTTGTTAGAAGGAACATTGCGTTTTCCTACGGCACCGAGTTGCTGTTTAGCAGCTTTTTATTTCAGCTTTGTGGAGTCTTTTTATTTGAGGATCTCAAAGGAGGGCAATGAAGCTGGGGAAGGGTCTAGAGCACAAGTGTGGTGGGGAGCGGCTGAGGGACCTGGGGGTGTTGAGCCTGGAGAAAAGGAGGCTCAGGGGAGACCTTCTGGCTCATGACAACTCCCTGAAAGGAGGTTGGACCCAGGTGGGGTCAGGCTTTTCTCCCAAGGAACAAGTGATAGGACAACAACAAGGCCTCAGGTTGTGCCAGGGGAGGCTGAGGTTGGACATGAGGAACAATTTCTTCCACACAAAGGTTATGAAGGGCTGCCCAGGGCAGTGGTGGAGTCCCCATCCCAGGAGGGGTTTCAAAGCTGTGGAGATGTGGTGCTGAGGGCCAGGGGTTAGTGGTGTCCTGGCAGCGCTGGGTTAACAGTTGGACTTGATGATCTGAAAGGTCCCTTCCAACCAGAACGATTCTACGAAAGTGCTGCAGTAAAACAGGGAAGAAACATCCCCTTGTGTTGTGTCACACACAACTGAGCAAAGCGCTGAAATGACTTCTCCAAGGTCAGGCGGTCAGTGGTGTGCTTGTGGATGAGCTCGGCTTCCCAGGGTCGGCCCAGCGGAGCGAAGATTTCGGTCTCTGTGTTTTAACCCCTAATTGCTGTTTCTCATGCATGAATTTCAGTTTGCTGTAGTGTAGACAAACATTCTTTGCTTGCTCTTTGTGACTGGGAAGTGGTCCATGGATGGAAGACTACTGCAGTACCCCCTCTGCTGAGGGCTGATCCTACAGGAGGGATCAGAGATGGCTCTTTTGAGCCAGGGACCCCCAGCTTGGCATGAGGGATTAGCAATGGAGCTGCTAAATGATGTACCTCCCAAAAGGAGAACACTTATCTTCTGAATTTCCCTTTTCTCTGGAATCTGATGTTCTGCTGGGATGGCTGCCGGAAGCGAGCGTAGAGATGGGGAGAGATTTGTTACTTCTTGGGCTCTTCCCCTGGTAGGAAAGTTGCAATGGCTTGAAAGGTGGCCTGTCAGGGACCCTCTTGTTCTGGCATTGACTCCCAGAGGCCTTTGTAAAATCTCAAAGTCAAATCTTTAGTCAGTTTTTCAAGACTTATAACATCAGCAAGACTCTCATGATGTCTGGCACCCAGCGTGATTTCTTTTTTTTTTTTAAGGAACTGATCTGTGGGAGGATGCTCTTCTGTGTGTTACATTCTTCACAGCCAGATTGCTCCTTTTGGTGAGGAATTAAAGTTTTCTTGAAAACATGCCCTCGAACACAGGAGCCTGGGGGTCCCTAAGAGCTCCACGCTCAGAGCAAGCAAGGGAAGGCTGGAACCTGAGATGCTGAAAATAAAACCCATCCAAAATATTGTCCCATCTTTCTGCAGCTGGAGGCTTAACGGCGTCTCCACTGTGCTTCTTGATGGGGGGGAAGAACGTCGTAACCCTTGGTTCCAGCTCTTGGTACCCTTTCATCAGTGCTTGATTTAAGCTGTGGAGCACAGTTCCTCTGTTTGCCGAGATAAAACTTGGGTTTAGTGTTTGAACGCAATTAAAATCAGCTGCAAACTCACCTTTCCTGCTGTTTGTGGCGTGTTGAATGAGTCAGCAGCTGTCTTTACCTCTGTTATCAGCAGCCTGGGCTCTGTGTGCTCAGGAAACATGAGGCAGAAGCTCAAAAGCCCATGTTTTTGCTTCATTTGGGTTGAGTAGTGTTTTCTTCTATTGTTAGGCTGGCTGCACTCCATTTATATTAAAATTTGATATTAACATCTGTCACTGTGGTATCTAAGTGCCTTCTGCATGAAATCCAACATCAAATTCTCCAGCAAAATGTCTGCTTGCAGAAGAATTCAACGTAACGTGAAGTGTGGGGAGGTAAAAGCTCCTGCGTCCACACAGGGACGTTGCTTTGTTAATTTGTACCTCCCTGCCTGTCATGGAGAATCAATCTTTATTTCCCTGCTACTCTTCAAGCAGGATCTAGATGATCTCTAGAGGTCCCTTCCAACCCCTACTATTCTGGGATTCTGTGTTCTCAAAGCTTTTCCCTACAATATAAGAAGATTCTTCATCCTAGTGAAGCAGGTAGCGTCATCCTTCATTTTACAGATGGATGATTCATGCAGAAGTCATGGACTGAGGGCAAGAACAAGGACTTGGATGTAATTTGGGTAGTTTGCCCCCAGGACAGGTATTTCCAGCCTCCTCCTTGTGTCCTTCACGGTGTGAAGTCTGTACATAGCCAGCATGAGAGTTCTTGATGCCACCTTGGCACAAAATGATGAGTCTGACCTGAAACCCGTGGAAGTGGTTTGGGTTTTATGGAGAACTTCAGTGGAAGGTGGGAACCAGGAAGAAACATATCTCATGGTGTAGGCAGTAAGATTTGGGTTTTGAACTGTGTCCCCTTCACTAAAATCAGGCTCTCCTCCTCTTTCTAGGAGAGGATCTGCACGATGCTGGCTTTGGACAGGACAGTTCTGATGAAAACCAGAGCTGGAGTTTGGCCCCTTCCATGACATCAGATGCTTCACTTCCATCGGACATCCAGGATGATGGTAAGTCACTGGTGTTTTTTGAAGTCCCTGAGTGAAGAAGATGGAAAGGGAAGTGCAATCTAGAATGACTTCCCTGTTGTCTTTCATCCATCTCGTAATGCAGGAGGTGGTGTTTTGGTTTTTTTGTCGACTGGTGCCTGTTTTGCCAATGACTCGGCGATCTCGAATTTAGGATTGTGAAGTTAAATGTATTTATTGGTTATCTTGGTGCAAATTGAAGTTGGTTGTTCTAATTTGGATTGACAACAGTGGTGGAAAAGAGCAGAATTTGACCTGTTGAGCAGCATTTCCCCCAGCCAACATGTGACTTTTGGGTGTATTTCTTCTTGGATGCTCAGCCTCATACTTTTAAAGTGTTTGTCTTCTCAAACCTTGTCTGCGCTCACGCTTTGAACATTAGTCCTCTTTGAAGTGCTTTGCTTTGGATATCCTTTCGTGAAACCTTCTAGTGCATGGGAATTTGAGGGTCCTTCTTCTTGCGAGTGTAGAAGGGCTCCCAGATGCACAGTGGATGGGAGCTGGCATCTGAGGCCAAGGGTGCTTTCCAACCAAAGCATGACATGTCACGTGGGGGTTTTCTGGGCAAAGCGTTGCTGTGATGCAACGTCCGCTTGTGAGCGGAGGTTTAGGAGTGATGGATTTTGATGCGCTATTTAAATGGAAGCCTGCAGAGCTGAGGTTGTTCTGATCTTCTCAGGGTTTATCTTTTGGCCTGAAGTGAAGGTTGGACTGCTTTGGTCTCAGGTTCTCAGTCTCCTGCTTCCACAGATCTTGTTTTCTGCTCTTTTGCTTCCCTTGCTTTTTTCCCCCATGCTTTCTTACCCCCACCACCTTGTGCTTCCTCTTTCATTTTCTCGGCTTAGGTCCCTCCTCTTCTCCACCTCTCCCTGCTCAATGTACTCACTCTTGTTAGAAATCAGCGGCCATCAGTCAAGAACACAAAGAAACGAGGATTTATTTGGGACAAGGGTGTCAGAGCTGATGGGCACCAAAGTTAACTTTGTGCAGCTCAAATCACGAGGTCTATCTGCTGTATATGTTGATTTACGCCATAAAATACATGTCTTCATTTAGACCGAGTGGCAAGGTTGGCCTGATGGTTACCTAGTGACTGCAGGAGAAGAGCTGTGAGCTTGGGATCGGTTGGTTTAAATAACCTGGGTGCTCAGCTATGATGCACATACGCAGAGCGCGGGTGGAGAACGCGTGACGAGGATAACGGATGTTGGCCTAAATGGGACATGAAAGGGTGCTGAGGACCTCAGGCTTGGCCTCGTCAAAGCGAGCAACATCTTGCCGGAGTCTTGGGTTTCTCTTGGCGTGTTTATTAAGCTTGTCTAAGGAGGTATTTGCTTTGCTAACTTTGAGTGGTGGTTTTTGGCAGCTCCAAGGGGCAGGGTTTGACATAACACTTGCAAGGTATGCAAACACTTGGCACCACTGGAAGCTTTCAGACGCAGATGAAACGCCAGGCTCGGTGGAAGGCTGCCCGAAGGGGTGAACGGCGAGGAGATTGATAACGCAGCAAAAGAGGCAGACGACAAAAAGGAGGGAAAAAAAGCTGGCAGCGAGAGGGTCTACGTTAAAATGAGGTGTTAGTTCTTGGAAACGGGGAAGAATGAGGGGTAGCAGCAAATCGTGGGTTCATTCTGGCTGAAAGTTGAGCAATTTGGGCTGATTAGCTGCAGGGGCAGTCCGAGACAGTAATATTAAAGGGGAAAAAGGCTGAACACAGGGCGTTGGAGCCTTTTATTTGCCCTGCTGTGATTTGTAGGAGCATCACCAGGACGAAGCTTTCTAGATCCCTGTCATGGGATGGGTATGGATCAGGGTTGTGATGTCCTCTGGGATTTTGATTTTTTTTTTTTTAATTACTATCTGATTTTTTGTTTACTTGTTTTCTTTGCTTGTTTAACTCTACCAGGTAAAGGCACCATGATTTTCATTATTTTTTTTTTTAAATGAAGTCAGCCACCTGAGAGTTCAAATCGTTACTTCAGAGAAGTGCATTAAGCTGAAGGGTGCGCCAAACAGTCGTGATTTCTGAATTAAAACATCCTCGTGGGAAAAGTAGAAAGTTTTAAGGTTGTAGGAACTGGTTTGCATCGTGATCAAAGCCTGCCTTGGCTTCTCTGAGCGTGCCGACCTTCATTTTTACCGTGCCCTTCTTGCTTCCGTGCTCTTATCCATTTTTTTTCTGGCAACATCCCTGGAGCAGCCACCTCGCTCCTCTGTGTTGGGCCACCGCGGGTCATCGAGGTGCTGCTGTCATATGGATGAGGACCAAGAGCTGCTCCTTTCAGGCAGCACAGCACAGGCGGCTGATCCGTGCAGGTGATCCATCTAGCTGTGGCCAGAAGAACCTGGTTGTAGGAACGTGCTTATCATTCCTGTGGCTTTTTTCCATCCCTTCTTAGCTCTGTTTTGCAACACCAAGAGGTTGTGTCCTCAGGTGCAAGCCCGCAGTGCTGCTCGAGGCTGCTATCTCCCACCTTCCCCATTCTCCAACTTTATTAATTCAAGGTTTATAATGGAAGCGGGTCTCTGGCCAGGATGATTCTCACTTCTCCTTCTCCTTTCTACCGAAAATAGGGGAGTTTGGAGGCAGGGAATGCCACCGCTGTTCATTTGGAACAGGCTGTTCCTTGCTTGCTCGGAACTTCTCGTGGGAATCAGAGAGAACCTTCAAAGTTTGTCTCTGGAGGGAGCAAGAGGGACTGAGCGAGTTGGGGATGACTTTACTCAATGAGGCATGGCCCAGCTCGATAGGATCGTCCCTAATGAGTGATTAAGGAGCTAATGTTTGTACAGGGCTGGGAGGCTGGGAAGCGCTGGGGAAGTGCTAAGTGCAGTTATAATGATGAGTATTTCTTAGGAGACACTTCCCATGTAATGTTCTCTGCTCAGACCACCAGAAGACTTTTCAAAAAATGTTTTGTCTTTTAAACTGGTAGATCATTTAATCTGGTGTGTGTTCATGTAGTCTTAGTGAAGTATAAGGTAGATATCACAGTGTCCTGAGGAGTGGGAGTTGCCCATCTTTAGTGTTTAGCACTTCTAGACGTCGCTTTATCAGTTGGGTTCTCCGTGGCTCCTTAGTGGTTCTTCTGAGATCACTGCAGAACATCTGATCTCTGGCTGGAGGGATGCTGAGCCACAATCCAAATCATCTGGAGCCCTCAACACAGGAAGGACATGGACCTGTTGGAGCGGGTCCAGAGGAGGCCACAAAGATGATCCAAGGGCTGGAACTCCTCTCCTAAAAGGACAGGCTGAGACAGTCAGGGTTGTGCAGCCTGGAGAAGAGAAGGCTCCAGGGAGACTTTATTGCAGCCTTTCAGTATCCGAAGGGAGCCTACAAGAAAGCTGGGGAGGGGCGTTGTGGATGCTCCATCCCTGGAGGTGTTCAAGGCCAGGTTGGACGGGCCCTTGAGCGACCTGGGCTAGGGAGGTGTCCCTGCCATGGCAGAAGGGTTGGAATGAGATGATCTTCAAGGTCCTTTCCAACTCAAACCATTCTATGATTCCATTATTCACTTGGTGTCATGGTGAGATCCATGGGGAGCTGAAGGGGTGAGGGCCACTGTGGTTTCCACCCCCGTGCCGGGCTGTCGGCTGTGCTGCTGTGTCACAACAACGCAGCGACAATATATTTTCTTTTATGTTACGCAGTTATCCCTTAGCACGTGGAAGGAAGGATAACTCACAGCGACAGGAACATACTTTATGGGTTCTGTCAGGCATGGTCTCCAGGGTAGGAAATCTTGCCTCTGACTTCCAAGATCTTTCCATCATGTCAGCAGAGAACTTTGGCCAAACACACTTACAGCTCATTCAGTTATCTGTGGTGGTTTTTTTTTTTTTTAAATACATAATTTGCGTGTATTTTTAAAATCAATTCTCTTGGCTTCATAAAAATGTGCTAAAAATGGCTTTTCTCTGAAAAGGTGTGGAGGGGGTAGATGAGATGGTACCTCCCTGTGCTTGGGGACAGGAGGGGGCAGATACAAATACAACATGATGCTAAAACTTTTTTGGGGGATTAGAAACTGTAAAGAAGGTGGCACATCTCTGATCCACCTCCAGGTAATTCTTGAACCCATTTGGGTCCTGGAGAAGGCCCCGTTTCCTCATGTTTGGCCTCCTAGTACCTAGAAATGGGTAGGGAAACAATAAAATCCCAAAGCAAGTTTTGTACGTAGCTCTTCAGAAACAAACTGCGGCTTGGAAATGCAGGGGGAGAAGTCTGTGAACTTCACAGAAAGGCTGAGGTTGGAAGGGACCCTAGAGATCATCTAATCCATCCTCCGAGCCGTGGGCAGGGCCGCCTCTCAACTAGACCAGGTTGTTCAAAGCCCCGTCCAACCTGGCCTTGACCGCCTCCAGGGCAGTCTATTCCAGAGTCTCACCACCCTGGTACTGAAGAACTTCTTCCTAAGACCTAGTCTAAACTAGACTGGAAACTTCTAGAAGTTTCTTGCCTGGTCCATGGCAGTGTCCACTAGCCTCTGCATGAGACCGAATGCGTTCCTCTCTTCTCGGGTGCAATGTGCTCTCTCTTGGAGGTGTCTTGGAGAACCAAATCCTTTCTCCTCAAAGTGTGCCATGTTCTGAACCCCGTGTTCTTCCCTGCTGTTGGGTGCTCCTTGTGCCTACAACTACAGCTTCTGCTTTTCTTATCCCTGGTCTTCTCACGCGCTTCTCAACTTTGACTCGCTTCCTAAATATGGAATTAATTGCTTTAAAAATCCAGCCTTTGGGGGTGTTGGCACCGGGAGGAGCTGGATATGGGGGTGGGTGTCCAGCCTTGCTCTGGCAAAGGTGGGTGCGCAGGGTGGGTGCATCTTGGAGGGGCCAGCAGGGTGCAGGTGGGTGGGTGCTGAGGGTGTTGATGGGTGCTGGGGGGGT
>VZZY01013058.1:147078-171774 GCA_013400335.1 Eurystomus gularis | reverse complement strand
CCCCCCCAAATCCCCACCCTCCACACCAGGTGTTCCTGCGAATTTCTTCTTGCCAGCTCGGCGTGGGCTTGAATGAAGCCCCTGGATGCCCGGATTTCTGCTTTTCCAAGCCCAAAATGGAAATAGTGGTTTTTCTCCTCCCAGGCCACGCCGAGGGTCGATGCACTGGGAGGAGGCACCAGGTGACTGGTGCAGGGGGGAAGCCGGCGGCTCTCAGCCCCCCCAAAGGAGCCGCTTCCCGGGATGCTGCTGGATTTGGGGTGTGATGAAGTGCGGGAAATAAAACGGAGCCTAAGAAGCAGTTTGGGAAGTGCTGAGCATCCGCAAGGGCCGTAGCCCGAATAGGTCAAACCTCGAATGCCTGGAAATGCCTCTTAGGCTGGGTTGAAAGCTTTACGTTTTTCTTTTCCAGTACCATTAGCAGCAATTATCTCTCGCCTCCCTCCTGTCCAGAAACGCCTTTCGCTGATGTGACCAGGTCGTTAGGAACCTGCTGTTGATATGCTCTTAAACCTTATGAAACAGCCTAAGGAAACATTCAAGGGACAAGTTTGGGACGAGGGTGATTCCGTCGAAGGTTTCTCCTGCCTCGTTTCCTTCCTGATCTCAGCGTCGTCCCTACGAGCCCAGGGAGCAAGAGGTTAAACCTTGGTTTAGTTTGCTCCTTATTATGGTGGTTAAACCCCGGATCACTTTGCTCCTTACTGTGGTTTCAAGCAGGTTTGACCAGTTCAATGCGAGTTTTGCCAAGGGGAGGAGAACAGGCACGAAGCCATGAGCAAAACAGCAGGTTTTCTAAAAAATATCTACTTAAATTGCGTGACTTTCTGTCCAGAAATCAGAGCCCCTTAAAGCTACCGAGCTCTGATTTATCATTTTCTGAATGGAAACGCACCGTAACGTTGGTGCTTTCAAGCCCGGTGTGATAATGTCTCTGGCACTGTGCAAATAAGTTCCTGGAACGGTACTTTGGCCGGTCAAAAGGTTTGGCTGTATTTTACACGGAGCAACTTGGTTCACCTCTAGATTAAGGATTATTTGTTCGGGGGGGAGAGGAGGAGGGTGGGTTGCTCGCAGGCTGCCGGAAAGAGATGCATAAATCATACAGGAGAGCCCAGACCTTTGCAGAGAGCGAGCAGCGGTGAGAGTAATGCTACCGAGATTTTCAGCTTTCATTTAAAATAAACAAAAAAAACCCCAACCCAAAGTGGCTTCGTGCTGTCGTTGGGGATTTTACAGCCGCGGCAAATTGTAGCACAAGTGATTGCTGCGGAACTCGGGTCTGAGCGGTGGCCACAGCGTCCATCAGCCGGTCACGGGGAGCTGCAGATGATGGTCCTGGGGGCAGCCGGCTGAGCCCGTGGTTTTGTGGGTGCCCGTTTTGAGCTCAAAGTCATTTTTCCTCAAGCCGAAGTTGGTCTGAGAGGCTGCCCTTGTGCTAAGGGTGTCTGGGGAAGAGCAGGTGATTGCAAAGGGTCTTCTGTCTTGTGTGATCTCCCCCTGCACCCTATAAAAGCAGTTTTTCTTCATAAAGTGTGGAAAGTTAGCACATTGGCATTGATGGGAGGACCAGAGGGTGGGTCCCTGCTGATGCTCAGCCCGGCGTGGGGCCGGCAGCCGGGACTTCTTCAGAGCATCTTGTCTGGTGGCTTCTTAATGCTTTTTTGGGGACACAAACCTGACACAAACCACATTGAGCCCTGAAACATTTTGGTCCAGCCTGCCCCTTTACTCCCACATCGAAACGGGATGCGATTTCACGGTGGTTGTTTGCAGTTGAGGACTGTCCACCTTAGGGTTCAAGCGCTGGCTTGAAAAGCATGAGTTGCTTTTACCCAAAAATGAGTAATTCGGTCTTTGGGTGTTGCATGCCTCGGTTTGCGGTTTGGAAAAGGGTTTCTGCCCAGCCACCTGGGATGTTTGTTTGGGGTTTTATTTATTTATTTTTTTTTTTAAGCTGAGATTCTCAACTTATCCTTTGATTGCAAGAGAACCAAAAGATGTTTTGAAACCTGTGGTGTAAAATCTCAGCAGCTCACTGAGTCTGCGGGGCCCCAGACAGGAGCTAGAGCTGAAATCACTTGTAAGTCAGTGAAATGCCAATAACTTGTTAATGCCGCTTTTCTAAAGCAGGAATCCTGCCTTCTTTGCTGCTTGCCGATAGGGAAAAAGCATAATTAAAGTTTCTTTGTATTGCTTTTTAAGCGCAGGATCGGATGAAGAGATTTATTTTCCATACCTAGAGGACAGTCTTTAACGACAAGGTGTTATTTGGATTTTTTTCTTGTTTTTTTTAGTAGTAAGCAGCTTAACAACAGCGAGCTTGCGTGAGAATGGGGAGCGTTGGCTTGTGATCGCATCCTAAAATTAATTGTGGCAGAGGATGCCCTCAGCCCATAGATAATTTCAGGGAGGGTGGGGGGCTCGGAGCGCGGGTGCCTCGGAGCTGATGCCGTCGGGTGCGTGGTCCTGGGTGGTGGGGCAGCTGCCAGGAGCTGGGATGGAGCTTCCTCTCGTGGCGAGTTGCGTGTTCCTCATGTCAAACACACGTGAATTGTCAATGCGCAAGTTGCTGTTGCGTTGGGGGGGGTTGGGATAACTTAACGCACCCGCCTCCCTAAAGGGCTTTTTTATTCATGAGGATGTAAATCCAAGGCATAAACGCTTTGTGTCTCTGTGTTCTCCCCAGCAGAGGGATCAATATGCAGGCGATGTAAGTTAACAAAGTGTCGGGGTGGAACTTCATTACAGCTTCTCTTCTGGCCTTTTGCAAAAGGAATTGATTCTGGTTTCCCAAACCAACGGGCGCCGGAGTCTCTCCTGCCTGACCTGTTTGGGGTTTCCTCTGTAGGAAGGATGCTCGGAGGGTGGGATGCTCAGGTGTGGTGGTCGGGCAGCGTGGCAGAGGAGGTTCCAGTCTTGGATCACCCGGTTGATGCCCCGTGGCCATGCAGGAGCAGCCCTGGGATGCCCAGAGCCCTTGGCTGGCACCAAGGACCTCACCTGGGCTTGGGAAATGGAGTTTTGCCCTTGCAGAAGTGCCGGGGGTTGAGTGACCTTGGCCCTGGTAGTGCTGCGGTTACAGCAGATCTAGAATTGATGTTCTTTCACCAAATCTAGGAACAGTAGGGTAAAATATTTGGTGGCTTCTGTGTGCGTGCTTCAAGAGGAACAAGTGTAAGAGATGCTCTCGATAGTGCACTCGGAATGTGTCGAGGTTATAGCAAAGATTTGGGGAGCATTTCTCTTGTATTAGAATTCTGAGCATAGCAAGGTCATCAGCAGAAGGTGAAGCTCTTCCTCTGCTCGAGTGACAAGATGACTTATATGCAACCAGGGTAAACTTCTCTTCGTTCATCCCTGGCACAAATTTCCATGACAATTTGAGGATAAAAAGGCAAGCAAACACGTGTTTTCCCAGTGTTCCTGGTACATGTGCACACAGAGCCTTGGGATCCTTCTCCCTGGGTGGGAAAAGCAAGAGATGTTCTGAGCAAAGGTGCCTCATCCCACCAACACGGGCAGAGGTTTGTCTGCTCACCTGGGTGGAACTGCTTGTGAGAGTAACGATGGTGGCACCCGTATCTTGCAGGATCAATCTCAAAATACTAACAAGTCCTGAAATACAAAATTGCCAGCTGAGAGAAATGGTCTGGACAGCAATAAAAGCCCTGGCGACATGTACGTTAAAACACGCTGAACTACTAGAGGCTCCACTGTGACTTAAGCATGTGCTTAAACGTGTGATTCAATGTGAGCCACAGGGAATACATTAGATTATTACTCAGGTTATGTAGTGCTGAAAATCCCCATGTGCAAAAATAAAGCCACTGTCCTGAAGAATTTAATTTAAAGACTGGTTATAATAAATTCTAAAGTGAAAAGCGTTGAAGAACAACTGGAGAGAAGAAAAGGAATATTTTTTTTTCTCCTCCCTCTCTTTGACTTCTCTTTTACATGTAAGGAGTCAAGTAGAACTTTATTCAGCAAGTTTCTCCCCCAGCTGCGGTACCTGCCGGTGGGTTTGCCGAAGCCAAGAGGCGACGTTGGATGTTCTGTCACTGTCGGTTTGCACGAAGGCTCGCTGCGTGTGTGTATTTTAAAGAGTAGCTTTGTTCAAGGCTTCTGGTGATGAACTACTTCTTAAAACAAGTTAAACTCTTATTGTTTAACCCTCGGAGAGATGTGGCAGTTGAAAGAGATTGGGCGTCCAGATTGATTTGGGCTCTGCGGTGAAGGGTGGCCGGGACGCAGACCTGGGTGCGGCGGGGGCAGAGCCGGTGGGGCATTGAGCAAACACTGGGACTTCTTCTTCTAATCCAGTGTCACGGGAAGAGCAGCCGGAACAATCGGCATCATCCTTCACCCTGATAATGCTTTCTCGCCAACTAATAGCTCCTTGTTCATCAAGGAAACGAATGTGCGCGGAGGTGACACGCTCTTCACCCACTGCTCTTTGTTCTAGGGTCCTCCAGACTGATTGTATCAGCTCCAGCACTGACAAATATCCCCCCAAACTTTAACACTATGTAAAATTGAGTTATGGGGTTTTAAGGTTAGACTCCTCTGGCTGAAGGTTGATTGTCTCCGAGAGATAAAGGAATCAGTACTCAACAATAACAAAATCTTTGCCATAGGATAATGCCTGTTATTGAGCTCACAGCTCTCTTTATTTGGTTACAAAGCTTCACCCCTATTTTTTTTCCCCGCGCTCATAGGTTAAAGTGGGAGCTGCTGCTTGAAATTGGTGAATTGCTGCTGTTCCTCTCTCCACCCTCAGCCTGTGCTTGAAGAAACGCTCTGGCAGATAGATCAATCCCTTGAAACATCCCATCACCCAGGGCTGTGTCTCTGCAGCTGCAGTTTCGAACCGAGTTGCCCTCACAATGGCACCTTCCCAGTGGTGAAGCAGCACAAAGATGCTGCTGGCACTTGGGTAGGCTTTGGAGAACGAAGCCTTGACCGGACAATCCCAAAGAGCTTGCTGTTGTAATCAAAGAGTAGCAGGAGAGCATTAGCCTGGGGCTACAGTAAGGTTCATAGAACCTTGGAATTGTTCTGGTTGGAAGGGACCTTTCAGGTCATGGAATCCAACTGTTAACCCAGCGCTGCCAGGGCACCACTAAACCATGTCCCTCAGCACCACATCTCCAAGGCTTTGAAACTCCCCCAGGGATGGGGATCACCACTGCCCTGGACATGGAGGAAATAATCCCTTGGAGTTGAGGAAATAGTTCTCATTGAGGGGGGGGCCAATGTGGAGTGTAAGTTGCTTGACCCAGGTCCAATGAAAAGCTTGTGGTGTTGGTGGCAATCACATCTTAAAGCCTTGGAGCCCTCAAACACCTTGCGTCAAATTCTCTGGTCAAAGAACTGTTTTGCATTTAGTAATGGGACTTGGCCATCTGCTGTAAATGGAAGTGGTCTGGGATCGCTCTGCAGAGGATCAAAGCATTAACAAAAATGATGGAATCTGGGGGAAGAAATCGGAAGTTTATTTTAGCTTTAAACTGATGGTATCTGGGGCAAAGGCACTCGGTGCTGAGACAGACTTATGCTGAGGGCAACGAGAGCCTGCCAGAAGAGATGCCTCGGAAGGGCTGTGCAATCAGTGGCCGAAGAAATCACAAAACCCAAGGGAGGACAGAATTTAGTGGAGTGAATCTCCTTGTACTCTCTGAACTCCTTCCAAATCCTGGAAGCACTCTGCCTCTCCTGATAAACACCTGATGCATGAGGTGTATGGAGAGGACATGCATGATAGGGATGAACTTCCCTTGAAGATTTGGAGCAGGCGGGTGGTTGGTGTCAATCTTTTGATCATATGTAGGGCAGTGCTCTCCAACCCCCGGAACTTGTATCTCTGCTTCACCCGTTTTTAGAGACCTAAAAAGACAGAACTCTGCTGTCCCCCAAAGGCTGTGGGCATCTGCAGGAGATGTCTTTGCCTCAGTGAAGCTTTCAAGTCTACTCTGATTTCTGCTTCTTTAACCTTCATTAATATCCTTGCTCTTCAAGGCAGACCTGATTATTCCAGAGAGCTGTGGACTATGGGATGGGTTCCGAGATCCCCTGCCTCTGACCTGGAAGGGAAATGGTTCCATCCTGTTCTTCTGCCACCCTTCATGTGGTCAGTGTCTTAGGTGCGGGCCAAGATTTTGGGCTAGATCCAGGGCTGGATCTAGCACATGTGGCACGATGGTGCATCGTTGCTGGAAGAACCCTACTGTCATCCTGACTCCCCTCCCCATGAGAGATCCCTCACCCCTGGGCACCACAAAACCAATTTATTTTTGAGATCCTGGATTATGCCACAAATTCTTATTTTCCCCCCCCCCCCCTTTTTTTTTTAATTCGCTCCATAACATTCACTGGTGCTGGATGTGCTCTGAATTACTTTTCTTTGTTACCCTAGTTTATTCTTTAGTAGGATGGATCTCATTTTATTATTCTATCCATATTCCTAACCTCTCTGTGTCCCCTACTATTATTTCCTCTGCTTTCACTTGATATTTGCATTACCACCTAATTTAGTATCTTCCTGCTCATTGAATTAATGGACTGTTTACTTGCCTTAGATAAAACGGGGACTAATACCCTGCAGTACCCCAACACAGACGCTTCCCCCCACGTGACAGAGAGCCATTTATCACCAGCTTTTGTCTGTGGCCCTTGGGCCAATTTTCAGTCGGTGACAATTGCTTCTATCCAAGCTGGGGTAAATTAATTTTTTTCAGCGAGATTTGCTGTGGCACCACATCAAACGCTCAGTAAAGTCTCTAGATATATTGCGTCTTCCACATTACCCTTCGTCTGCTAATTTTGTAGCTGGATCAGGAAGGCTGACCGCGTGTGCCTAAGGTCATTTTCGCTCTCTACAAACCCAGAAGTTGCTTGCTGCGAGGAAGGCAATTATAGCCTAGGTGCTCATAAAGTCATTTAGTCCCTTTTTTGATTTTTTTTTTTTAAAATCTGTTCCATTATTTTATGAGCGTGACATTAGGTTTGCCCAGAGCATTTTTCAGCTTCACCTTGGTATTGTAGTTTTGAACTGTGGTGCTAACTTTGATTAGTGGTCATGGTAGTGTTGGGTTGATGGTTGGACTTGATGATCTTAAAGGTCTTTTCCAACCTCAATGATTCTATGATTATTGCCCGCTCCGTATTTCTTGGCCCTCTGCTATGATGAGAGGAAAAGGCCAAGTGGCTTGGGAAGTTGGGGAACTTTATCATAATTCCTGTAAGACTTCATGCAAGTAGATATTGGTGGCAAGGAGAGCACAGCTTAAGAAGTCCAAAACAATAAACGGGTGCATTTATTGACCCTTTTCCATGCTCACAGCCCTGTCCTAGCTCTAACCTAGGAAGCTCGTGGCTACCTGAGTAATCTCTTCAGCCATCAAGGAGCAGAACGTGACTTTGGCTCCCTCAGCCTTCATCTTGGTGTCTCACAAGTAGGTGAGAAACCTTCACTGTCAACTTTTAGCTGTTTGTCATCCAGCAACGTCAGCGTGGTGACGCTGCTCCTAAGACAGGATTTCCAGCTTCCTTTCTGCCAAGGTTGAAGTTGCTTTATTATCATCTGTAGGTGGAAATTCCTCATCTGTTTTGAGCCTCCCTGCATCTGATAGTTCTGCAGGACCAGATCCACCAGCTTCAGTTATTTTGTTGGGGGAAAAAATGCATCTTATTTTGAACCAAGGACAAATTTTGTATCTCTCCTCTCCAGTCTAGGAGAAATCTAGTTGGATAAAAGCCCCAGACCATCAGTTTTCTTTTCAAATGCAGGTGGAATAAGTTGATCAGAAATACTTCAATTTTATATTTAAGGTCTTGAAAAGCCACTCTGAATTTAAGAAAAAAAAAACCCAACAAACAGAAAAGGAAAGCAAAAAGGTTGAAAAACACCCAGATTTTACGATGGAAAGCTAAGTAGCCCTACCAAGGGAAAGTAAGGCCAGACAATATCACTATTTGAATATTCTCTTTTCCTTCCTTTCTTTGATATGCAAACTTGCTGCTGATCAAAGAACTCTGGGAGGAGGAGGACAATAGTGCAGATCATGGTGACTTTGGGTCTTGGTCCCTCGGTTTGATCCCATGATGGCTGGGGTAGGCTTGGGGATGGGGACGGGCACGGCTTTCCTCCCCTCCCCCTGGGTCTTCCCGTTCAAGCCCTGAATTCAGGGATCAGCAGGGGAGCGGAGCTGTCGGAGCCAGAGGCACCGGCACAAGCCCTGAGGTTGCAGAAACCGCCATAAAATGGCTATAGCTCGGCTGTCTACAAAGCCTCCATCCCTCTTGGGTACCCCAGTATGCTAAATCTGTGGGTTCAGGCTTGGGGCAGGTGGTAGGATTTGCTCCTTTAATCTTCAGTGTCTATTTATTACAGTGGAGCTCCAGGGCATCTGAGCATGGCCTTTCTCACCAAGAGACCATAACAAATGGATGCGCTACCTCTGCCACAGAGCCGGGCTTTGCGCACCACCTATCTGCACGATCCGGTGCTGGCTCTTTTCCGTCTCCGCTTCTTCTTTTGTTGTGGTGCTTAGAAAACTCAAGAGGGAGCAGGAAGGGATTTGAATGCAAAGAGCAGCTCTGGTTGACCGTCCACACCTGCCCTCCCCTTGGCTTCCCGGCCGGTCCTTGGCCAATTTGTCATGGGAAGGGGGGAGATGCTCACCTTGGATGAGAAAAAGCTCTGCCCCAGGCCATGGGCCCATGACTTAGAGTAACCCTTTTCCCTTTGTTTACTCTTAGGTATTGAACCCTTTCCGCAATTGCTAATTATTTTTCAATTGCCCAAGACAAATGAGAGGGTTGGGGAGGTGCCGTTTCGCAGTGACCCCGCCTGTCAATTGTGGTGACTCTTTATTAATGTTGGAGCTGGTTTTGTTTAGATTTTTCATGTTGGTTTTAAAGAATGAGGGAAATATCTTGAATTGCAGGGGTAATTCAAGCCTGTCTCTTAATGCCATCAGAAATTAGCAGGCTAATGACTCTGGTGGGGAATTCCATCCTTTTATTGCAACTTAATTTTATTTTTAAGGGGAAAATACTGTCCTTAAAGAAGGTGAGGATCCACAGCAAACCTCAGCCTTATATAAGAAGATACAATGGTCCTGTCCTAGTCTTCTTTAATATAATTTCATGGCACATTTTATGAACACATGGCACAGTGCCAAAGCTGTTTTGCACCAGGGTGCAGCTCTGAAGAGCTTGTGGATTGAACAGGCAAACAGACAAGGTAAAGGACGACAAGGGAGGTGATGCTGGAGGAGAATGAAGTGATTTGACTCCATAAGGAGGTGATGTTGGGCTAGGATCACCCCAGCACCCTCAAACTTTCCAATGTAGTTTAGGAGGGTGAGTTAGGGGGTAAAAAACCACCAGTGTGATGTACATGTGAGTTCACCACCCTGACTTTGAGGCTGAAAATACCATTTAGCTGAAAATGTTGATTCTTGACAGCTGAGTGGCCTTGGTTCCCAGGTGAGGTGCTCCTCACTTGGGTCTGGAGAAGGTCTGGCCACCCAGCTCCCAGTGCTTTGTGCTTGCGCTCTCACTTTGCTCTGGAGTTCTAGGACACGCTGACTTTGGTCTCCATGGCAGAATTCCTGCTCCCTGGCAGCATAAAGCTTTTAATCCATGTCCGCAAACAGCCTGGGGGTCTATGATGGGGTGTCACCATGTGGGGGTCTGAGGTTGCTCCCCAGACCCACGTGCTCGGGATGGGTGATGGGCTCACGATGTGTGCGCTTCCACGGGAGACGGTTCTTGGCGGCCAAAAGGCTGAATCTCCTGGTTCCTTATTGAATGGGGGAGCCTGGAAAAAAAACAACCCTGCACTTTTCAACGTGAGATGTATTTTGCAGCCTGTCTCCAGGCAGCTCGCAACCCAAAGGGCATCAACGAACGCGCCGGCAACCAAATAGCAACTGAGAGGGGCGGGGGGTGGGGGAACAGGAGGACAGAGGAAGATGGAAAACCTCCTATACAATAATTAGAATAAAATTGGGGTATCAAGAATACAGGGGTCAGCTTCTGTTCACACCAATATGGCTTTCACCTTGTAGAGAAAGGCCTGCACCAGGTAATTAGGTCAAGTCAATGATTATATATCTTTAAGCGGAGTGGAAGGGACTGTAATTGTGATGAAATTTGTTTGAAGAGGGAAAGCATGGGGAATTTTGTTTAAAGGTAACGAGTTCAAAGGGTAAATGAAGTTCAAGGTTCAGTTCCTGTTCACTCCTAACAAAAAAAAAAAAAGAAACAACAAACCCACAACACCCACGCACACCAAGCAGCCAATATTTCTATCAGACGAGTTACTTTATCTTTTGGGGAAGGGAATGGGATCATATCCCTGTAGGAAAACTGGAATTAAAACAGTGACAGCTCTTTAATGGGGCTTTCTTTCTTTAGGAGCCAACAGAAGGGTAAACCTTGTGTAATGGTGTTTTTTTTTTTTTTTTTCCTTTTTTTTTTTTCCCCGGTTGGTTTATTCTTCCCCTTGGAGCGCGCTGCCACATGCAGCCACCTTGCATGCAAATCGGTGACATCCCAGGAAGGGCCTTGCCTCTGATATGCAAATACCCACTTTGTTTATGGGAACTTTTCAAGGCAGCTGGGCTGTGAAGGGTGAGGATAACTGCCCATCTTGGGGGATTTCACAGGATTTTGGGTTCTCTGAGATGTTTTTGGTGGAAGAAAAAATGTGTTCCTATTCATGCTTCTGGTTTCCTCCCAGTGAAGCTGCGGCTTCTGCCCGTGCCGTGGTGTGTTCTGGTTTCCTGGAGGGCAGGAGTGGGTTTCCCTGTAGCCCAGCTGGGAAGCACTTGGGTGTTCTTGGGCCTGGGAGAAAAGGGTGGAAGAAGAAACACTCACTGCTGCCCCTGTGTCCCGATCCAGCGTTTCCAGTTGTTTCTCAGAGACAAAAGTTCCAGACCCTCAACACCTTGCAAGCGGTTTTTAAATTGCAGGTCTAGGTGTAGAAAGGTGGGCTTGTGGTTGCGATACAAGTCAGGATCTCCAGCCTCTTCCTTGCAGCATCGTTGTATGACCTTGGAAAAAGTTTTGACTGTGGCACCAGCTGTAATCTGTAACCAGCAGCTCATCGGGTCTGGGGGTGGCTGGAGCCCTGTTCCCTGCTTGGCTGTGGTGGGCTCTTGGGGTGCCTTGGCCACGGATGGACCGTGAACTTGCGGAGCCCAAAGAGTTTGCAGCAGATGCTCAGAAGTGGCTCTGCAGCGGGATTTGTCTGTGCTCGTGGTCCTCTTTTCTCTGTGGAAATGTGGAGGGGGGTTCATGGTGGTGGGGATCGTGTTGTTTTCCTCACGTGAGCCTCGCTGCTTTTTTCCCTAGTGGCTTAAATGTGGGACAGGAGGCTCAAAAATAATGTTGTTTCACCTGATCTTGAAAGTAAACTTCGGAAGTTTAGTTCTGCCCTCACCTGAAGGGGAAAAGTAGCAAAGCAGCTCCTCAGGAAAGCTCTACATCGGGTCGAGTCAAGGGGCAGCCCCCAAACATCTCGGCGTGGTCCATAAAGCTCTCTGTGAACTTGGGCTGGGATCCTGCTGCCCTTGGGGCTCACACAGCACTGACCACGCCGGTGGCTGCCTTTGGGGACGTGCCACGGAGGAGGCCACGGTGACACGGGTCCTGACCCATCCCTGCTCGGTGTGAGCAGCAGCAAGGGGCTGGTGACCAGAGCTGGGACTGGGGAGCGGTGGCTGGGGGGGTGAGAGGGGCAGAGCCTCACCTCTGCTGAACCCAGCTACAACTATTTCCACCCCGGCAAAATTTAGTAGAAGTTCAAGGAACAACATTGCGACAATATTAACGACCTCAAAGGGCACGCAAAGTTCAGAGTTCACCTCCTGTGTACACCACCCATCCTTTGCTCCCTTTTCCTATTTGCACCCGTCCTGTCTTGTGTGGAAATTCGATGTCAGCGGTTGCTGTTAAGATCTATTTTGTGACATTTCAGTTTGGTTTAGGTTTGGTTTTCTTGTTTGGTGTTTGGTTTGTTTTTTGGCTTTTTTTTCCCAGGAAAAATAAACAGCGTGGATAATAGAAGGTGAAGGGCGGGTGTCGGGCTGGCAGGGTCCGTAGGGGCGCGGGGTGCTCTCGTGAGCAGTTCAAGGTTCACTCTTTGTTCGCACGTAATAAAAAGTCTTCAGTTATCAGGTATTTAAACCCAAATCAGCAGTTCCATATCCGTAACCTGAGCCGAAGCGTTCCTCTGCCTAATGGCCGCGCGGCTGTCGTTTGCCGCGGGTTGGGTGACACTCGATTTGTACTCGGTGACGGGAACAGATGGGTCTTCATTGTGAGAGCCCGCCTGTATGCAAATGTGAACGGAGTTTCACCCGCGCCCGCGCCTGACCTGACCACGCACAGGCATTTACCCAGCGCGCTCAGCCGGGGGGGCGGCCAAGGGCGATAAAAAATGGCCCTCGGATAGTACCAGCGGCAGGTCAAGTTTACCATCCGTCTTGCAGCGGGCCCGCGATGGCAACACAGTTATTTAGTTTCAGCGTTGACGTTGGTTGCAATAAACTCCATCATTTCACCTGTTTATGAACCCAACCTCGTACTGGTTTCTCTGCAAAAAAAAAAATAAAAAATATAATAAATAAGCTGAGGAACGCGGGCGATCGGCTCCGTGTTCCCGCCGGGATGGGAAGGGTCCTGCTCTCCGATGGGGTTTCTTTCTCTTTTATTTGATCCTTAGGTTTTTCCTTCCCCTCTCGCCGCCCCGCTTTGTATTTTTTTGAGGTTTCGCTTCTTCCTTCCGAAGAAACCGAAACCCGTCTGTGCCCAAATGGGCTTTTCTTTCTTATTATTTAAAAATTGAGAAAAATGATAATTGATGCCAGAATAAACAAGCAGCATTTGAGGCGCCGGTTAACAGTTCTGCATGTACATAGGCGGTGTAGAATATATAATAAATCTTACCATTTAAATGTGCAACCCTTCATTAGAGTGAAAATATGAACAGCTGTAATCGCACATTTACGCCGGTGACAGAGAAAAATCTGGTTACAGTTGTAATTTTTCATGCTGATGAAGAACCGGGAGCAGGTTCGAGCACTGATTCTATAACTGGGTGGAATTTTATTCCTCCATCCCCTCTTTCCCCCCGCCCGACCTCCCTCTCCCCCCCCGCCGCCTCTCCCCAGCCACATCCAGTAGTGTAGCAAATTAGCGTCTTTTGCTCACAGCAATGCTCCGTTTTTATATTATTCTCCGGCTCATCAGAAAAGTAGATTTCTCATGCCAATTGTAGAGCCTTCTTGGCTGTCGGCTCCTACGGGACTGACCCCCCAAACTGCGCTTAGGATGAATGGTTCCACGTCCCCAGGACATCTGTTCTTCAAGGGATGCTGTGAGCCGGAGTCTGGAACTGATATAAAAGAAACGCTCACTACAAATATAGTAAAAGCTTCTCGCTGCAGTAAATCTTATTTCTTGTGAGTTGGCTTCCAGCAAGCCCTCGGCAAATCTTGGGGAGAGGAGGGGGGCTGAGAGAGAAGATGCTTTTTATTTTTATATTTTTTTTATTTTAATGGTAAAAATGTCCCTTTTGCAGAACCGGAGCCTGAAACGCTGTAGCTGTAACCATTGCAAAGCATCTTGAAATCTCCCTGTCTTGTTTTTATAGTTTATTGTTCCTTCCGTGAAGTTAAAAAAAAAAAAATAACCCCAACAACACCAACAAAAAAACCCAAACGGAACTCATCTGTATTTTTAGGCAGTTGAGCCTCTGCTGAAATCATCATGAATAGAAATGAATGGCCAGAATTGGAGCTGGTATTTGTCCGGTCGGCACTTGTCATAACTGACAGGGATGATGAAAATAAGGCACTTTGTACATATCGAGAAATTGAGGGCTCCTGAAATGGTTTTATTCCCTCGTTTTTAGTCATTGAAAAGTGGGTAGATCATTAATTTCCTGTCCTGGAGTAAGGAACTGCTTGGAAGACGGGAAAGGTTTTGTCCGTACATTTGTAACGCAAACATCCCCTCGTGCTCTCGGACGGATGAGTTGCCATTTGACCTAATATTCTTACCTTAATACGCCGAGGTCTTTATTAACCCATTACTTGGGCATTACTTGCACGGACTGCGGGTCACGGGCAAAACTCTCAGCGAAGTCAGGATAATTACTAAATAAAACTGAATAAAGACTTCAGGATTTGGCCCATTCTTTGTGACCTTGGAATTGCTCTCCGAGGAAATTCTGGCAGGTAAAGAGAATTGGATTTATATTCTGATGTATGAAATTCTGGTCGTCTGACTTCAACCGAAAGCTGACTGTAGGTTTGTTCAAATTTGTGGGACTAACTAAAGGATTTGTAAATGGTTTTTTTAAAAGAAATTACTTCCTGGTGGAAGAAAAGCAGAGGATGACTATTAGAAAATTATTGGTCACCTGAAAGCATAATTTTTTACCACTGAAAGTATTTAAAGGAGACTGATTTAAAAGAGAAAGAAAGAAGCAAACTTTATTTCAAGTAAGTTGATTTTAGGAATTGCTGCCTTACCAAAATGCCCTTACTGGCTTATTTGCCAGGCTGAAGGAGCTTTTTTTCTAAGCCAGGCTATTTTATCTTTTAAAAATATAAAACCTTAGGAAGCTGGAAGATGCTGCTTGATGCCAGAGTGCATCTGTACTTATTACAGACGAGTGCCCTTTGGAAAATAACTGCCGTGCTCGTCCGAAGTGCAGCAGCTTCTCATTACCGTCGACGACTCAAGCACCCCTTAAAGTGTGACTGTTTCTCATTAAACGAGTTATAGAAACAATCTGGCTAATTTTCCCTAAAAGGCTGCAGTCTGTTTCCAGAACACTCCAATTTTTATTATTTCAGCCTCATCCTGCCGGTCCTGGCTCGGGCGAAGCTCCAGCACCTCGCTGGGCAGCACCAGCTTTTAATATCTGCCTGACCAGGGCATCTGATCCAGTCCCCTGACTCTATTCCCCTATTTCCCCTCTTTTTCCTGCAAGCCTCCCCCTAAAAACCCACCCAGGAGAGCTAACGATCAGGGAAAACCAAATTATTTGATTTTTTTGTTTGTTTTTTCTGCCGCGCAGCCTCAGGATTCTCTCTGGCGTTTTGAGTGCCCTGCTATTTTTTAATTATAAAATAATACTCCATCCTTTTTTCCCCCCTCCTATTATTTCATAACAGCAGCGAAAGGGTGTTACGGGGGAGTTTTGGGAGCAGATTTAGGTGGCACTGCCGCTTGGATGAAGTGGGGGGTTCTCCTTCATGGCCGGGGCTGTACCATGGCTCATCACAGCGCTGGCCCCTCGGGGTCCCGCTGCATTTCTGGACCCTGCACAGAGCCCGGCGGTGGCTGGAGAAGGGGTCCAGGAGCTGGAGAAGGGGTCCAGGAGCTGGACAAGGGGTCCAGGAGCCATCTCGTGGCCACGACACCGAGCCGCAGCCACCCCGCTTGGCTCCGAAGGTGGGACCTCAAGGAGAGGCGAGAAAAAGGGGGGGGGAACGTTTTTTCCGATATAAATCAAACGCATCAGTCACCGGGAATCCGGAGAAAGTGGCACAGGATATAAATAGAGGCTATAACTGCGGTGACAAGCAGGGCTGCAGTTGTAAATACTCATTATCTTTCTTAATATGACACCGCGTGGATTGGGAGAGCTCGGGAAATTACAAAGCAGGGGGGAAAAAAAAAGAATTAAAACCGGGCAAAGGGAATCGAGCGGGTTTAAACCTAAAATCTCCGTCCTGCTTCTCGGAAAACAATCAAAGCCCCCCCCCACATTTATATATATTATTAATATATATTAAGTTAGCACCCTGTCTCCTCCCCAAAGCTGAGTGAAAGCCCCAAAGACATCTGTTTGCATACATTGTGTGTCAGGCAACATCAGATCTGAATAGAATTTATCTAAATTTTATATGCATGGCTTGATGTAAATTGAAATAAATTGTACAGCATACTCTGCGTGGACATATTGGTTTTTCCTTCGCTGCTTGAACTTTTAACCTCGGGGTTTGAGCCGGTCACACGCTGACCCGTCTGAACTCTTGCTGGTAGAGCCAAGTCTGGAAGGATGACCTTGCAGCCATGGCAACCCCCAAAGATAGTCCAGGCCTCCTCCATCCTCCCCTTCCCGCAGCCCTTCGAACCCGCCAACAAATTTGTTGTATTTTGGAGAGTTCATCTCGGGCACCTTGGCGCAAAGATGCGAAAAGTTGGGTTTGTTCCCTCTCCTGAAAAGCTTTTCCGTGTCAGCAGCTTGTGCGAGGACCATGAGGAAGAGGATGGGTGCTGGGTACCGTGGGCAGGATGGGTACTTGGTCTTGCCTCTGCTGCTGACATTGATGGGGACTGCGGTAGAGTCACCTCCCTCCTCTCCATCGTGCCTCAGTTTCCCCGTGACTCTCATAGCAATCCTCTTTTGGGGTGCTTTGGTTATTTTTGAAAAGCTTTGAGCTTCCCAGGTGGTGAATGTAGGGTCCTTATTTGTTATGCGTCTGCAGGTGAGGTGATGGGGGTTGTTGCTGGTGTAGCTGGCCCCATGGAAGTACAAGTTCTGTAGAAGCTGGTGGGGACACAGCTAAGAGCTGATCTCTGAGCTCGGGGCTGAGCCCGGCTGCTGCCTTCAGAGGGCTGGAAGGGGCCGGTTTGGTGGCTGGTAGCTCAGAATGATGGTGGTTTTTGGAGAGTGGCACTCAACTGTGGTACGAACACAAAATCCCTTTGGAAGGGACAACTGGGGCAGCTCGTGGAATGGCTCAGGAAAATGTTTGTGTGTGTCCTGCTTGCAGGAACAATTTCCAACCCAATCACATACTCAGGTTGGAGGTGAGCACTTGCACCCTCCACAGCTTGTTACTGTGGGTGTATTTATTTTATTACGGGTGCAAGTAATGGTCGCTATTTTCTTTTCTGTCTCATCCTCCCTGGATGACCACGTGGCCACTTCTGTGCCGTGGCTTTTCCTTGCACTTGGTAGGAAAGGAGAACACTTTCTGTAATTCTGAGTGATGCCCAGCGCTGAGAGGCCTGATCTGGGTGGACCATATCTGCCTCAGGAGCATCCCTAGGTCTCCAAACAATTGAAGACATCTTGTGCAGGTGGGGATGGTTTGGGAAGGTCAGTTCACTGGAGTCAAGCAGCAGAAATGGGCTTTCTCTCATCCCTGCTCTGTCTTGGCTGGAGCTGGGTTCGGTATGAAAATCCAAGGAATATCGCTGGTTTTGTGTGGCTGACAAAATGGATGTTGCCTGCAAGGAGAATCTCTCCATGTTCAGGTGTTTCCCTCTGTGGTGAAGCCCCGGTCTCCCTGCGTCCCAGAAGAGATCTCAAACCAGCTTTGTCAAACTTGGGAAACAGCATTTGCTGTTGAAATGATTTTGAAAATAAAGATGCGCCTCCCCCTCTCTTAGCTCCAGAACAGAAAATGATTTGTCATCAGTACCACACGTAAGCATATGCTTAATTGCTTTCCTGTGTTTAGGTGTCTAAAGGGCTTGACTGCGACTTCCAAAGACCTCGGAGCAGCTGGGAAAATACTCACTTGCTCCGAACAATGCAAATACAAATACTAACGGCATCATGGACTCGGCCAAAGGCCTTGGGGGTGATGCTGATCCTCAGCCCAGCAGCACAGTTGCCTCAGGAACACTTTTGTGGCTGTGGTTGATGCCTTTGAAGCCGTGGACCTGTCCTCCACCCTGCTGCAACCCCAGGGAGATCCCAGAGAATGGGTCCTGTGTCCCTGCGCATCTCTTGGGGTGGAGGAAACAGGACCGAGAGGTTCTGGAGGTACCAGAATGGGAATTAAGGAGTGGAGTGTCTGTTTTCACCTTTTACATCATTATCCTTGACCTCCAAGAGAATCTCTTTGCACCTTCCCACTATATCCCATTTGTTCATCTGTGAGCACGGTGCCGTGAAGTTTTAAAGCTTCCCAGCGCCTGAAATGCTCTGGGAACCTTGGGTGGAATGCACCATAGTGGTGCGGGGCTTTATTTACTTCTGTTCCCTGCCTGGGCCATATTGTGAAGTTCCAGTGATGTGTGGTGTCTTCCAAACAACAGAACTTGCCGATAATTTATTTAATATATGTGGTATTAAAAAAAAAAAAATCCCTGCTTCTAGCTAACCGAGAGTAAGCCGTATTTCATCATTACAAAGCAATAAGGAGGCGATAGATCCCTGTTTATGGCCTATTTTATCAGTATGACTTCATTGTCTTATTTTTTAAAATTGTTGTTATAACCCTATTATTAGAAGTTAATAGATATAGGGCTGTAACCATAACGGAAAACAACTTTTGCAAATCAGCTGCGATCAGCGTGCCCGAGACCTTTTCTATGCGAGGAGCACAGCGAGGGGCCGGGGGGTCCTGTGCCGATGGCTGATGGTTCCTGGGGCTGGTAGAGCTGCCACTTGTATCTCTGCTAGAGCAGGATAGATAAGAAACTTTGAATAAAACAGCTCGAAACCGCCTAATAACTCTGCAATATTCTTTCCTCTTCTATCCGTGACAAACGAAACCTTCCCCCTCTGGCATCAAGGGAAGAGCAGACGCGCTCGGTAAGGTTCAGGCTGTTTGCATTTGAGGGATTTGGAGGTTTCTGTGGATGCAAGAAACCCGGGAGCATCGTTTTTGGTGTGCGCGGTGCTCTGAGCTCCGTCAGCTTGTCACCAGGAGGAAGCCAGAACCCTTGGATCTTTGCTTTGTCCTCTACCGTTATAGCTGGAGATGCTCGAGCCGAGAGGAAAGCAGCAGACGTGTCACCAGCAATTACTGTTCCAGCTCCACATGGGTTAAATTTGGGTTTTAAAGCTATTTGCTGTGCCCGATGTATTTTTAATGCCCTGAAATGTCATAATAAGGGCATAACTACGCCAGGAAGCTGTTGTGAAGCAGGCTGGGGCGTGGGTTGTAAAGTGCCAGGACTGTGTTTCGTGAAAACTCCCTTTGTAGATCCCTCATACCAAGAGAAGCCGTTTCTGCTTTCATCTCAGCTGGATCCGCGTCTGCAATGTGCTCTTAGCAAGGAGCTGGGAACAGGCAAGATCTTACGTGATGCTCTTCTGACAAGCGTCAGGCCACTTTATCCTCGTTCTGCTGTGCAGAACCACAGTACCTCTGCTTCTGGTTTATTAAAAGAGAAGCGGAGAGGGGCAAATAAGTTGCCTAAGATGAAAGGGATTTAACAGCAAAATGTAGAGGAACACCTGGAGCTCTGCCTCCAGCTCTTCGGCTCCTGGAGTTCAGTCTCTAGTTTCCTCCCTTCCCTCAGCTATCACTCATTTCATTCAAGCCCTATGAAAACCTGATGTGATTTTTTTTCCACCCTTTTCGTCTTCTTTTTGTTCTTTACTGGCTGTTTTTCTACGTCTTATCCTTATTCTGAGGTGTGAGGGGGGAGGTGGTGGTTTGGACAATGCTGGAGCGTGAGGCTTTTCTGAAGCTGCTCCAGATACAAACACGTGGCACAAAACCTCCGGCTTCCAGACTTTTGTCGAGGTTTCTGGCAATGTAACAACACTGGGGGAGACTCCAGGGTGAGCATTGCCTCATGAGCCTGGTGGGCATCCATGTTGGTGACATCTCCACTTGACGGCTGGTGCAAGCAGTGAATGGCGTGGTTTTTCTCATATCCACTCATTTTTGGAACTGTGTCATCTATGCCCAAGACGGATGGGGTTTTATTCGGCTGTGACCATGCGGCAGCCAACGCTACGTATGCCAACAGTGCTGCTTTCACTCTTGAGGTGTTGCTGGTGGAGTCGGTAGGAATTATCTCCATTCTGCAGCGTCCATGGAGGTGGAGGACTAGGGATTGAATCAGAGAAACTTGGTTTATTGTTAAATTAAATCCTTAAACACCCTGTAGTCCTTAACACGTTGTGTGCCCAGGCCAGTGGACTATGTCACACGCCCTGATTTCGCATCCATATTTTTGCCGTGTGTTCCAGATAGACCTAATTAGAGCTCAGACCCGCACGTCGTTTCTTGCATGTTTGGTTTTCTGACATTTACCGAAATCTTTGCTTCCATCCCTTTGCTCTGTTGGTGGCCATTTGAGCAAGTGAGAGGCAAGCAGCTTATGACTGATGGTTTCTATGTGGGTAACATAGAGTGTGGTGTTGCAGATGGTCACCAGGAACATCAACATCTAGGTGAGAGAGAAGTCTCACCCCACGCCCTTACTTCAGTACGTTCCTTTGCTGCATTGGTTAAGGAGCCCTTCTTTGGTGGTTGCTCTTAATGTCAGGTTTTGACCTGATTAGTTTCCATAATGTTCCTCAGTTGTAGCCCGGATGGAACGCCGACACAGCCTCTTTTCTTTAGCTGGCATTTAGCAGAGGACCTACAGATTTTTTTTGCATGTTAGTGCCAACATGCAACCGAGTGGGTTTTGTGGGTTGCAGCTGAGCATCCTCCCAGGTCCTGCTTTCTCGTGGGACTTATCTCTAGGAAGGAAGAGTGTTTGCTCAGAAACCCACCTCAGCATCGTTTCCTCTATCCAGTTCCTGATATTACCCCTTCTCTTTGGACCAACTCCTTCCCCTCCCCCTTTCCTTTCAAATTCCATTAAAACTCTGAGTTGTTTATAAAACTTGCCAGTTCCCAATCCATGGGATTCAAAGCTGTGGACGCTGGTATATGCTTAGCTGGGACGGGGAGTAGGAAGGAAGAGAGAAACAAGAAGAAAAAGAAGGGACTGTGATCTTTTTGACCTGTTGAGATCCAGGGTCAAACATTTTCTGTGGTTTTTAATGGAATGTGGTGGGTTTGCCTCTGATGGGGAGCTAGTCCTGTTAAAAACCCAGCCAAGTGGAGCTGGGTTGGGAAAGTCTGGTTTAGAAAGACTTGAGGAAAATCCAGTGACTCTTCTCGAGTCCTTTAGGAGAGCATGGTCCTTGTGAGCTGAGCATGGGGCTGGTTTGAGGGCAGCCTGGGTGAGGCTGTGGTGGGTGGAGGAGGCTGGAGGTGGGCTCCATTTCTAGAGTAGTCTTTTGTCAAGGCTGATGTGGTGCAGATCACTTGGGGCTCCCTGGGCATTTCTCTCAACACTTTGCCCATTTTCAGCCACTCAGTTGTGAAAGGGCTGGAGGTCTGGGGTTTGCTCAGCAAGCCGAAGTACAGCAGTTCCACTCCAGAGTACACCCCCAGCAGTTAATCAGCCCTTTCTTCCCAGCAGGATCCAAGTAAAAACCCCTTTAACCGGATAGTTCAGAGGCCACAGAGCGAGAAATTCGGGTGGTGAGTCTGGAAAATAAACGTTTGTACGGCCGTGGGTTGTGTGACCGGTCTCGGTCAAAAAATGCTCCTTCTATCACAGTGCTGGTGGGACGTGAATTAGGTTTGTGTCCTTATTGTTACTCTGGGAATGGGGGGAGCTGGGTGGGGGTAGGGAGCCGGAGCTCTGCATCATTTTCTGTGCTGTTTGCAAACCCCTCTGAATAGTGAAAAACAATGCGATTAATTTTCTCTAGCGCAATCATGCATAGATTTAATAAGCATCCAAAGGTAGGATCCATCTGTAAAGTAGGCGCTGCATGCTAAATTACTTCTCTTCTGCAATTTTTTTTCTTTCCAAACCTTAATTAATTGAAGAAAAAAAAAAAAATTGTTTATTAAAGTGGGAACAGGCTAGGCTCTGTCTCTGCATCTCTGGTTCAAAAGTTCATACAATTCCCTGAAGGCTCATCTGTGTGTGTGTGTTTGCAATTGGGTGTGCGCGCACATCCCTCTCTTGCTCCCAGCCTCGCTCTCTGCTAAGAGACAGATGCCCAGAAAGGTGCTGGGCTTGAAACAAAGGTTACTTTTTTGGTTTTTCCCCTGGAAGAACCCTAACTTGGTAGCGCCCTTCCTCCTCTCCCTGCTTGTCCTTTACCCCTTTTGGCTCGGAAAGGGAAAGACGCTTCCAGTGCGTAGCTTCCAGCAGCGTAAGCGAAGAAACAGAGGTGAGGGACGGAGGCTGGGAAGTTGATTCCACAAGTGGATCCACGGTAGGAAGCGCCTGCGTGTGCGTGAGAGCAAGAAGCGAACAAACAAGGTCCGGTGGAAGGAGAGGGGTTTGGGCATGGGAAAAATATCCGTCAGCAAGTAGAGCTGTGCCAGGTGAGGAGAGCAGGGAGAGCAACGTGCGTAGTGCCAGAACCATAGTCCCCTCTTGTCTCCGTGCAGTGTTGTCCTCTCCTTGAATCCCTGCCTGCCTCCCTGTCTCCATCAGGCTCCTTATGTTCAGCCCTGGCACGCTGCATCCTCCACAGCCACCATCTCCATAGGGTTCTGCTGGCTCAGCTCACTTTGCCTTCCCCTCCTGGGCTGGGCTTGCTGCGTCCCTTTATCCTGCAGCCACCATTCTGCAAGGTCTCGCTACACTGGCCAACACGTCCAACCTGCTGCCCTCTCGCTTCTCCCCACCTCAGTTGGACTTTTTGTCTTTTTTCTCTTGTCCCCTTGCAGTCATGTAGCATCTGGAGCTGGGAAACTTGGTCTGAGCTGGTTCGCTCTTACCTGCTATGAGCAGGAGGGTGTTGAGCTGCTTGAGGTGAAGTGTGAAGTCCCATCATGAGATGCAGCTCACCCATCCAAATGCCCGTGGGGTGGGTCTTTGCAGTTGGCTGTAGAAGGTTGCTACTTCCATGGTACCACGAATCCCCTTTTTCTCAGGACAAAGGATCTCTTCCTCTCCACTGACCGCATGCAGAGCTTCATTGGGTTACCAGGCTTGAGATGGGTAGAGCTGGGGAGATGAGTCTCAGCTCTGGAGGAAGCCATTGCTGCAAAGACCTTGGAGAAGATGAAGGCTGGGAAGGAAAAGCCAAAAGATTATACAGGACATCAACAGTCGATGTCAGAACAGCGAGCAGGGCCCTCAGCACCTCTGTGTCATGATGGTGGGATGGATTAGGGCAGAGGTGGGACCCATCACCTCTGTGTCAGAGCCCCGTACATGCACCCTTCATCCCCCAAGAGCAGAGGAGGAGATCGAGTGGTCACAGACCTTCTCCCAGCACGGCAATGGCTGCCTCAGCTTCTCTGTCTATGACAAGGGACTAAGTGCCCTTCCCAGAAGAGTGGAGGTCGATCAGATTACCGGAAAGACCTGTGACAGTTTCAGATGAAGGCACTAAAGTGCGCCATATATTTAGATTGTAAACAGAAAACAAATACACTATTTTTTTTCACTAGCTACACCCAGCGATGAGGGTGAAGTGGCACAAACGCTTCATCCAGCACGGTTAAATTTATGCTCAGTCAGATAAGATTTTTCAGGCTTTGATTTCCACGTCCGATCTGTTTGAAATTCTATTTATTGCAGGGGTCCTTTAATTTTGAAATAATGGTGTGATTTTTGGTTTATTATTTTCACGCTGACAGTTGGCCAAGGGCTCAGAACCACATGCCGCAGATGGCGAGTGTAGCGTTGTCTTGGATTATACAAGTCCTCCAAAATAAAAATTGCAGCTGGATTTTATAAGCCACCTGGATGAGTGATTTGAGAGCGGAGGAAAGGACTATTGCACTTTTCCAGTAAATTTAAAAGAATTTGTAAAATAATTGCCACCTGGGTAGCAGCATGTAGCTGTACATATGTCTGGGCTCAGCAGCATCTTTATAACCGTTCACTTGAAATCCCATTGAAACTGGTGCTGAGTTCCTCTGAAAATGATGCTCCGACTGCAATCCCAAGCATTCAGAAAACCGTGAGATTTTTCTTTTTCTTCATGGCCTTTCCTGCCTTGGATTCAAGTTTCCTGCTCTTTCCCACAAACAAGGGGACGAGGAATTTGGGAGGAGTGTGAACTGAAAGTTGAGAATCTGCTGCGATTGTATTACTCCAGTTGTTGGGATTCCTGGAATATTCCAAATACAACATCTTCAAAAAATTAGCTGCTCGTCCTATCTGTAAAGGTCATGCATCCAGCAGCGGAAGAAACATGGTGGTTTTCCCTTGGAAACCTCTAGCAAAATCTGTAAGGGTCTGAAGAATGAGAAGTTGAGGAGTGGGCAGGCCTGGGGAAGAGAAGTCTGGGGGGTTTGTTGTTTTTTTTAAAATTAGAAATAGGAATGATGACGCCGTGTGGTTTGAATATGGTGGACACCAGCCAAGAGGACACTCACGATTCTCATCTGCAGAATATCCCCAGGACCTAACACAGCATCAGCAGCCACATGCTTGCTCTTGGCCCCCTCTGCCCACAAATAACTTTTGTAAAGAAGTCCCCGTTCGAGGTCATAGAATCACAGAATGGTTTGGGTTGGAAGAGACCTCGAAGATCATCTCATTCCAACTCCCCTGCCATGGCAGGGACACCTCCCCACTAGACCAGGTTGCTCAAGGCCCCATCCAACCTGGCCCTGAACACCTCCAGGGATGGAGCATCCACAACTTCTCTGGGCAACCTGTGCCAGGGTCTCACCACCCTCAGAGTGAAGAAAGCTCTTCTGAGCACCTATGAGGGACATGTCCAGACCCCCCCACCCCAGGTACGCCCCACTTTCTGCCCCCCTCCCTCGCACACCAGCTCGCGGGGACCACCTCTCTCCATCAGCGCACGGTTTGAGAACCGAGCGCGTGGTGCTGACGGTGGCTGGTGAGGAAAGGGGGTGGTGGGAGAAGAGGGGAGGGGAGGGGGGGGAAAGAAATGTTGAGGCCGGTGGCTGTAATCATCCTAGTTGCTGT